>JAUJEN010000214.1:0-131977 GCA_030448925.1 Citrus cavaleriei
CTAGAAGTTACGTATTAAGTTAAGGTTAATCCGATTCTGCTTCTTTCTACCTTGCACCTCCGTGACCTTTTGTAATTTCAAGAATTTGCAGCGCAAGGCGAAAAGTTCTCTATGTCCCAATCACAGCATTACCAACCTTTTCAGCTTATTCGGTTGTGCATGATGCTTACCGCTTCCTTTTTTCGGCAGAAAGACGAGATTTCGCTATCGATTCCTTATTTTTCGACCAGATTCAACCGATCTTTTCGAGAGTCGGGGCCCACTATCTCTTTGATATTTTTACTTAACATTTTTTCTAGCCTTTTGCTCTTGCCTTGCGGTAATTCTAAGTATCGAAGTTTCTTTATTGCAGGTCGCTAATTGAGTATCCTGTAACTTAATTTTACGGGTAGGTTGCTACTCGTACCCCAGAGCATCGAGTTTTATGGCGTAGGCTGGATACCCTGGAGGCGAGTAGTGATCGGGCTATGGTGCCTCATCAATACGTATGCTCTATTACTTTTCCCGCTTCCCCAAACAATGTCTATTTAATTTTGCCAAACTTAATCTCTTCTTGAATCAGGTTCATATTAGGTTGGATTTTTACCACTTCCGCCTTGCCTCCACTCTAGTGTTACATCGTAGTATCGGGCCTTTCAGAAACACGTCCTAAGAATGAAATATGAAGAAATATTTAGTCCGATGCGTATGCATATGTATATGGGCAGCTTTTATGCGGATGTGCAAAGATGTAAAAACTAGAGGACCTAATAATTGAGATTAGCTAGTTAAGAGGAAGAGACAGACCAGGTTAATTGCTTTAAGATTGTCCTGAGAAAGCCTGTCCCCAGCATGCTATCCTTCCAAAGATGGAGGAGTACATCCACGAAGTCTTTTTTATCAGATTGGTTAACAACATCAGCACTTTCATAATACCTTGTTAATATGCCTTCAATCACCTGACTGCCAAAGCGTTCATCGCTCAGCAGTTGCGTTAAGACGACCAATGAGTCCTGATAGATCATCTAACCATCCTAAAGATGGAAACATATCCTATGCTAGCCGTAAGTTGTTCAGCCTTCTTAATAACTCATCATACTTATTGCTCTTTCCAATATTTTCTTCTTCTTCATCAGCTTCCTCCCAATAACGCATGGGAAACTATATTGCTGGAAACACCTAGTAGCATTCCGTTAAATTAAGAAGGCCTCGTATTGAAACATGAATGGTAATTTTATTGATCAAACTTGACACTTCGTCAGGCCCTAATATGCTGGAATGATTAAACCTCCTCACAGTCAAGAGTTGAAGAATGCCAAATCTCCTGGAATTTGTCTCCAGTACTCACTGTAATTAGAGAACGCGACATCTCCGGCATTCATATAGGAGGATGTTAGCAGCAGGTTCTCGGCCCGGTTCGAGAAAATAGTGTCATGAGTTTTAATCATTTCACTCAGGGCCAGCTCAGCTGATGAAAACAACAACGAGAGTTGAATTGCCAAAGGAAACGAACAACAAGGGGCCGTACTGCCCGAAAGAGCTTTGAGAGATATGAGGAGAATTGTGAAGCTGGTGAAGATTGCCAAGTATGGGGAAGCCGGTGGGGATGGAGGTAAGTTGAGATGGTCACTACTACGTCTGGTGGTTTCTACAACCGTAGAAGAGTGAGCGAGAGGATAAGAAGAAGAAAAGAGACGAACAAAGGGGAGGTTGTAAATTTCGATGTCCACAAAGGCCGCAGCAGTTGCTTCATCAGTAATGATAGCAGAGCTATTTCAACTTGGAATTCTTCACAAAGCTTCAATTGGGGCTTGTTTCTTTTGAATTCTCAGCTCTAGCGAGCTTTTAATTGATGGAATTAATCCCTCGTATCGGATGACGATGGATTGAATAGACTGACATCAACGTGCCCACTTCGCAACAATCAAATTAGGGCACTAACGAAATCAATGAAAGTCCATGCACGTAAAAAGGATTTTGACTTTCATGCATTCATATGGTATAAAGTTAAAATCTATGCCATTAAGGTAATGCTCATAAACTCCAAAGAAATTGAAATTAAGTAAATGCGTAAATTTTGTTAGTTCTTTTTTCAACAGTTTTTCAACTTTTCGCAAATGAATATTAAGGCATTCGTTACTTTCATTCAAAAATCTCCACTTACTTGAATGTTAGTAACCCCACCCTACTCAACTTAATTCTTTACAGCAGCCATGATTCTCAACATAGAGGATCCACCTTACTCCACCTACACGGCAAATTCATAGTGGACTGAATTAATTCCAAGACATCCCAGTTGGAATTGGTCCTCGAGTGTGTCTAATACAAAATTTGGCCATGGTTGAGCTTAAGACACTACTACTCTCATGCTGTATAATTCTCTTCTAATTTCATTTTCTTCCGAGTATGTTCATTCACCCATTTATAGCTTCATTATCAAAAATAGTAGAAGGAGTCAATCTGTAAAAATTTGTGAGGTGTTTCGAGAAATTAATTAACATAGAAGTAAAAGAGGACAGTAGGGAAACAATTAGGTAGGAGATGATTTATTTTGTGATGTTTGTTCTGTAATTATAATATGGACTAATTTAATGCCATTTGTAGTGAAATCTATACTAGTATAATTGGATTTGCATGTTGCAAATATCTAGGTAATTTGTTGCCGTAGCACTGTAGGCCATCTCATTTCATCTTCAATTAATTTTGGTGTGATTGTTGGGTTGAACGGATAAAACTTTATGGAAGAACAGGTCTTGTAGTTCAAATTAATCTAGCTCATGTAAAGCAAATTGTTTTAGGAGTAGTGATTTGTCTGAGTAAATAAAATCTACTGAGGGTAGGAATAAATGTTAATCTGCTTGTGTTTTAGAAGACTTTACAACATTTTGATACATACACTATGTAATAATGACTCCTGCTTGAAAATATTTCTAAATACCAGACGTGAGAGCTATGTATATATCACTGAGTAAACTAGGTGAGTGATTTCAGTGGTTAATTGAAATTAAAAAAAAGAAAGCTAAATATCCGGTATTTGAATCCTCATGTGAGACAAATCCCAATACAAGATCCTTAGATGAGGCAACCTGTTTGGTTTGGTCTCACGAGCTTGAGCTAACTCCTTATGGGCTTAATATTATAGACCAACCTTATCTCTAAACTAACTTTTGCCCTCTTTTCCTTTCCAATGCGAAATTGTGGTACTTTTAAATAACAATACACACACACACACAAGGAATAAGAAATAAAATGATAGGATCAACGCAGAGTCGCTTTCAAGCCACATGTTAAATATAAAATAAGAATTAAAAATAATTCTGACAAATAATCTCCCATCAACCCATTTGCTGCTTTTTTTTGATAAAAACCATTGGTGTTATGCTGTCAACATGTCGATCGACATATAATTTTTTCCCCATAAAATCAGCCTTCCCTCATTAATTATATTAATTCTGAATAGTTGTAATTATTCTCCCATCAACTCGATGGATGTAACATTTTGTTAACTTTCTGCATTTCAAACCTTAATTGATTGATGGAATTTATCGATAAAGATCAAACAGAGGATCATATAATACAGATTTAGGACAAATTGATAAAAAGCATGCTCCCCAAGGTATCCATGAACATAGAAGAAAATTGACAACACTGGTGCAATTCGCAAAAGAGAGAAAATAAAAGAGGATAATCATGATTAGGAACATAATTACTATGGAAATTTTTTCTAGACATATCAAGGTTAAGGGTAAGGTGAGGGTGTTGGCACAAGATGAAGAGGTAATTTGATGAACCGCTAGCCCATTAACTCCAGATATGTCCAAATTCTCAACTGTCTCACCAAGAGGCAAATTCCAATCAAACCAGTATAAAAGGTTGGCGATCACATACTCAACTGTAGCTAATGCAATGACATTCCTAAGTACATCCTCTTCTTTCCAGCTACCAAGGGATGAATTGAAGTTCTTGTCATATATAATCCACCGTTGTTTTAAAACCTGAAAAGAAAATCTTCTCCTGACTTGTCCCAACTTCAGGGGATCCCTTTTGAATTGCCCATGCAGTTACAATAACTCTAGTTTTTAAGGAATGTCATAACCCTCCATTTGACTTTCTGCTATTTCTATGAAGCAAAGCAGGAGCTGGTGGATGTAATCTAGAGTTTCTTGACACATTTTAAGTATTCCATCTTCTCAATTTCCTTCATGCTTTATATTTAATTTCCTTTTGCCACACTTCTAACCTCTTCTCGAGCTCTCTTCATACTAGTTGGATTTTTCATTAGTCTCATTGCCCACTCTAGTGTTGTCGGTACCAGTACTGTTCCGGCCACAAACATGTCCCTGAGAATGTGAAACATGAAAGAACTTTAGACATGTGTATGTATATGTATGTGAAGTGTACTTTTATGCGTGATGTGTGTGTAGAAGGTGAAAGATCTAGAGAGAGCTAATAATTATGACTAGCTAGTTAAGAGGAAGGGACAGACCAGGATAATGGCTTTGGTGATTGTCCTGAGAGAGCTCTGCCACAAGCATGCCATCCTTTCAGAAGTTGGAGAAGTATATCACAAAGTTCTTTTATCAAGTTGGTTATCATCATCATTACTTTCTGATGCACCTTGTTCGTGTGCTCTTCAATCACCTCGTCAAGCAAAGCATCTAATGCTCTAGCAGTTGTGTTGAGATTATCGGCCAGTCCCGAGAGAACATCTAACATCCGAACGATGGAAACATCTCTATACAAAAGGCAGCGAGCTGCTCTCAGCCTTCTTGATAACTCCACCAAACGTTGCTCACTTTCCCAATATTTGTTCTTCTTCATCAGCTTTCTACAACGCAGAAATCTAAAGGGAAACTATATTGTTGGAAACAGTCAGTAGCATCTATTAAATTAAGAGGGCGGCCTTTATTAAAACATTACGAATGGCGAATTTATTGATCAAACTTGAAACTTCATCATCTCTTTTATGCTGAAACGATTGTACTCTTCTCCTACGCTCAAGAGTTCAAGAACACAAATCTTCCGAACTTTTCTCCAGTACTCGCCGTAATTAGCGAACCTGATATCTCGGCATTCATAGGAGGATGTTAGCAGTGTTGTTTTAGGCCGGTTTGAGGTCACAATGTCATGAGTTTTAAACATTTCACCAGCCAACTCAGCCTAACCACGAGAGCTGGAGAACTGCGTAACGAAACATCAAAGCGCCCGTAACGGTCCGAAAGAGCTTTGAGAGAACGATGAGGAGAGTTCTAGAAGCTGGTGAAGGCAAGCAAGTATGAAGCTTCTGGTGGGATGGAGGTAAGCGAGATGGTTACTACTGCGTCTGGTGATTTTTAGCGACTGTACAAAGTGTGAAAAGAGGATAAGAAGAAGTAAAGAGATGGATACAACAATGGTTGTAAATTTCGATGTTCCGTGAAAATTGCCACAATTATCGCTGAGGGCTGATAGCAGAGCTATTTCAACTTGAATTTCCAAATGAGCTTCAATTGTGTTTTTGCTCTTTGAATTCTCAACTTCATCAAGCTTTCTAATTTAGGAACTAACCCTCATACTAGAAGACATGGATTGAATAGACTGACGTCAACCTGATAACATCCACAAAAAATGAATTAAAATGCTATGAAAAGTGAATGATAATTTGTTACGAGCGTATGAGATCCCATCTAAAGATAAGGTTTCCGCCAATTTAATTTGCATGTCTGATTGTTTTTCTTCGTTTCTTCTGTTTTGGAAATTTCTTTGATAGTGATGTAATAGAATATGAGCATTACTAGTAGCTCCATCCTAATTTTGTTGTTACAAACCTATGAGATCCAATTCAGTAAAGATAAGGTTTCGGCAATTTAATTTGCATGTCAGATTGCGCTTCGTTTTCTTCTGTTTTGAAATTCTTCGATAGTAATGTACTACAATATGAGCATTATTAGTGGCTGGAAACCTATAATAAACTATTCTGTATTAACAAATAGCATGGTTTTTTCTTTTTAATTATTTAAAGCATTCTATACCTGGCTATAAGAGCATGGAATTTTCTAATTAATTGGTAATCACTGTAACTGTATTTAGTTAATCTTCAAACATGGATTATGGAATGTTTTCAAATTTGACTTTTCGAGTTTTCTATTGATCTTGTGTCACTTGCAGTATCACACCCCAAACCCAGATGGATCTAAGGACTAGCTTTTCTTGCAATTTCGTAAACTTACGAACGCAGAAGCGTTAAAGCATAGTAAATAAACTTTCATTATCAATTATTGTTTGAACAAAAATTCATATATATTAAGCATCATAAGTTTGAGAAACTTGAAATCCAAAATTTAAAACTTCTAATCCATTGATATATGCAAGTGTAAGAAGAAGACATAATGTTGAATCATCTATGATCCTTAAATCAAGTCATTCGATTTTGAGTTCACTTATTTTTATCGTCACGAATCAATAATTTTTGGAATCATAAAAAAAGCTATAATGGGCATAGTATAAACTTAGTTGGCAAACTAATTTTTAATATAGGAAAAATGATACATAATGCATACCAACGCATGTGCATGAGAACAACTTACATTTAAAAAATTATACAATTTATGTATTCACTTTATTAAGATTTTCATTCTTTTACTTGCTAGGAATACTCACACTTATTATATGTTAATATTTAACTATATGTTCTTATATTCTCATTTATTAATCACTAATCTTCCACCGAAATTTTCTTAAGAAGTTCAAATGATCACAAGTGAGAAAATCTTAGTCAAAAGTCAAATAAAGAATTCTTGAAATATAGCTGATGAAATACAATCATCTCAAAGCTTACCTTAAACATGCATAAGCCTTAAAATATGGTATCCAACTAGATATAAAACTTCTTGTTTATCTTTGTACATCGAGAACTCAAAGTTTTCAGAAAAAACTCAACGGTTCCTAATCATAAATTAATTTCTCATCCATGAAATCAATTTCTTTTGCATCCAATATAAATTTTAAAAAAATTTAGTTTCAAGGTGCCCAAGTAGTTGTGAATATGAATTGTTTGCTAACAATTATTAAATCTGGAACACTGGATTATGTGATAATAATGTTGTAAGGAGTCTTCTCTATTTTTTGTGAGAGTATATTTTATGGACGCCAGTTGCAAGTGGTATTTCAATGCATCATTTTCTAATAAAAAATTTTCCTTTATTGTTTTCCCGGAGGCTAATGACACCCATTAATTTCAAATGATCTCATATACTTAGAGTAATTATCTTTAATTTATCTTTAAAGTAAAACATCAAACTGTCCCTTAAATTCCATTACCTCCTTTGTTAATTTTAAAATCAAAAGGGCAACATTGCACTTGTTATACATTGCAACAGTTAATTAACTGAAAAAAAGAGAAAAGTTTATCTTTGCACTTTTAAATAGCGCCACGCCCAATTGTTTCAAGAATTTTATAACACCCAAACTTTCAATAAACTTAACTTTGCTCTAAATTGCTATTTCTTTAATTGAAATTGATCACGAATGAAAAGAAAATCACAGTAGCCTTCAATATGTTTCATGCGAGAGTGAAAGACCGGATTATAAGAAAGTGGCCCAACATTATCATGCTAAATAAATCATATAGAGTAGAAGGGAAACACCAAAGATCATGTAACAGATAAATAACCCAAATAGAGTTTAGCAGCAGTAGTAGCAACAGAACGATATTCAGCCCTAGTAGTAGATAGGGGACCATAGCGCTTCTGGGGAGCTCTAGGAGATTGGATTACGACCAAGATAACAATGAAGCACTAGCAGGGCTAGAAATAAATCGTCCTTGTTTCCAGCCCAATCAACATTAGAAAAAACATGTAATGAAAAAGTAGAAACTGATAAACAAAATGCCATCATTTAATGAACTATAGAGAACACAAGAGACGGTGGTTATGTAAGCACAATGATCAGTGGTCAACAATGGCATAAATTGTGTCCGGACGTGTAAGTAAAAGATATTGCAACTTCCAACCACAACCTGATAGTTGGTAGGAGCAGAAAGAGCAGAACACAATGCAAAGTAATAGACCAATTAGTCGGCAAAGGTGTGAGAACTATTTAAGGTTGCCTGCATATTTGTGGGCAAGAACATAAAAAAGATAATATCTCTAATAAAGCAGAACACCATGAACATGAGGAACAACTTCCAATACCAAGGAAATAAGATAATGGCTCAAGATCTTGAGAGAATCGGTGAGCAAGCTGTTGAAAAGTAAATTTGATGATTTGTTTATTCAAATTAATTGAATAAGAAAAGGTGAGACTAGTATGCACTTTTGAGGAGTTAGCAGCTGGCTGCGTGATTTCTTTCAAAAATGAAGAATTTTGCAACTTTTATGAAGACTTTTATTGATGCGTTTTAAAGAGTTTTTCAAAAGTATAAATGGTATTGGCCGAAATCATTGAAATAATTGCACTAAATCTGATGTTAGATTACAAGTGTGGCGCCTATAAATAGAGAGCATTCTTCATTCCATTTCATCCCAAATTCTGAGAACTTAAAAAGAATTACAAATGAAAACAATTTTGAGCTTTGAAAGAATAAAGTGGAAAGAGATCTTGCCAGAAAGGACTTTATGATTTCCAAAAGGTATTTCTTTACTCAATTAACTCAAATAAGTCACGTATAATACATTATTTTTCTTTCTTTTATGGATGTAGGGCATATTGTCGAACCACGTAATTCTTGTGTCATTTTATTTTTCTCGGATTATTCGTGCGCTTGATTCCATTCACAAGACAAGTGGTAGACAGCTTCGTACTTGAGATCACAGTGATTGTTCACGATACAATACTATTCTTATATATTAATGCCTTTCACATACGGTATTTTTCACGGTCACGCGAGATGACCATTACTAAAGTATACACTTTGCAGAGACAAATAAGTATTATAAGAGGTGTATTTTCAGTATATTTAGGAAAGTTCACAATGGTCAACAAGGTGATAAGAGTCTAGATTATTTTAACGGGAGTTCCCTGCACTAGTCTTTTGGGAATTTTCTCAGCGTCGTATTTATTCAAGAAATTAACGTCATGACGCTGTTTTCAATAGAAATAAGAAATAATAGAAAATGAAACTTCAGTAATCGGGAGAGATATACCGAGACTATTTCATTGGTATTAATTTTAGACGCGAGTGCTGAGATTGTTAAATCACTATTCAGACCTATTATATAGAGGCCGTAGACATCGATATATTGAAAAGTTTTAAAATCAACTTCTACGCATGTGGAGCGTTATGGATGCCCTTATTCAAATCTGATCTCATGTTGTTCTAAAAGAATAAAAGACACTTGTACGATAAAGAAACTCAGATGAATCGAAAATTTCAGGTCGTGATCTTGTTTGACCAAGGAGGTGAAATATTTGGTAAAGAAAAGACGCATGAGTCTCATGACTTTGTGGCGATTTGAGGAGAAGTACCTGCTGAAAAGTCCCGAAGTCCGGATAACCGTTTCATAACGAATAAGTATATGGCTTTCAACGTTTTGATTCGATCGTCAATGCATAATGTCTATAATCATGATTCAAAAGTCAACTCATTCAAAGAATCTTGATGAAGATATTAAGGATAAAATCCAAGGCTATGGGATTCGTTATACACTTTCACTACTAGAGAATATGATCATTTGTCACTACCTCGATATACGGAAGAGTGTGGATCGGCTAACCTTCAAAGATGTTCGCATAACATTGATAGAATTTGGATATTCGTATAATGATAAAATTCCGAATGGACGAAAGATCGTCAAGCTTCAGACCGGGAGATCAAGGATGGAGAAAAGAAGAAGGCAGGGAAAAAATTTCGATCCAAATCGGTAAGTAAATATAAATTCGAGACGAGATATTTTATTGCGTGGTTTTGTTGCTTAAAAGGGCCATTTAGAGGAAAGATTGTCCGAATCAAAAGAGATTGAAAGAACCAACAACAGTAAATAGCAAAATATGGCACGCGGAAAATACGAGACTTTGATTATTCACTAAGATTACTCATGCAAGATACGTGGCTAGTTCGAGCGAAGGATACTGACATCGAGCAACCTATCATTCAGGTGTCCATAAGGTGAACGGTTACTTAATCAGATTTAGAATCTTGCGGTGCTGGGAATGACCAACTTGTTTACAAACGGATATTCACCAAAATGTTTTAATGGTCGAGAACTGAAGAGGTTAGATATGCCCAACTTTAAAGAAAATTTAATTTCTATGTGCTCTATAATCCATGCTGCATTAAAAGGTTACTATTGAAAATGGCACAATAAAGTTCACGTGGTCTTCAGCCGGTGATTCGCAGTGGTCTAATGCACAATTTGTAATTTATTCACGAGGTAAAATTGATACGAACAAATTAAGCGGTTACAATGATACTACTTGCCAACGTATGACATAACGACATGTGAGAGAAGTTTTTACAAACTCGATGAAAACATGACGTCTTAAAAGGGTTTCAAAACCGTAAATTAAATTTCTTTGACATTGTGTGGCTAGAATAAAATGGCTACAGGTCGGAATTTGGTACATTTAATTACGATACTCTAGATCCTGAATATGTTCACAAGAAATGGATATACGGGACCAATATCCAAGACCGATTAATCGGTGAAAACCATTAATTTGTTATTGTTTACGATGATTTCAGACGTGTTGTACACCATGGCAAAGGATGATTTAGATTTTTGTGATTTCGTTAAGCAATCAAGAAATTTGCTGGAGACTTCAAACCGACGTAAAGATCAAAGTATTACGATCTGATAATGAGAGTGAATATATTTATGATCCATTCTTGCAAGTGACGCCAGAACGCAGGGTATTAAAAGACATTTCACGCGGTATACCCCGCAAGAATAAAACGGTGCCGAGTCAGATGAATCAGATCTACTGGAGAAAGTAGGTGTACGTTATCTAATCAGGTTTAAAAAATTCATTAATGTGGTTTTGAGCCATAATGTAAGTCACTTGATAAGTCGATTGCTCGCTACAATCGAGTAAATGCCTATGTAATGGGTTTGGAAAGCATGCACAAGACTACGATTCCCTTCTATATCTGTTTCAAACTTATTATCATGTCAAAGATAGTAAATTGATCCTCGCCTATAGAAAAGCCTATCTTTGTGGAATTTGAAGCGCCGGAGTAAAAGGCTTCAGCAAACTTCTTGTGGATCTCAAGACAAAAAGTTTATGATAAGAGAATATCACGCTCATGAGCTTCACGATGAAAGCTCCAAGTTCTCAATGCACGAGAACAAGACCACAAAAGGTATCGCAATAAGTGGAGTCTGATGCAACTTCATATGTACCATTACTTACATCAGGCGGTTCAACTACAAGGTGAGGTAACACCTAGAGTCGAAAGAAGGTCAAGCTTCATCGTCCTACAAAACGGGTAAACAATCACGAAGGATGTAGATAATAATGATTTTATAGCGATAAGAAAGAGTCCATAGAGAGATAAAGAAAATCGGATGTTTACTAAAATTGATGATGACATGGTAGTAGCCTATGCAATTCTCCAGCTATCGATGATGATATTTTCAACACTTTCAAGGAAACACATGCAAAATGGAGTGATCAAAGAAGTTAGCCAATGGAAGAAAAGATTAAATCTCCATCAAAAACCAGCCGTAACTCAAGTGGAGTTACCAAAGGGAAAAGCATAAAAATGGATCTACACTGAAGTAAGTATTGATCTCCGAATCAATGAACCCTCGATACAAGGAAATAGGCGCCTGCTCAAGCAAAAGGTTTTGCTCGTAAGAAGGTATTGATCCGTTTTATGTCTAAGCTTTTCTCCAGCTTGTAAAACATACTTCTCCATTTATCATACTTGCCTTTGTAAGTGCGTAAGATACGAAAGCGAGAATCGATCAATTGGAGTGTTGACCACAGCAAATTTTATTGAACTCATGTATGCACCTTTAATCTATCAGAGTGTAGATCAATGGTGATGTGTCGATCCCACGAGGTGGGGATTTAATTATATGTAGAATTAATTTTGTACTGGTCTGGATTTCATGTGAAAGTGAATTTTAGATTACATCCTAAAATCCAATCAAATTCGAATAAATCAAGAGAATCTATCAATGACGACATTGGGTATCCTGATCCAGATCAACATGCAATCACAAATATTCTTTATTAATACAATTAAATCACGAGGGGGAATCCATTAATGAATCCATACACTCTAATCAATCATGCTATATTTACGCTTACAAATAATAATAACTTTATAATTATGAGCAAATAAAGAACCAAAGTGTACTGACAAGATTATTATTATGACAACGGTTAAAAAGTCAAAACATTTCGCCCACAAAATTGCCAGAGGGGAAGAGAAAAATGAATTTACCAAATAAAATCCTACACACGTCGAGATTTCACCTTCAACGCAAGCTCGAAAGAAAATTAGTCACCATAAATCGAAATAGCCGCCAAATGGAAATTTATTAAAATACGAGAAAAATCGAAATTGAACCAAAATGGATTCATGGGATATCAAATTGTGGAAGAAGGCCCCTTTATATGATACGATTGAGTAAACGCCATCGGATTAAAAAGCAGTTTGGGACGTTGCAGGATCATACGTCATATCATAAGACGCGGCTCGAACAATAACACGGGTCAATCTTAAACAAGAATGCATCAATTATTGAAAATAATCCGTAAATGCCGTATCAGACGCGATTTTGGTCCACTAACCTTTTGCCACCGCCACCAATCGTCAATATGGGCATTACCAACAGGGATCGTGACACTCATCACCAATGCCACATCGGGTCACGCCACGCCATCGATCCGTCTATGAATAAAGCACGTGAATAAATACGTAACGAGGTGCACATGTGAACAATGATGTCCGGTTTTTAGTTCGATCTCCCTGCTTATTTATAAATGACTACGATGCCCTAAAATATATAAAATACTTAATTATAATACAACGCAATATAACTAAATGATGTTAGCTTTAAATACATAAAAAGTAAGGGTGTTAGAAAACATAAAAGTTGTAAATGATGATTTTCTCCTTTATAACATATACATTTTCTAACTCAACAAAAGACGTATATTCTGTGAAAGATTTGGAGGAGGAAATCTATATGACTAAATCTTGTGGTTTCAAAGTCACGGAAAGGAGAATTATGTGTGTAGGTTCATTAAATCTTACTGACGGATTTGAAGAACCACCAAGACTGAAACAAATAAAGATTTGATCAATTTATACAAGGCAAAATTCACCGGTGGATTTGATCATTGTTTTACTTGTATGAAGACCTCTTAGATGAAGCTTATATTTTTACTTTATGTCGATGATATGCTTATAGCCAAGAATAGAATGAGATCGAAGATTAAAAGAAGCGGTAAATTGCTTCGAGTTCGAGATGAAAGACTTGGGTGATGCTGGAGAGATACTTGTGAATGAAGATTTGTGAGAGTAAGAAGAAATGGACACTATGGCCGACTCAAAATCTTATTTGAAAGTGCTAGAAAGATTCTACGGTATGGATGACAAAACTAAACCTAGACGTACACCTCTACCTCCTCATTTCAAATTAAGCTCTTCTTTATATCCTCATTAAGAAGCGCGATTACGTGGCTCGTGTTCCGTATACGCCAGTGTTGTGGGTGATCTTTTTGTATTTATGGTATGCAAAGGATATATCTCAGCGAAGCATGGTTATAAATACATGCACCGGGTAAAAATCAATAAAGTGGATTAGATATCTATGTGACAATTGATATTGTTCGAGATTGTGGACATCGCCTAATGGCGATATCAACAATGACTCGTAAAAGTTAACAATATTTGAAAGCAAACAATAGAAATCGCTGAAAATCTATCACCATTCTGATTATGACTTGTGATCGTTGCGATATACGTAGCGATCATTAATAATTTCTTTTACCCATTTCGATACGTACGTCATCAAAGAACTAATATGTATCGATGGACAAAAGAATGGAGGAAAGTGCCATGAAGTCGATACCCCATAAGAAACTCCCACCACTAAAATTGATTTTGACGAATGACTCCGTTCGTAATGCTCGATTCATTGACACCTATCACAATGAAGAACAAAAAGTCAGTATTCTCGAAATATAGTTAATAAAACCACATTGTAAAGCTTTTTGAGTCACTGCTTTTCTTGTAGCACTAAATGGCCTCCATTCGTTTGAAACAGAAATGAAAGCATATTTTGAATTTCACTGGGACACACTGCTCAACAATTGACTGTATAGCTTGAACAAATAAAATAAGTCATCTAAAAGAAATTCTTTATTTTTGTAATAAAATTGGCATTGTCTTGCTTGGTCCACTGCTCTCCAGAAGTTGACCCATAACAAGATAATTAACAATATCAACACGATATCTAAGTGTACTTCCACACTCATTAATTGTTCATCTAAAACTGACTCCACGAATGGTAATTCGGTTCTCAGAATCGCGGTCAAAATAGACGAGGAAATGATCACCATAACATTCTGTATTTCTATCTGAATTCAAAGTCAAATTTTACAAAGTAACACCCAACCGAATTAAATGCCTTTTAGATCTTTCTTCATGGTAAGATATTTAAGGCGTGATCCAGGAATATAATTATTTTACAACCAATGAGATAGGATCGAAATTTTCCAATGCAAACACTCATGCTAGCATTTATTTTTTGAATAGTTCAATTGTGCATCGTTTAATGTCATACTAACAAGTAAATAACATAGGAATTCGATTAACTCTTTGTCCTAAAATCGCTCTCCTATCGCATAATGATAATCAGATGCATCACTTGTAGGAAATTTCCGGTTTGAAGTAAAATGATAGGTAAATGATGTCAACAACTACTTTAATTTTTCAAATGCCTGACAATCGAATCAAAATGTACATCCTTGTAGTAGCAAGGGTAGAGAAAACTTTGCTAAAATCTTTAATGAAACGTCTATAAAACCAAAAGAAGCATGCCCAGGAAAGATCTACTTCCTACGGCCCATTTTTGGGTGGAGGAAGATTAGAAATGAGATCCACCTTGGCTTTGTCAACCTCAATACCTTTACTCAAATGATGGACAATAGAACAATACCTTGTTTTACCATAAATGACACTTCTCCCATTTAAGACCAAGTTCTTCTCGAGCACATCTCTGCGAACTAATGTTAGATGATGTAAACATTGATCAAAACGAATCACCAAAGATGTAAAAGCCATCCAAAAGATTTCACGAATCGCTCAACCATATCGAAAAATGCTTAATGCATCGTTAAAATGCGGGCATTACATAATCAAAATGGCATCCTCCTATATGTAAATATGCCAAAGGACAAGTGAAAATGGTTTTCGATCTTTTAGTTATCGAATCAGATCCCCGAGTAGCCATCTAGAAAGCAATAAAATTCATGGTCTGCTAATCTATCAAGCATTTGATCGA
Organism: Citrus cavaleriei; assembly: GCA_030448925.1. Classification (NCBI taxonomy): domain Eukaryota; kingdom Viridiplantae; phylum Streptophyta; class Magnoliopsida; order Sapindales; family Rutaceae; genus Citrus; species Citrus cavaleriei. The sequence goes on from JAUJEN010000214.1 coordinate 15,420, forward strand.
TAAATGGTAAAGGAAAATGGTCTTTTCGTGTGACAGAATTCAACTTTCTATAATCAATGCATACATGCCATCCTGTAGTTACTCTAGTTGGTATCAATTCATTATTAGCATTGGTAACTACTGTGACTCCTGACGTTTTGGGGACAACTTGTACAGGACTGACCCATGAACTATCAGAAATGAGGTAAATAATACCTGCATTTAATAGCTTAAGGACTTCAGTTCTAACAACTTTTTTCATGTTAGGATTTAACCGACGTTGCATTTCCCTAGTAGGTTTAGCATTTTCATCAAGGTGAATGTAATGCATGCAGTCTACTGGGTTTATACCTTTTATGTCTGCTATGGTCCATCCTAATGCTCATTTGTGCTCTTTTAAAACATCCAACAACTTATCTTTTTGTTCGTCATTGAAGGATGATGAGAATATTACCGAAAGAGTACTTTTTTCTCCCAAAAATGCATATTCTAGAAAGTGTTGCAATAGGTTTGAAACGAGCTTTGGGTGGTGATTCGATGATGGGATGAGTTTAACTTCTCTGGTGATAGTTGCTCAACTCTTCACTTCATTTATTAGTGTCCATGGATGGTGCTGAGTCAAGTAGAGCGTTGACCATCGACCGGTGATCTCAATATCAAAATCCAAACCAGCCGAAAGTTAAACATGTTTTGTAAAGAATCATCACTAAGGTTTGAAACAAAGTATTATCAACTAATGCTTCAATTAAATCCACATCAACAATTCCATCATACATTGTGAGGTTGTTTGGCAATGTTGAAGATGTTCGACCTCCATAGTCTTAGCCGCCGCCAAGGACAACGATATTTCGCTTGCATTGAATGCGAACATCGGCTTGCCAAGAAAGGTCGGCCTAGAATAATGAGGGACGTGTTTGAGTCCTGTATTGGTTGAATGTCAATTACAATGAAATCAACGGAAAATAAAACGCGTGTCTACAATAAACGTCCTCCACAATACCGAGGTATTTTCGCAGTAATTTTAGTTGTAACACCACCGGGTTAGGTGTAATTCTCCGTCCGCAGTTTCCACAATACTGAATAAAGCAAATATACATTAGCTCCCTAAATCCAACAAAGCATTCTCAATTGTGGTTCCCCATACTAAGATAGAGCCTCGTGTCTTTGCATTTTAAAGGAATTTTATGTTGGAGTATAAACTAACGCTTTTCGTTAAAAAATGCCTTCTTTTAAACATGCATATTTCTCTTTTTAGTACAAAGGTCTTTAAGAAACTTGGCATAAGATGGAACTTGTTTAATAACATCAAGTAAATAGATGTTAACACTTATCTGTTCGAAGATTTCAAGAATCTCACCTGTGGATTTTCCTTTTTTTCCTTTAGCTAACCTCTGAGGAAATGGGGCTTTCGGAACATATTCTTGTGGGTTGGTTTCTTCTTTCTCCTCCAGTGATGATTCCTCAACATTCACAGGTACAATTTGATTTTCTTTTGTCACCGGCATCTCCACTTTATTGTCGACTTCCTTTCCTTTTCACAAGGTCATTCCTGTTTTGACCTCTCCATGCTGTTGTGGTGAACTGATACTTGCTTCATGTACTCCTTTAGGATTAGGCACTGGTTGACTTGGAAACTTGCCTTTCTCAACAGTCATTGCCAAGGTCTGAACTGAAGAAGCAAGCTGTCCCACCATCTTCTCGAGGCTTGAAACTGATTGGCTTGTGAGTTGAAGCCTGTTCTCAACTCATTTCGTAGTCCATCAATGGTGCAGTTCTGTTGCTCAATCGTGGAGTGAGTAACATTCTTGAAATTCTGGAATGCATCCTCCCATGGTCTTGGTTGAGAGTAGGTTTGGTACTGATTGTATGGTCTAAATGGTGGATGAGAGGCTTGAGGAACTTGCATTGGTGGGCTTGGTCCATTCTGTTGGAATCCTTGAGACCATGAAAAATTGGTCTCCATCCAGGGTTATTTGTGTTAGAGTATGGGTTGTAATTTGATGGTTTTCTCATTACTCTTATGGCATTGGCTTGATCTGAGTATGAGTCATGGTCATGTGGCTCTGTTGATTTAGCAGTCGATAACGATGCTATTTGTCGAGCAAGACCTTTGACCATCTCCTTGACTTCTTTAATTTCTGAACTCGACTCGCCAATGTGAACCTTATTTACTCCCTTAATTCTTCTAATATTCGAAAGGATCGATTTCACATTGGAATTATCCGCTTGGGAAGAATTCCCAAATCTCTTATGCACTTTTTGACATTACTTTCTCCACTTGTTGCTATTAGCCATTCTTGCACATTCGAATAATCCCTCCAAAAGTATTGGCATTAGTGTTTTCACCTAGACGTGGACACTTCAAAAGTAGCCGTTGAATCGCTCTGTTTTAAAAACTGCTTGTCATCTCTCTGGGTAAACTCCTAGATTTCCCTTTAATAAGCATTGATTTTATACACCTTAAATATTTATTCAGAAATTTAGTTACCATTTATTCCATGATGTGATCTTATGGAGATAAAGTATTTAACGAACTTTTATCTCTTTAAAGAAAATGGAATAGTCTAAGTTTAACATCATCATCGAAAAATTTCATATTTAAATATTTGACAACAAGCATTAAAATCATTCAAATGATTATATGAATTACCTCATTTTAGACTATAAAATGTGGGACAATTTAACACCAGGTTTTAGTTCAAAACTCCCACACTATATTTGGGTATCTTATACATGATGTGCTCAATTAATGAGAAAATAGTCTTTAAATGGCCTCTCACAGTGCTTGTAAATCCATTCCTAATTTATTTTTAACGTGCTTGTGTGTGCGAAATGTTTTTTCTAGTTCAAGGTCTATAGGTTCAAGATTATGTAATAATGACCTACGACCATGCATGCAAAGAACACAAAAATAAATGGGAACAAAATTAATAAAAATAAACAAGAAGGAGAAATTACGATACTAACTTTATCACGCTGTTACAACCTTACTATAAAAATACAAAAAACAATACGTGAAATAAATTAACTAAAAATAAATTAATAAGATAAACACCAAAAAAATTACAAAGAAAAATAAATTGAAAATTAAATTACAGAATTTTAAAGAAGAGAAAAAGAAAAGAAAAACTAACCTTTAAATGTAGATTCACTTTTTTTTTTCTTTTTTTTAATAAAAAATACCAGAAAATAATTAAAAGAAATTATTCACAAAAATTAATTCTATAAATTAAAATTACTTACCTTCCCGGCAACGGTGCCAAAAACTTGTTGTGCAAATTTTATTGAACTCGCAAGTGCATGAATCTATTGTAGTGTAGATCCTACGAGGAGGTGGATTTTAATTATATGTAGAATTAATTTTGTATGAGGTGGTTGGATTTTGTGGTGAAAGTGACTTAGATTATCCTAAAATTGAAATTGAAATGGCGAGAATAAATTCTAAAATTGGAATTGAAATGACGAGAATAAATTGAACAGAAATCTATTGAAATGACGTACTTGGGTATCTGGATCCGTATCAACATGCACCATGAGCTAAATATTCCTTATTAATACCAATTAAATCATGAGTAGGGAATCCACATCTCATGAACCACACTCTAATCAATATGGTGCTAAGGGCTTATCGTGCCAAATAATAATAACTTTATATTAGGGAGCCGGTGAAACCAGGGTGGTACTGGACAAAATTATTATTATTTGTCAACGAAAAGTCAAAACATCCACAAACATTAGAGGGGAAGAGAAAATAAATTTACCAAATAAAGCCCATAACACATGTTGAGACTTCACCTTCAACCCAAGCTTGAAAGAAAATTAGCCACTCATAATTGAACTAGAGGCGAAATGAAAATTTATTAAAATACATAAGATAGAAAATAAATTACGAAATGGAGTCAAAATGGATTGAGATATCAAATTGTGGAGGAGGCCCTTTTTATAGATACATTGAGTAAATCACCATCGGATTAAAGCAGTTTGGGCGCTCAGAGTTGCGCCCACGTCATCAGTCAAGACGCGTTTGACCACATGCAGTTTGAAGAGTAACTTTTGACCCGGCTTTGAACAAAGCAGTTTGGTTGAAAATAATCATATAATGCATATGCCGTCGATTTTTGGTCCACTAATATGCCGTCACCAATCAACGGTCGTAAGTATTTTAGCCTAACAGATCGTGACTCATTAGTCAATGCCACATCATCGGTCAATGCCACGTCATCAATCCGCTCATGTAAATCGTGAATAAACGATGAATGACCGTACATGTGAATAGTATCGTACATGTGAACAAGACCATTTTTCCTTTTATGCTCCTCCTAAGGTTTTTGACCGTCCTGAGTTCAAAAGTGATGTTCGTTTTACCGTTTGATCTCTCATTTATTGTGAAATGACTATGATACCCCTAAAATACATAAAATACTTAATTATAATACAACACACATAACTAAATGACAAGAAACTTAAATACATAAAAGTAAGGGTGTTAGTAAAACATAAAGTGTAAAATGACGATTTTCTCCTTTATAAATATACATTTTCTAACACTCAACAAAAACGATGTTGTTACATGGAGATTTGGAAAAGGAAATCTATATGACTCAGTCTTGTGGTTTCAAAGTTGCTGGAAAAGAGAATCATGTGTGTAGGTTTATTAAATCTTTGTACGGACTGAAGCAACCACCAAGACAGTGGTACAAAAGATTTGATCAATTTATACAAGGGCAAAAATTCACCAGAAGTGAACACGATCATTGTGTTTACTTTAGAAGACTACTAGATGAAGCTTTCATCTATTTTTTACTCTATGTTGACGATATGCTTATAGCTTCGAAGAATAGAGATGAGATCGAAAGATTAAAGAAGCAGTTGACTTCTGAGTTCAAGATGAAAGACTTGGGTGATGCACAGAGAATACTTAGGATGAAGATTTGTAGAGACAAGAAGAATATAAGCGTATGGTTGACTCAAAAATCTTATTTGAAGAAAGTGCTAGAAAGATTCGGTATGGATGACAAAACTAAACCGGTATGTACACCTCTAGCTCCTCATTTCAAATTAAGCTCTTCTTCATATCCTACATCTCAAGAAGAGCGCGATTACATGGCTCGTGTTCCATATGCTAGTGTTGTGGGTAGTTTTATGTATGCTATGGTATGCAAAAGGCCCGATATATCTCAAGCAGTGAGCATGGTTAGTAAATACATGCACAATCCAGGTAAAAATCACAAGCTTGCGGTGAAGTGGATTCTCCGATATCTGTATGGGACAATTGATGTTGGGTTATTGTTCAAGAAGGATTGTGGTCAACAATGTGTTGGGTATTGTGATTCTGATTTCACCGGAGACCTAGATAAGCGAAGATCAACAACGGGCTATGTATTCACATTGGGTGGAGGTCCGGTTTGCTGGATGTTGATTCTATAATCGACAATTGCTCTGTCCTAGGGATGGCAATGGATTGGATCTAATCCAAGATCCAGGTGATCCAAATCCAATCGGATCGGATTTGGGTCAGTTTAAAATGAATTTGGATCGGATTTGTATATTGATGTGCGAATCTAAAGACATCCTGGGCGAGTCTTGATCTATCATAATATTTAAATCCATATCCATATTCACCAATCTTTTAATTTTATTTTATTTTAAAAGTCTCATAACAATTGTAGAATTATAATGATAATAAATTTTATTCAAAGCATATTAGTGGTATTTACCATGCATTTAAACTCTTAAAACTTAAATGTTAGTTTTGTAAATTTAAAGGTCAGCCAACCCCAAAGTATGTACATGCAATATTCAAATTGGAAGCCAAATAATACAACTTGGGCAATTTATTTTACTATATTGGCCAAATAATTTTTAAGGAATATAGTTATTCATATATTTAGTCAAATATGGCCATGATAAAACACTGAATATAAATCATATTTTATTTATATGTCATTATCTAATGTTGTAAGAATGAGGGTGGGTGTGTATGGATATTAGAATGATAAAGGAAACAATAGAATATTATATTGATCTTACTCCTGCAATTACTTTTGAAGAATATTTTATTATCTTTCTTATTTGTTGTTTTGGTGTAAAAGTATAAACTACTATATTTATTATATTTTGAGATATATTATATAATTTATTTGTTATCAAAACATTTTAGCCTTCAATTTTCATTCTAAAAAATTATTACGTTTTTATTACTGAGTTTTAGAATTCATGACGGATCTAGAGTATATTTGGATTTTATTTTTTTTTCGGATTTGGAGCAGATATAGATATTTATTTCTTTTTTGGATCTGGATATGGAGCAAAAAATATAGATTTATGATGAATCTAGAGCAGATACGGATCTTAATTTTTATTATGGATCTGGATCTGGAGCAGAGTAGATCCAACCCATATTTGCCCCATTGCCATCCCTACTTTATCCACTACATAAGCAGAGTACATGGCAGCAACTGAAGCTTTAAAGGAAGCAATCTGGTTGGAAGGCTTGTTAGGTGATTTGGGAGTAATCCAAGAGAACATTGTGGTCTTTTGTGATAACCAAAGTGCGATACTCCTCGCGAAGAATCAAACATATCACGCTCGGACGAAGCACATAGATGTGAAATATCATTATGTGAGGGAGATTATCGAGGGTGGTGATGTGCTGTTGGAAAAGATCAATACCAAGGATAACCCATCAGATATGTTGACAAAGGTGATTTCTGGAGTTAAGTTTCAACATTGCTTAAAACTAATTCAAATTCATCGAATCCATTAAGTGTGGAGAATTTTGAACTACGGTTGGCTTGATCCCAAATTTTGGGTACGTAGGCAGTCACAGAGATGCAGCCACTTTGGGGATGATGGTTCGTTGGTAGTCGGCTTCGATTTGGGCAAATTTTCACCGAGGTGGAGAATTGTTGAAAAGTCAAATTTGGTGATTTGTTTATTCAAATTAATTAAAAAAGAAAAGGTGAGCCACATGCACTTTTGGAGGAGTTAGGAGCCCCATGCATGATATCTTTCAAAAATGAAGAATTTTTGCAACTTTATGAAGACTTTTATGATGCTTTTTGAAGAGTTTTTCAAAAAGTCGAAATGGTGGCCGAAATTATTGAAATAATTGCATGCAAATTGGATGTTTGGTGCAAGCGTGGTGCCTATAAATAAAGAGCATTCCTTCATTCCATTTCATCCCAAATTTGAGAGTGTGAGCAATTAGAAAGTGTGTGTGAGAGTACTGAGTGTATTTGGGTTCTGGGAAAGTATGGTTTCTTTATTCAAATTTGTACTAAAATAATTATTAATAATATAATTATTTTTCTCTTACTCCTATGGATGTAGGCATTTTGCCGAACCACGTAATTCTTGTGTCCTTTTATTTTTCTGTGATTATTCAAAGAACTTGATTCCGCATTTCGCGTACAACACAAGAAAAGTCATAAATCTAGAAACTAGATCAATATTGTCACCAGTGAAAACTATATTGTCAACATAAACTAGATGATACATGAGATGACCACCAGTGCTCAGAACAAAAAGAGATGTATCGGCATCTGAATTCTTTTTTTCTTCTTTTTCGAAAGATCAGCATCTGAATTCATAAAACCCAAAGAAATAAGAAAATTGAAAAGCTCATGGTACCACACTCGGGGAGCTTTTATGAGCCCATGAATAGCTCTCTGAAGCTTATAGACATAAAATGAAAAATCTAGATCAACAAAACTTGGGTGTTGACTCATGTATACATCCTCGGAGAGATGATCTTATAGGAATGCATTGTTGATGTAACACTTCAAATTTAACACGTGCGAAGCACGTGGTAATAGGAGGTTACTTACAAATTGAAATCCTCTCACAGAATTTTATTAAACAGATCAACAAATCCATAAGTCAAATACTTGACATTTTCTCCCAAATCATAAATGTAATAAAAGTCTCAAAACTCTCTGATTACAAGTTAAGAAGACTAACATGCTTAAAGGAAATAGAAATCCATCCTTTTTTTTTATTTAACTAGCAAAAGTAAATAAATCTCTTGCTCCAAAGATAAGCACGCCTCTCAAGAAAGTCATTCAATCTGCAAAAAGTAATGATAAAGGGTGAGCCGTCAACTCCGTAAGTAAAAGTATTCTTAACGCACTATGGATATCTGATAACAAATGTATTGCAAGCCTTATTTATCGATATGTATATTAAAAACATAAATTTTACAAAATGACATTATAACAGAAGGACAGATTCATAAATGATTCAGAATATCAAAGTCATAACTTATCACGAAAACAAATCGTATAATATATAAATACAAGAACCGAAAGATTAGCTCATGTCACATAACGTCACTTATACTCTTGGTGACCCAGTCAGAACAGAATCAAAATTAAAATATCATGTTCACACTCAGAATAGAAATCCAATACTGGTATAGAACATATGTGTCGTATAATACGATCAGAACTAGAATTAGAATGACTAAGGACAATGAGCCAAAACATTTATATTCATTTTTCATATATAGCAAATTACACGTGGTACTTTGTATTGAATGTGGCATTTCGTGACATTATAGCCCTCGAGAGGTGGCCCCCATATGTCCTTCAGAGGTGGCTCTCACATAAATTCTCATAGATAAATTTTGCTAAAAGATCATAACAAAGATTTAGGCTTGCAAAACAATTTCCATTCTAACATTTTATGGACAATTTCAAAAAATATAATTATTTAGCAAAATAAATTACACATTTAAAGGCATTTATAATATTTTGTTAAAACCATAAAAATAACACAAATTTTAGATCTGAAAACATTTACATAAATTAATTTTGTTGCGAAGAACTAAGAAAAAACATGTACTTGTAATTATATTGAAATATCAAAATTATCATACACATCCAGTACACTAGATATCCAGTACAATAGGAATAGAGTTACTTACCTTGACAAAATAAATAATTTAAACACCTTAACGGATTTGCTACATATGAAAAATGAATACAAAATGACAGAACAATTTCCAATCAGCCTCAGACACCTTAAAGGATTCAAGGTGTAACTATTAATAACTTATTCCAATATCCTGATCCTTTAACTTAACTCGAATAGGTCTGATTCTTTGAATTTTAACTCTTAATTTAAAAACTAGAATGACATAACATTATGCAGAATTATGGTGGACATCCGTAAGTATCTCCCATAAAAATTTCAAAATGAACTGGTACTAAAAACAATTTCAAAACGATTTGTTTCATGACAAATTCAAAACTGTCTCATAGTGCCTTAACTAAAATAGAATGCGTTCTAGGATTTTTATAAAATTAAATATTAACCAGAAAGTTATTAAACAAAAATTGGAAGTGCTATACAAATATATTAACCTTACTTAAAAAGTTCAGAATTTTTCAACTTCATTTGGTACTACAAATAAGTTTGTGAATTTAGTTGTTATGCTAGAACCATAGTTTTCTAGTGCAACAATGTTAGTTTAGAAAATCCATATAAAATAAAAAAAAGTCAAATCCTATGAAGTAAAATTTATTCAATACGCTTTCAGAAAGATAAGGTTATTCTCAAAAATCATTTTTACATGGCCATGATTTAATACAAAATAGTCATGCTGTCCAGAAATTTCTATACATGTTTCATACAACTAGAGTTCCAAATAATGCATGTATTCACAACAATCAAAACATAAACAATTAAGGCCCACCAATCAAGAAGCTTCCAATTAATCTGAGTTCTCTAACTCAATTGTAGAAATGGGGAAGGTTACTATAAGACATTTAGAATTTAGAACTTAGAGTTAAGAGGGAAAGAAGATGAATAATGAAAGAAGTTGAATAAATCTATATTCTTTCTTTCAAGTCCAGGCTTTGAACCAAGCATTAACAAACACAAAGCAAACAAATAAATAAATACAAATATACATGTAAAGCAAGCTTTAATAAAGCAACTTTAATAAAATGATAATAAATAAAAGAAAATTTTAATAAGTGTAATTATAAACAAAGCAAACTTTAATAAATATAATAATAAATTAAAGTAAGCTTTAATAAAGAAGCTTTAATAAAGCAACAATAAATATATGACAAGCTTACCTAAAGATAATTATGAATAGGGGTGGGCAAAATCGGGTTCGGGTCGGGTTCGGGTCAACCCGATCGGGTTTCGAGTTTCGGGTTGTTCGGGTTAGACAAGAATCAATCTGAACATAACCCGAATTATTGACCCGACCCGAATATAGATCGGGTCGGGTCAATAATTCAGGTTATGTTCGGGTTGGATCGGGTTGGATTTAAAATGGGTAGGATTGAGTTCGGGTCAAATCGGGTCAGTTTGGGTCGGTTGAAATCGGGTCAATTCGGGTTGGGTCAATTTGGGTCAAATTCAGTTAATACAATTTTGAGCTCTTTTTCTCCTATTATTGTAGTTTTTATGAAAGTTTTAAGACATTTTTCTTAATTGTAGTCATTTTTTCTAATTTTCAACTAAAAGAAGAAAAGAAAATGTTAGTAAATCAAATGAATAAAGTTAAAATTAGGACTATTATTTGCCTATTGGCTTGAAGGGTAGAATTAGGACTATTATTTGCTCAATCAACAAAATCCAATGTTCCAAACTTAATAAAAGTTAAAATTAATACAAACTTACAAAGTCCAAAGCACAATTTCCAAATATTAGTCTTTAAAAGTTTGAAACACAAGCTCACAAAGTCACAAAATTAAATTGTTTAGAAACATAAATCACAAAGTTCAAAGTTCAAACATTAAAACTAAATAAGCTTTCTTGGTTCCTCCACCTTGGTTCATCCATGGCTCCATGCAAGTACTTTGACAAGTTCTAAATTCAAATTTTTGAACTCCAAGTTCAAGTGCCGATTGCCTAGAGAAAGATTGAGGAAATGTACAATAAATATTTTCCTTAAGCCACGTTCCAAATGAACAAACTCAATTCATATAAAAAATTGAGCAGCTAAACCAAATTCATAAGGTTACACATCAAACACCAACTCTAAATCCAATTCATATCTTTAATTAAGCTAAAGAGGTGTTACAATCTTTCTAATTTCTATTATATCATTATAAATTTATAATTACAAATAAATATATATGTTTACCAAATTTTTCAATACACACTTGATTATATATTTCTATTATATCATGCTTATTTTATGGCATTCATCACCAAATCAAGTTAATAATAATACTAGACAATAATAACATTCTATCAACTTCAACTTGTCTAACTAAAACAATTACAAATTAGACTTAAAATTTAAAACTATAACAACTATAATTATAGCTTAAATTACAACCAAATACTAATAGTACTATAATATCAAATTATGAATAATAATATATATTAAAAGTTACCTTTCAAACATCCATAACACCAATGTCGGTGCTCACCGCTTCTACTATCGAAGCTTGCGATCTTATAAGTTCTATAAAATCCAAAAAAAAAATTAATAACTCAAGTACATGACTGCATGTAGATGTTCTATATAAAGTTATAATGCATTTTAAATATATTATGTATTTAATGTATGATAAAAAATTAAAAACATTACCTTCTTGTAATTCCATATGAAACATTTGCTCTTTGATATCTTCTTGGAAGTTGTAGACGGGATTGGCAAAAAGTTTGAGCTAATTTTCAGGTGCATATCAATGCCTCAACCATAGGGTTAAAGAACTCCTATACTCATCAATAATACGGCCTTGGTCTAAAGCGGGACTTGCCATGGAAGAACAACAAGGACATCTCTTGCAATTTTCTCAAGAATTGGATGCCTCGATCCATTCACCCTCCACCAAAGTAAAACATTAAGTTTAAGATTGCTGGGATCTTCAACTGGGTCCTTCAAGTACCTTTCCACCTCAGATACTACTCTTCTACTCTCATTCTGAACAGAAACCTTCCTGGCATATCCAAGGAAAGGGCGAGATACTTGAAAAGCGTCATCATATTCACCACCAGCAACATCCACCAAATTAGCCTCAGTTGTAAAACGTTGAAGAGAACTTATACCTCTATAGCTGCCACTAAGACCACTCTCACCATACATCGATGGTGTGGAACTAGCGGAGAATGCACTATATGCATCATAAAACTCATTCAACAAGTCCTTCACTGCTTTGATCATTTGTTCAACCATCAAACTATCATTGCCAATAATCAACATTTTGTTTATCTTTCTTGTGGACTCCCAATACTTGTCAAATTTTTCCCTCATACTATAAGCCATAAAGGACACCCAAGGATCTGTACTTTCTTGCAGTGCAGTCAATGAACTCTCAATTAAGCCAATAGTATCATAACAAAGATTAGAAGTCACACTCAAAGAGGCAGAAAACAATAATGTGGCATCATAAAATACCTTCAAAAACTTCACAATTCGTTCAGCACTCTCCCAGTCATCCGGTCTAGGTGGGCCCACCCTTCTAAAATTATTTTCTTTCTCAGCAAAGTATGCCTCATAAGGTTTATCCACTTCTGCTATTCTATCAAATGCCGCTTGAAATTTCAGTGCAGTCATCAACATCAAATAAGTGGAATTCCACCTGGTAGGACAATCCAAAACAACAATTCATTTTGGACAATTCACCTGCTCAGCACATTGTTTAAATGTCCGCAACCTCATGCTGGAGGATCTCACGTACTTTACTACATTTCGAATAGTGGTAATACTAGCATGCAACTCTCTCAATCCTGAAACAACAATCAAATTCAAAATATGTGCACAACAACGCACATGCATATATTGTCCCGCCAACACAAGTGCATCATCATTCTTCCAACTAAGCAACTGCATAGTGACATAACCAACAGCAATATCATTTACAGTGGCATTATCAACAGTTATTGCAAACAACCTCTCTATCCCCCAATCTTGTAGGCAAGCCACAATCTTTTTACCAATCGACTTCCCTCTATGATCTTCGATTGCGCTAAAACTAATAATCCTCTTATTCAAACACCAATCACTATCAATAAAATAAGCTGTAATCACCATGTAGCTCATGTTTTGAACAAAAGTCCAAAAATCAGTTGTAAGAGACACCCGCTGCTTGTTGTTGCAAATCAAACTCTTCAACATTGCCTTTTCCTCAAAAAATAACTCCATAACATCTCTACCAATTGTTCTTCGAGATGGCATAACAAACTGAGGGATAACTACACTGCAGAAATGCCTAAATCTTTTGTTGTCTACAAAACTGAGCGGCAACTCACCCATAATAATCATTTTAGTTATTGTCCTTCGACACGTGTCTTGACTCCATCATTTACCCAAAACCAAATTACTTGCATTTTCTTCGCCGCCCTCGGATGTCAAATTTTGTTGACTTCCACTTTGTTGTGCCCGAAATGTCTTGTATGATTCACATGTCTTTATATGCCTTGTCATATTTGTAATCCCATCAAGCCTTGAATGACATTGATATTGCTTACCACAATAGTTGCACATACATTTATTTAGATTATCTTTGAGTAAAGTGAAATGATTCCATACTGCTGATCTTTTCTTCATTGGCAGTCTTTTCCGCTTCGCCTTTTCCTTTACTTTATGGGTTCCTTCCATTTGTACACTTTGGTCTTTATTGTCACTCATCGAATTCGATCTTGAGTGTCTAAGCATCTGAATATTCAAAATAATAATTAATAATCATTAATTCAAAAATCAAAACACATAAATATTATTAACATAATCCATAAACAAAAATTAGTAATTTCAATTCAAGTTGTTCATGCTCCATAAACAAAAAGTAAGAAATTCACGATTAATTAATTAATTTATGATATCCAATTACCCATTCCCCATAATAATATGATATTATTTGTCTATCTATATCTTATTTCTTATTATAAATTAAATCCTTTAATTTCAAGTCCAAGTTACTTGTACTTCACAACTTAACAGATGATTAACATATAATAAAATATTAATTGAATTTATTTATTTTTTAGGGTTGAAAGCTTGAAGCTACTGCACAAGTACACATAATTACATAACACATTATAATTATAAAATATATACAACATAATACTTAATTTTAATATTTAATCTACCTAATGTGCTAATTTATTAATAAAAAAATCAATTATTAACTATTATTAACAATTATTAACAATTATCAATTAATATTATTTCAATTATTAACTATTATTAACAATTATTAACAATTAAAAATTATCAATTAACAAAACCCAACAATCAACAATTCTTTTTTATATATGAAAAAAAAAAATTTCTGATGAGCTCAATAATTAACAAAATTTCCTTGATTTTATTACTAATATTTATAAATACATAATTAGTTAATTACAACAATTAAATAATAAACAATTACTGAATTACATAATAAACTATTTAGCATATATAATTAATTAATTATATAGTGTATATGTAGTACCATGAAACGAAACGACTTAGGAAACTTGAAAAAAATTGAAGCTTGAAAGTGGAAGGTGGAAACCGGAAAGCTTCAAAATCGGGTTCGGGTGGAGAGGATTCGGCCTTCAAGCAGATCGGTACCACTCACCACGGACGGGATTTTACTTGGCGAAGATCGCGGCTTCACTTGGGAGTTGGCGTAGATCGGAGATGCGACGGCTCCACGGCTCACTGGACGAGTTTGACTTGGCGTGGTCGCGATTTCACTTGGCGAAACAGATCGTGATTTCAGCAAAACAGAATCGCTCTTGTGGTGGTTGGTTGCAGACTTCTTTGTTCATCGCTTGTTACTTGTTTGTGTTTGTTTAGTTGTTTGACAATTGAGTTGTGATTTGTGAAGTTGTGGCTAACAACGTGTGTGCGTGTTAGGTTTGCGAGTGAATTGTTGAGTGACTGTGTGTGTGCACTTGCATGTGTGTGCTATCCAGGCAGTGTGTGTCACAAAGGTCAAGGTGTGTGCTTGTGACTTTTGTGTGTGCAAGAACAGATGTGTGTGGTTGTGTGTCAGGTGACTTCTGTTGTGTGCAGTGACAAATTTGTCCATGCTCTTATCAGATTTTTTCTTTCTTTCATTGTTTTTTTCTCGTCCTCTCGTCCTCTCTTCCCTTTTTTTTTTCTTTTCCTCCAAAAAGAAATTGTTTTGTTCTTAAACGATTTGTCAAATACTCAAATTATCAATTGCTTGGCGTTGGGTAGAAGATAAGAACTCTTTTGAATGATTAAATTGGACAAAAACAGAAAATGGTGAGGATTGCTTCAGCCTTCAGTCCACATCATTACACTTGGAAAATGCCATCTAAGGCAACTTTATTTTCTTTATTAAAGTTTAAAACGTCTCTGAGAAGAATTTTGACAGAATGGCTGCCAACTTTTTGGATTGGTTATTGGTGTGATTCGATTGCTGTTGGAGAATGGAGAGGGAAATATGTTCAATAAGGAGTACTGGAGTACAGACACATGCCAGAAATCATTGTTATTTATTTTTTTTTAGGAACCCGATCAGGTATTCGGATCGGGTCGGGTTTGACCCGAACTGATCACAACCCGATCAGGTTTGTAAATTTCAATCCAATCGGGTTTCAATCCCGACCCGATCCGACCTGAACCCGAAATTTATCGGGTCGGGTCGAGTCGGATCGGGTAAAATGCCCACCCCTAATTATGAATGTTCATAATTGTATTTTTGAATAAATGTAAGCTTTTGTGATAAATATAAGGATCCAATTATATTAGAACCGCTCTAAGATAATGTATGCCTTTATAACTATATAATTAAAGTTATAATGTATTTTTTATTATTTATCACTTTGCGCGTGTGGCTATAATTTATGCTTTACCTTAGAGCAGCTCCAAGGTAGCCATTGCCTAAATATAAATAATAAATACATAACAAATGCAAGTAATAAAGCAAGCACACATGCCTTGTGTAATTAACAAATGTAATATTAGGAAATTCTTGGTAACTCTAGTAAATTAGAAAAGTCTAGAATCATTCTCTAAAATCTCTTAATAAACCAATCAAAAGAAATTACTAAGAATTACCATAATTATTAATAAAGAGAATCTGAAGGGATTATAGTTGACATCAAGTTGACGGAGAGACCATTCGCGATTAATAGCAAGACTAAGAACTAGTTGAACAGTGGTCGTTTTTACAATAGAATTGAAAGTATCATAATAGTCAACATTGGGCCATTGATGAAATCCTTTAGCCACTAAACGAGCTTTAAACATGTTAATAGAACCACCATAATGATGTTTAGTTCTAAAAATCCACTTACAACCAACAATATTATGACTAGAAATAGAAGGTACTAGCCCCATGTCCCATTTTGAACTAGAGCATCATATTCCTCAGACATGGCTCGATGCCATTTTGGATTTAAGGGCTTGGGTCATAGAGGTGGGTTCAAGATCAATAGAGGGAGAAAGTTGAGTGGAGAGGTTTAATTTCTGAACTGGTTTTTCGATATTATTTTTTACTCTAGTAGAACATATTAGAGCAATAATTGGTTTTACATTAAGTTTCCTGAGTTTAGTTTAACTTGATTCGAAAAAGGCCATACCTCATCTAAAATTAGTGATTGACTAGATATAAGGATTCACCTTGTAGGGTAATTAGAATTTAAAACGTGTAATGCTATATCTGATGTTAGCCTAACAATTGGTCACTGTTAAGTTGCATTTAGATATAAGAAATCTAACATGCGACAGCTGAGGATATATAAGAATTCTGCCTAGTGCTGTAGCAGATGTTGTAGCAACCGAACCAAACATTAGGAAAATAGTCAAAACCATTAAGTGAGTTTAATCACTCAACTGCTCCATTCCCATTGATTACATCCTTATATTTGTTGTGATAATTTACTTTATTGCATTTTTCTTATTGTATTTTTATCTTAATTAGTTTATTAGTTTTATAATTTATTTTAATTCTATTTTAGAATAAACATTGCACTGATAAAATTGTTGTAGCAATTCCTATAACAACAATCTTTGTGGAGACGATCTTGAATACTTATCATTATATTACTTGTTGTGTACACTTGCACATTGACACCAATAACATTAGAATACATACAACAACAAGTATCTCAATACTTTCTTTGCAGGTTTCCAGTAATCGAATCCAGGATTACTTGGATATTTGCCCAACATTCCAATAGCAAAATTGATGTCTGGCCTAATATACATCTAAGCATACATCAAACTTCTAACAATGCATGCATAAGGAATCTTTTCCCTTTTTTTTGCATTTCAATTCGTTCTTTGGGCATTGCATAAGGCTGAGCTTATCTTCTTTTTGAATTGGAATAACACTTACAGAGTTTTTTTCTATTCCGAATCTCTCTAAAACTTTATTAATATATGCTTTCTGAGACAACCTTAACAATCCTTCTGCTCTATTATAAAATATTTCGATTCTAATTACATAGGGTGCCTTGCCCATATTTTTCATTTCGAAGCTCTTAGAGAGAAAATCTTTGGTCTCATGAAGTACACTAAAATCATTAGCAGCTAGCAAAGTGTCATCAACATACAAAATTAGAAAAATAATCTTACTCCCACTAACTTTAAGATATATACACTGATCAACGATGTTTTCTTTAAATCCAAAAGAACATAAGATACCATTGTCGGGAGGCTTGCTTAAGTATGTATATTAATTTCTTTAATTTACACACAAGGTTATTTCCTTTAGTTAAAAAGCCTTCTGGTTGGGCCATACAAACATCTTCCTCTAAATTCCCATTAAGAGAGGCAATTTCACATCAATTTAATGTAACTCTAGATCATAATGAGCCACAAATGCCATAATAATTTTAAAGGAATTCTTCTAAGAGACTGGTGAAAAGGTCTCTTTGTAGTCAATGTAGTCTTTTTGAGGAAAACCTTTAGCAATGAGTCTTACCTTATATCGCTCCATGTTGCCATACAAATCGCACTTAGTCTTATAGACATAATCGCACGCGATTTATTTACAAACTTTAGATAATTCAACAAGATCCTAAACATCATTGTGATCTATTAATTTCAACTCTTCTTTTATGGCATCTATCCATTTATCAGAATTAGCACTTTTCATGGCTTGTGAAAACGAATTTGAATTTTTATCAATGTAAACTACATAATCATCAGAAATAACAAACCTTATTTCTCTTTAAGATCTTCTTAATTCTATTTCTTGTGGTTGAGCTGCCATAGGTTCATATTGACAACTTTATTACGAGGTACTAGATTATTTATTTTTTGTTCTTGAAAGTTGTTAGTGTGCTCAACAACTATAGGAACAACAATTTCACTACTCGCCCCTCCTCATTCATCCATTCACTACCCTAAACAATCAAGGTTTTAAAAACCTCCCCCCTTCCATTTCTTTACCATAATGTTCTCAGCAAATTTTATATATTCACACTCAACAGCAATAGGTAAGTCGTAGAAGACATTAATAGTTCGAGAGTCTAAAGGGACTTGCACTTGCCTTACATAAATGTTGCATTGATCTTGCTGCAACAAGCTCCTTAACGATCGGGATGATTGGGTCTTGGGGGTGAGAGCAAAACTTGACCCATCCTCTTCATGCTACAGTGGTATAGATGTTGTTCATTACTCCTGTTGGCTGCTTTGGGAATATAAAGCCATTTTCTTGCAAATTTTTTCGTGGCTCGATGAATTCTTCAAATTTATTCTTGACTCTATAGTTGTGGTAGCGTGCAGGGTCCTTCAATCTAATAGCGTGTGTTTTAATTTTCACCATTGTTATAGCAATTCACAGTAAATATTATTGTGTTGAAAGAAATTTGTGAGATTTTTCTGTTAACATGAATATGTTTATAATAATGATTTTGATGATAACAAACAAGATTAAGAATGATTTAGCTTTAAAAAGCTCAAATTATTTTTCATACATTTTAAATAAATCATTATTTTGATATAGTAAAGTTTTATACTTAAATGGAAAATGATTTTATGAAATTAGACCTTTTTCAAGTT
Source organism: Citrus cavaleriei (assembly GCA_030448925.1). Classification (NCBI taxonomy): domain Eukaryota; kingdom Viridiplantae; phylum Streptophyta; class Magnoliopsida; order Sapindales; family Rutaceae; genus Citrus; species Citrus cavaleriei. Next base: position 34,336 of record JAUJEN010000214.1, read on the forward strand.
CATGATCTAATTGAAAATGTTTTGAAAACTTTGAAATTAACATTGCTTAAAATTCTGAAAATGGACTTATTTGATAAGTTTCATAAAGATTTGGGCCATAATATAATTTTATAAAGTTTTAGGACAAAACTATAATTTTAGAAAATAAATTACTGTAGCAATCAATTTAGCAAACGGTTAACCGACATCTTGATAACGGTTAACTAACATCGAACATAATTGAAGATTAGCTTCTGGACACTGTCGGCGATCCGACTTCTTGAAAACGGTAAGCCGACATTTTCTTTGCAGGTCACTGGACGATAACGGTGATCATAATGGTGATCCAAAAATTTGAAATTTCGTCCAACAGTAACTTGCTCAAGTCAAAACGACAATCCGACTTCGAGTTAACGGCGATCCGACTTCAAGCAAATTGTCTATAACAGCTAGTTTTAAGCTCAAAATATAAAAAAACTCATTTAAACACAAACAATTGATATTTCAACTTTTATCATTGAGCAAACTATTGAGCATACAACTTTTATTGAGCTTTGAATTATTGTATTAATCTCATTTACTCACACTTTAGAATTTCATTGGTAATCAAATACATTGTGTGAGAGAGATTTATTTATAATCCTTTTGAAAATCAAATTGAGAGGTTGCAAGTGTTGAGATACACTTGGGTTAAAAGATTGGGAGATAATCTCTTGTTGTAAAAGTTCATTGACACCTTTGAATTCAATTGTAAGAGTGGTTGAAGCCTTGGAGGCTTACTTAGTGAAATCATCAAGCCCGGTGAGATCAGAGGCGTGGATGTAGGCACGATTAGCCGAACCACGTAAAAATCACATGTTTGACCTCTCTCCCCTTACTCTTTTATTATCATTATGTGTTATTAAATTTATTGTTTTTGATTTTATTAAGGCAATAGATTGAATGTTGTGTAGTTTGTTTAGCTTAAGTTCTAAAAATCCTAATTCACCCCCCCCTTGGGTTGCCTAGTTATTATTTCATTTTCTTAAGAAATTATAAGGCAAAAAGTGACATAAGGGAAATTATTTAGATAGGAGACTTTTTTTTTTATGATGCTTGTTCTATAATTTGGTCTATATGGTTTAATTTAATGTCATTTGTATAATAGAAATTGATACTTTTATAATTAAATTTGGTCAGTAAATTTATAGATAATTTGTTGTTGTAGGCCTATAGGTCGTCTCATTTCATCTTCAATTAATTTATGTAGGTGTTAGATTGTCAATTCAATGAATAAAATGTCTTATGGAAGAAGAGGTCTGTAGTTCAAATTAATTTTATTCACATGTAAAGCAATTAATTTTTAAGTGTTAATTGGCTCAATGGGTACATGAAATCTCCTATGATAGAATAATATGTTGATTTACTTGTGTTTTAGAAAACTAGCAACATTTTGAAAATATGTGACATGACCCATTCCGACCTATCTATCGGATTTGAGGCAAATCATGTGATCTTACATCTAAAGCTCATGACATAAACATAATCCATGAAAATAAAAAATTGTCCTTAGGCCTCTCCATTATAAATATATGACAATATCTGTGGCTTAACCGAAAATATATTCAAAACTTGCACCTTCACATCTCACTATACAAATATACATCTTAAATATATACATATAAACATAAACCTGCTCAAAATGCAAGTTGTGCAGCAATGCATATCGTGGCCCATCCTTAACTGATTAGAAATTGAACCATACGAAATCTTGCAGAAACCTAGGAGAAACGAGGTAAATAGGAAAAATAAGGAACTTGTGGCACAGTTAGTCGATATAATTATATCTATATAAAAATATATTAGTGTACTAGTACTTATACATAATCACATGATATAACTACACACTGAACATAATACATAAGCAAAAATGAAAAATCATATATGCATACATAGCAAATAACCCCAAGTAATACCCAGGAGAATAACTATCAAACTTGCCAGGATCATCATCGCAAGCAGCACAAAGGAAAAACATGTCAGTACCCTCTGGAATTTAACTATATCGGACGAATGGGGTAATCTACTCTCAATATACATGCGTAAAACCTATTGGGAAGGGCATTTGTATGATGACTGACAATCACATCTCATGACTCAATCAATCATATAATGTGCGTACATATAATCATAAGATGATACTAAAAATCATACTATCAAATATAAATGTTTCACAGAATACATAATAGTAATAATAGTAATTTCTTCATAGATTCTGGTACACTCTAGGGTTTGTCGGGGTTCATATGAGTTCCTAAATACTTGGATTTCTCCAAAAATATAGGGTTAAAAAACTAGTTAGAATTGATATAAAAACTTGTATATATCATGAAAATTGTAATATAATTGTTCAAACATCATGAATTTATTACCCATTAGTTTGCTAGATATTAATTTAACTGCCTAATTCCATTTCCTGAAATGTTTCTTCAAAGTTCCCCTTTTCAACTTCTTTCTGACTTTCGGCTTCTTAATTTCTTTTCTTCTTTCCTTTTTCTTTTCTTTTTTTTCCCTTTTTCCTCACTCCTAGCTTCTCTTTTCTCTTTTATTTCTCTTCTTTTTTCCTTTCTTTTGTTTCTTTATTCCGTTTTCCTTCTTTTAATTCCTATGTCTTTGCTTCGCTCTCGGTTGCAAATGATGTCCAGTTATCAAGCAACTCTCAATTTTCAGCTTTATATACGAACCGAATCCAAGCAAGCAGGTCTTATTACATGAGGCAGGCAGCTTGCCGCTTTTATTTACTAAGCTACGTGTGGCATTTTCCATGCGTTACACTATGTACCGCACTTCTAATTTGAAATATGTTCCAAACGAGTATTATCATATGTGAACTATGCAGATCACTAAGTCAAAATTCAGGTGAGTGGTTAGTGGCTAATTGGGGAAAAAAAAAAAAAGAAAGAAAAGGAAAGAATAGTTAAGTACTTTTGAACTCCTCTATGTAAGACAACCCAATTACAAGATTCTTAAATGAGGCTACTCATAGGGTTTGGTCTCGCGTGCTTCAGCTTCCTCCTTATGCGTTTATTATTATTGTAGATCTACCTTACTCTATGAACTAATTTTTGTTCTCTTTTCCTCTGCAATGCGAAATTGTAGTAATTTTTAAATAACAATCCGTATATATAAAATAGGAATTAGAAAATAAATGAATGATCGACATACTATCAGCGTCATAATTATTTGTTCTTTGATTAGTTGTAATTAATCTCCCATCAACTTGATGGATATAACATTCTACAACCACGACCACTAGCACCGCTGGTAATTGTCAACTTCTCGTATTTCTATAAACCTTAATCGATTGATGGAATTTATAGAAAAAGATCAAACAGAGGACCAATATAATATAGAGAAGTGACAAAATTGATAATACCTTGCTCGTCAAGGAATCCATGAACATAGAATAAAATAGACAACACAGGTACAATTTTTCACAAGAGGGAAATTAAAAGAGCACAATCATGATTAGAGCATAACTACCATGGAAATTTTGCTACACATATCAAGATTAAGGGTAAGGTGAAAAGAGTGTTGGCACAAGATGAAGAGGTAATTTCTTATGAACCACTAGCCCATTAACTTCAGACATGTCCAAATTCTCCTCAACTTTACCAAGAGGCAAATTCCAATCAAACCAGTACAAAAGGTTGGCGATCACATACTCAACTTCAACTAACGCAAATGACGTCCCTGGGCATCCTCTTCTTCCAGCACCAAAGGGGATGAATTCGAAGTCTTGGCCTTTACAATCCACCGGGCTATTTAAAAACCTGTCTGGCAAGAAATCTTCTGGCCGGTCCCAACCTTGGGGATCCCTTTGAATTGCCTATGCATTTACAATCACTCTAGTTTTTGCAGGAATATTATAATCTCTCCATCTAACACTCTCTGCTATTTCTCGTGGAGCCAAAAGAGGAGCTGGTGGATGAAATCTCAGAGTTTCTTTGACGACACATTTCAAGTAGTCCATCTTCTCAATATCCTTCATGTCTATGTTTAATTTCCCTTTTGCCACACTTCTAACCTCTTCTCTAGCTCTTTTCATAGTAGTTGGATTTTTCACTAGCTCTGCCATTGCCCACTCTAGTGTTGTTGCAGTAGTATCAGTTCCTCCTACAAACATGTCCTGAGATTGTGAAACATGAAAACCATTAGTGTTGATCTGTACGTATGAGTATATGCAAGTGTGCGCTTTTGCGTGCATGATGTGTGTAAAAGATGTAGAAGATCTAGAGAGAGCTAATAATTAGAATAATTAAGACTAGCTAGTTAAGAGGAAGGACAGACCAGGATAATTGCTTTAAGATTGTCCTGAGAGAGCTCTGCCCTAAGCATGCCATCTTTTCGAAGTTGGAGGAGTATATCCACGAAGTCTTTTTTATTAGATTGGTCATGATCTGTTGTGCGCGGAATGCGGAATCAAGCGCACCAAATAATTATAGAAAAATAAAGGACACAAGAATTACGTGGTTCGGTAATTAAACCTACATCCACGGAGGCAAGAAAGAATAATTGTTTATTTAACAATTAATAGAGTACAATATTCGAAAGAATAATCTCACTTCCCGAAACCCAAAATATACCCAAAGATTTCACACTGCAGAAAGATAAATTCCCCAGACACACTTCTCTCACTTCTCTCAAAAGCTTAGAAACTTATAAGCTTAACAATTTTGGGATGATTTCAAATGAATGAAATCCTTAGCTATTTATAGGAAAAATGTTGGCACTATGCAAAGAATAAAATAATTGAAAATATGATAAATTATTATTATTATTTTCAATACATCCCCTTTTTCCATTCTTTCTTTTCGGCTTACAAATTCAATTTGATTTTGCTTCTCCAAAGTTTGCATGCTAGCTGTTGCAAAGTTGGAATCAGTTTCTGACTTTTCAACAATTCTCCACCTCGGCGAAGATTTAGCCAAATTTGAGCCGACTACCAACTAACCCTCATCCCCAAAGTGATCCTTCAATAAGGATCCAGAATGGTTGTGTCGATTCGACTGCCTACGTACCCAAAATTTGGGATCAAGCCAACCGTAGTTCATAATTCCCGAAGGACATAACTTAACACAATCGAAGGATTTGAATTAGTTTCAAGCAATGTAGAAACTTAACTCCAGAAACTACCTTCAACATATCCGATTATCTTTATCGATCTTTCTCAACAACACAACACCGCCTCGATAATCTCCTCACATAATGATATTTCACATCTACGTGTCGTGATACGTTTGATTCTTCAAGGAATATCGCACTTTGATTATCACAAGATCGTAATGTTCTCCGGATTACTTCCCAAATCACCTAACAAGCCTTTCAACCAGATAGCTTTCTTTTACAGCCATATACTCGCTCAGAATGACAATTGTCGATCAGAATCGACCTCCAGCCTAACCGGACCTCCACCCAATGTGAATACGTAGTCTGTTGTTGATCTTCGCTGTCAAGGTCTCCAAATCAAATCACAATACCCAACACATTGTTGACCACAATCCTTCAACAATAACCCAACATCAATTGTCCCATAGATATCGGAGAATCCACTTTACCGCAAGCCATTGGTTTTACCCGGATTGTATCTACTAACCATGCTCACCGCTGAGATATATCGCCTCAGGCATACCATAGCATACATAAGACTACCCACAAGACTAGCATACGGAACACGAGCCATGTAATCGCTGCCCTCTTGAGATTTAGGACATAAGAAGAGCTTAATTTGAAATGAGGAGCTAGAGGTGTACATACCGCTTAGTTTTGTCATCCATACCGAATCTTTCTAACACTTTCTTCAAATAAGACTTTTGAGTCAACCATACGCCCCATTCTTCTTGCTCTACGAATCTCCATCCCAAGTATTCTCTCGTATCACCCAAGTCTTTCATCTCAAACTCTACCGCTTTTTTAATCTTTCGATCCCATCTCTATTCTTCGCTATAAGCATATCGTCGACATAGAGTAAATAGATGAAAGCTCTATCCGGTAGTCTTCAAAGTAAACACAATGATCGTGTTCACTTCGGTGAATTCAGTATAAATTGATCAAATCTTTTATCGCTTCATCCATAAAGATTTAATCAACATACACACATGATTCTCCTTTCCAAAGAACTCAAACCACAAGGTCAATCATATAGATTTCTCCTCCAAATCTCCATGTAAGAACGCCTTTAACATCCAACTGAGCCAACTCTAACTCATATTCTAACCAAGGCAAAAGGATAAGTATGTTTTACAACCGGAGAGAAAACTTCATTGTAGTCAATACCTTCCTTTTGAGCAAAACCTTTGCCACGAGCCTTGCCTCAGACGAGGAGTTGTTTGATTCAAGATCCTTGCTTTTGTATAGACCCATTTATTGCCAATAATTTTTTCCCTTTGTAACTTTACAAGTTCCAAGTTTTTGGAGAGATTTCATCTTCCTCCATGGCCTTCCAATCGATCACTTATCACGCAGTAATGCTTCACCGAAAGTATCGGGATGTCATCATCAATAACCTAAGTGCATGCTACCACCATATCTTTAGTAAGCATCCGGGTTTCTTTATCTCTTCGCCTCCTCATATAAAATCATCATCATCATCTACATCATCAATTATTTCTTCATTTCAGGACATCAAGAAACAACCTCTTCTTCAACTTTAGGTGTCACCCATAAACCATTCTTTGATGTAGAACTAATCGGTACATATGGAGTTGCATCAAACTCCACCGCCGCAATACCTCGTGGTCTTGTTCTCCATACGAGAACTCAAGCTTTTATCATCGTTCATCAAATGTGACATCTCTCGCTACACAAACTTTTTTGTCTTCAGATCCCAAAGTTTTTTTACTCCACCTTTCAATCCCACAAAGATAGATTTTCTAGACGAGATCCAAATTTACCATCTTCGACATGATAATAAGTTCGGACACTTTAATACACGGGGAATCATAGTCTTGCATGCTTTCCGCACCATTTCCATGGAGTTTTACCTCCAATTGCAGCAAAGGCAAACCGATTTACCAAGTGACTTACGTAGCTCCCAAAAACTTTTTATCTAAACCAAGATTAGATAACATACATGGTACCTTTCTCCAAGAAAGTACATTCGCCAACACCATTCGTCATGGAGTATGTCTCGCGAAATGTCTTTTAATACCTTTGTCGCATACTTGCAAGAACGGATCGTAAGTATATTCACCCCCATTATCGATCGTAATACTTTGATCTTTCCGCCAGTCTCCACCAATTTCTTCCACTTCACGAAAATCTCTAACCTCATCATTTGCTCGCACGGTGTACACCCATACACGCCTAGAGAAATCATCAACAAATATAACAAAATAATGGCTTCCACCAATTGATGCAAATTGGTCCCCATACATCACTATGAACATATTCGCGATCTCACGAAGTATCGTGATTAACCAAACTTGACCCTTGTTTTCTTGCCTTACTACACAATGCTCACAGAAATTTAATTTATGTGTTTGCACCTTTTAAGAGTCCGTTTTGCAAAGATTTCTCAAAGATGTCCTGCCATAGCTCGATGCATGCGCCTCAACAACATTTGCTTCCTCCTTCAAATAAGATGATCAGGACGCCGAACCCTCAGTAATCACCATAGCCCCATGTAAACTTCATTATACCATCTTCAATGGTAACCTTGTAGCCTTTAAAAACACCCACGTAAATTAGATTTTTTTAAAGTTCGGAACAAATCTAACTCTTCGAGTTCTCCGACCATTCCATCAAACATTTTGAGTCAATTGTTCCTATCCCCATTGTACAAGGTTGATCATTCCTCATCACAATCTGGATTCCGGATTACGAAAATCAGAAACCATTCCTTAATAGGACACAAATGATAGTTGCTCCAGATCAAGTATCCACTTCAACTAACGATGCCGCAGGAGTAATACTTAGAATAATCATAGCCCCCATCTTTCCGCGCTGTTTTTTCTTCCCATCTCTTTCGAGCCTTTGGACAATCTTTCCTCCAATGGCCCTTTTCATGACAAAAGGCACACTGCCTCGAGTTATATTTCGCTTCGATTTGGATCGAGAATTCTTTCCACCACGCTTTTTTTTCTCCATCGCCCAATCTTCGCTTTCACCAAAGCTTCGACGATGCTCGCTCGAATTTTTATTATTATTCCGAATCTCCAAATTAGTCAATGTCAAAACATCTTTGAAGATGATCACACTTTTTCCATATATCGGTACAAAATGGCTATATTCCTCTAAAGTAACAAAATCATAGCCTTCATCCTTAATATCTTCATCAAGATTCTTCAAATCAAAGTAACTTTTCAAATCTTGAAACATGATCGCAGCATCGACACCCCGTGACTTCATTCGAAAGCCATATACTTGGCTCATTGTGAAGACGATTTTCGCGGACTTTTCACCGTACTTCTTCCAACGACGCCACAAAGTCACCGCACACCTCATCTTTCACCAAGTATTTCACCTCCTTGGTCAAACAAGATCCGATCCGACCACGCTTTCGCTCATAATGATCCCAAATTTCTTCATCATACAAGTGTCTTTTATTTTCGTAACAACATCGAGATCGATTTGAATAAGGCATCCATAACTTCACAGTTGATTTTCCCATCAAACTTTTCAACATCGATCTTCCTTCCTATAACAAAATAGCGATTTGACAAATCTCGCCTCCCACCTGAATTGTCTCCTGAAATAGTCTCGGTAGATCTCTCCCCAATTCTGGACGTTTCACCTTCTACCATTTTTCTCAACGAACTATTTCCACTTGAAAAACAGCCTCTATGATATTAATTTCGCATGAATAAATGCACCAGGAAAGTTCCTGTGAAACCTGGAACTTTCCCAATTAAAAACCGTAATCCTTGACTTTTATCGCTTTTTTTGACGTAACTTTCCTGACATGCAAAAAATACACACTACTTACAATAGACCGTTCCCAAGACAAATGGCCCACCATTATTCGTGAATAAGATCAGATATGTGAATGATCGATACGTGATCAGATCTCCCCAATCGATACCACTTGTTATGCGCGGAATGCGGAATCAAGCGCACCAAATAATTATAGAAAAATAAAGGACATAAGAATTACGTTTAGAATTAAACCTACATCCACGGAGAAGAAAGAATAATTGCTTATTTAACAATTAATAGAGTACAATATTTCGAAAGAATCTCACTTCCCGTAAACCCAAAATATACAAAGATTTCACACTGCAGGAAAGATAAATTCTCACTTCTCTCAAAAGTTTTAAACTTATAAGTTTTAATTTTTATGATTTCAAATGAATGAAATCCTTATTTATAGAAAAATGTTTAAGACTACGAAAGAATAAAATAATTAAAAATATAATAAATAATTATTATTATTTTCAATACATCCCCTTTTTCCATTCTTTCTTTTCGGCTTACAAATTCAATTTGATTTTGCTTCTCCAAAGTTTGCATGCTAGCTGTTGCAAAGTTGGAATTGGCTTCTGACTTTTCAACATGATCATCGTCACTTCCTGACGATGCCCTGTTCGTGTGCTCTTCAATCACCCGATCAAGCAAAGCGTCTAATGCTCTAGCAGTTGCTTTGAGACGACCAATGAGTCCGGAGAGAACGTCTAACCACCCCAAAGATGGAAACGTATCTCCTATACAAAAGGCAGCAAGCTGCTCTTCCAGCCTTCTTGATAACTCACCAAACTTCTTGCTCTGACCAGTATTTTCTTCTTCTCCATCAGCTTTCCTCCCAAGAACGCAGCGGGAAACTATATTGTTGGAAACAGTCAGTAGCATCTTTGTTAAATTAAGAGGACCGCCTTTATTAAAACATGAAAGGCGAATTTTATTGATCAAACTTGAAACTTCATCATCTCTAACGTGCTGAAACGAATGCGCTCTTCTCACACTCAAGAGTTCAAGAACACAAATCTTCCGGACTTGTCTCCAGTACTCGCCGTAATTAGCGAACGCCATATCTCGGCATTCATATAGGAGGATGTTGGCAGCTGTGATTTTGGGCCGGTTTGAGAACACAATGTCATGAATTTTAAACATTTCACCGGCCAATTCAGCCTATGAAACCACAAGAGTTGGAGAGTTGCCAAAGTGAACGAACATCAGAGGGCCGTACCGCTCCGAAAGAGCTTTGAGAGAGCGATGAGGGAGAGTTCTCAGAAGCTGGTGAAGGTTGCCAAGAATGGGAAGCCTTGGCGGGGATGGAGGTAAGTTGAGATGGTTACTACCATGTCTGGTGATTTTCAGCAACTGTACAAGTGTGAGCAGGAGAATGAGAAGAAGAAGAGAGATGGACAGAGGGTGGTTGTAAATTTCTGATGAGTCCATATATGGCTGCAGCAGTTGCTTCATCAGGACTGATACCGGAGCCATTTCAGGTTGGGATTCCCCAAATTAAGCTTCAATTGGGGTTTGCTCGTTGAATTCTCAACTCTATCAAGCTTTTCAATGAAGGAACTAATCCCTTGTAGCAGGTGACATGCCTATGAGATCACATTTAAAGATAAGGTTTCCACCAATTCAATTGGCACGTCTGATTGCTCTTTCGTTTTCTTCTGTTTTTGAAATTTCTTCCAATAGTGATGTAATAGAATATGAGCATTACTAGTAGCTCCATGCTGATTTTGTTACAAGCCAATGATATCCAATTTAAAGATAAGATTTCCGCCAATTTAATTTGCATGTCTGATTGCTCTTTCCTTTTCCTCTGTTTTGGAAATTTCATCGATAGTAATGTAATAGCGCATGAGCATTATTATTAGCTGAAACCTATAATAAACTGTTCGGTATTAATGAATAAACTTGGTTTTTATTTCTTAATTATTTAAAAGCTTTCTATAGCTGGCTATAAAAGCATGGAATTTTCTAACTACTTGGTAATTACTGTAACTGTTTTTAGTTAATTACCAAATATGAATTAAGGATTCTTTTCAAATTTGAGCTTTTCGAGTTTTCTATAGGTCTTGCATCACTTGCAGTATTACTCTCCAAACTCAAATAGATCTGAGGAGCAATCTTTCTTGCAATTCGTACACTGACGAACGTGGCAGAAGTGTTAAAGCATAGTAAATAAACTTTCATTGTTAATTATTGATTGAACAAAGTTGCTACATTACATACATCATAAGATTTGAGAAATCCTTAAAAATCCAAAATTTAAAAACTTTTCTAATCCATTGATAGATGCAAGTGTCAGAAGAAGACATTATGCTAAATCATCCATGATCCTTAAATCAAGTCATTCAATTTTGTTTCATTTATTTTAGTAATCATGAATCAATATTTATCTTCGGAATCATAAACAACTATAATGAATATAATCAAGCAATTATAAGTTTTTAAAATTTGTATTGTTATAATTGTCTTCTCCATCATAATTGGACATATGGGATTGACTTATAACTTGCCTGAATTGATTATAATTGCCTGCATATTCATTTTTTGATGATAGAATACTGAATTTTGTTCAATATATGCATGTATTCAGGTTAGTAACAGAAATCATTAAGAAGAGGATTCGTGTTCCTGTGGAGCATGTTCAAACTTCAACGTATACTGATACTAACGAGTTCAAGCAGAGGAACTCAAGACTGAAGCTAAGGCAAGAGGTGAAGTCATCAGTATAAAGAAGCAGTCACTAAGTTTTATGGTAGAAGGTGCAACATTGGAAACTGTCGATCCCATTCCTTATGATGTCGTCAACGATCTCAATTCTTAAGGGTGTTTACTAGGTTACCTTTTTGGTTTTGTTGCTCTTTTCTTACTTATTGCAAATTTTTGCTGACATGGTCAGCTTATTTGGATGTATTTCATCCTTATTAATTTTGTTTTAGGAGAGGAACTGCTACAGCAAATATGTTTGTTTTTAATTTTCATTTCATATTAGAAACAAGAGATGTTTTCCAATGCAAAGTTACATGCTTTTGAGGACGTGTTATGGAGATGGGCTCCAAATGAGTGTTCATCTGATGCTTTTACGTTATCTTAGGTGAGCGTTGCCTTAACTGAGCATTACTTTTTTTTTTAATATTAATTATGCATCAGATTACTTTATTACACAAATATTTACAATCATATGTATAACTGAAACTTACATTATTATATTAATTCTATAAAATACATATCCAGACATATGACCCTCGTAGACGATGAATGTTTCTACTCTAAGGATGTCAAATAAATCTAGATCCGGCCCGGATTTGCAAAGATCTGGAAGATCCGGATCTGGGTACATATTAAAAAATGCGGATCCGGATGTGAAAGATGGGGATCCACATCGATCCGGATGCAAGTGCATCCAAAAAACCGAATATCCGGGTCCGGATAAATTTTATTTTAAATTACAAATTAAATTAAAAATAAATTTTATTTGTGGATTTATTATGTTGTATATTATTCATGTTGAATTATTAATTGTTAGATTATGATTGAATTTTATTTGATATTATTAGGTAAATTATTGAATTTTATTTTAAATTAAAAATTTAATAAAAAATAAATTTTTTTTGTGGATTTATGATGTTGTTGTATCTTATTCATGTTGAATTTTAATTATTGGAAATGATTGAATTTTATTTGATATTATGAGGTAAATTATTGAATTTTATTTTAAATTAAAAATGAAATAAAAAATATACATTAAAAATGAAATAAAAAATGAAAAATTAAATTTTATTTGTAGATTTATAAGATTATTTGTATGCTATTCATGTTGAATTATTCATTGTTAAATTATGATTGGATTTTATTTGATATTATTAGGTAAATTATTGACTTTTTAAATTATATATTAAATTTTAATTTTTGCGGATCCGGATTACCCGCATCCAGATCCGCATCTTTTTTCCGGATTCGGATGTAAAATTATTAATCCAGATCCAGATTTTGCCAACCCTACTCTTCTCCACTCATATTTCGTAAGACAAAAAGACTTGCAAATTAACTCAACAAAATTTTTTGCTTAATTGAGGGAGGTTGAGCCTATAGAGACTCGAGTCACTATCTTTATAGTCTCACTTTAACTTTGAGAGTAATGGTTCACCATTGTGCTAAAGCCCAAGTGGCTAACTGAGCATTACTTAGCTGCAAGAATACTAATATGTTAACCGAGCATTACTTAGCTGCAACAATATTGATATGTTTTTTAACGTCCAGGAAGCATGGTTGACACATGACAGTGTGCAAGTGCTAGGCTTTTAACATCTTGAATTTCATAAGCATATTGATTTGAGTTTGTAGCTTCTAGGTGAGTTTTTCTCAAATCATTTAGGTTTTATGAGCATTGGTCTGTTGGGTATGTGAGAGTAATGGAGGTTTTGAATTCTTTGAGACTGAAAGTGATAAATGCATATGTTGCTAGCTTCAAAGAATTAAGCAATCATGGAATTTGAATTTATGATATTAAAATAATACGATTGGAGGTTTTGGATTTTATTTATGTTTTGATATTATTTAAAGGTTATTTAATTGAATTATTTTTTTTAATTTTTATTTTACAAGTTATATATTTAGAAAAAGTTAAAAAAATAAATGTTATGCTGCCCAAAATTTAAGGTTATAAACTTCGATCTTTATAAAGAATTATGTTTTTTTTTAAATTATACTACAATAATGTTAAATTTTAAGAATTTTAAGAATTTTATATTTAGTATTTTTTCTAAGTATTAATGGATATTATTTTTTAAATATGTAATTAAATTAATCGCCAAAAAGTTAATACAGTTCAGTGCAGCATCAAATATCGTATAATTAAAAATTAATACAGTATAATATAGTATCAAATATTGTACGGTATTATTTTAATACATTACTAATACAATACAACATAATATAATATACTATAATATAATATAATATAGTGTACTAAATTCACTTTTAGTGAATTCGATAATGATACTAAAAAATTAAATGAAAAAATTAAGAGTGCTAGTTATTGTCTAAAAGGGCGAGAGAAACGGTATATCGATGCACAGAAATGCCGTTTCTCTCCCCACTAGCTCGCGCCCTTCTAGATAAAAATAAATAAAATTTTAATAAAAACTAATTTTGAATTGAGACGACATTGAAGACAAAATCACTTACTCTATCAGCTTATCCTCACCCACTGTGTCTTCGCCATTTTCTTCCCTCTCGGGAACGGCTCTCTCGAATAGTAGCCAACGACGACACGGTCACTCGTTCACGCACTCGTACATAGTTTAGTTTCCCATTATGGAATTGCGTGTTTTTTGAGGCGTTGGCTGGAATTGTGGATTACTTGAGATCTGATCTCCATGTATTTTGCAGTTTTTGGTTTTGGGTAATGGGAATGCAAAAGCATGATAAGCTTATAAGATAAACGTGGGCTACGGGATATGAATATATAGATATGAATTCTCTTTTTCAGAAGTGGTAACAAGGAGTAAATGTGTGTCTCTTTCAGAAAATTTTCCGATCTCTCTGTTCTTTTTCTTTTCTCGTGCTTGCTATTATTCATATAAACTCTCTGGTTAAAAACTCTCTGGTTAAGTTGGTTTTGTGGCTTCACATTATTCATGACATGAGCTTATTTTCTTCTTCGGAAGTGGTAATAAGGAACAAATGTGTTTCTCTTTCAGAAACTTTTCTTGCCTTGTACAAATAAATACTACGATAGAGGGAAAAATTAGTAATTAAAGAGATTATTAAGATCTGAGGTAGTTTTCTCTTGATTATATTATTGTTATTTTTTTTTAATTTTTCAATTTTTTAATTTTTTTTATCTAGAAGGGCACGAGCTAGTGGGGAGAGAAACGACATTACCATGTGTCATCTCTCGCTTCTAGACACTTGGTATTTTCAAAAAATTAATAAACTTACCAAATAGCGGTCCCTGATGAGTAGGCCGACGCCGACGGCCGACCACATCACCACACAAATTTTACTCTAATATACAACGAGACCAAAATTTACCTGAAAAAATAAATAAAATAATAAAAGACAGGATCTATTTTCAGCAAGTTTCAGATAATGCAACTTAGTGGCCTAAAATGAATATAAAAATAAATAAAATAAAAAAGATAAAGCCTCTTAATTGTTGAAAATTATAAAATAAAAATAACGTCACAAGCATCCGGTAGTCTGGTAGCGGTTTAAATTCTAAAGTGCTTGTTATATGTCAGTTGTCTTCACTCTAAGATACGCCGCAGCGGCCAAAAGAACTGAGGATTTGATTGAGGTCATGATCTTTTGAAATTTACAAATCTGTTTCTGGGTTCTTCAATTTAGTGGATTGCTGATCTGGCTTCGTTTATTTTCAATTTTTTTTCCCAGTAACCACAAAGACTTGAGTTTTAGCTCAAAAAGCAAGGTACCCATTTCCAAGGCTCTATTTTTTTTTTTTTTTTGGTTTGATTTTGAGCCTGAATCGTTGTTGATATATATTGCTATGTGAGTAGTGTTTTTGATATGTTTGCTGATTGAATGTTTAGAGCAATAGTTCTGATCTTTGCTGAAATGGGTAAAATTTGGCTCTTGAATTAGAGACTTGAAATTGTAATTATAGGGAAGGATCCCACTATGTTATGTTAATCGTAACGTACATCCACACAGCAACAGTTCCTATAGTGAGACCCGTTACAGTTGCTGTGTGTGGCGTACGTTACGATTAATGTAACGTAGCACTGGCCTATAGGGAATCATAGTTGTGATTGCAAGAAAGTTAATTATTTTATTTTGATATCAATTTGTGTGAAGCTTTGTGGATGTTCGTGTTAGGAAATTGAGTTTTCTCCCAAGATCACTTCAAGCAATTTGTTAAGTAACAAATTAAAAGAAAAAATTAAATGGAGAATACATTAATCACACAACACAAGATTTACGTGAAAAACTCTAAATCCAGAAAAAAAAACCACGGCCGTTGACAAAAGACAACCAGAGAAAAAATATTCACTATGTGGAAAATTATTACAACCACACTTTGAGAAATAATTTTCTCTCACCCAATCCCCAAATACATAATCTTGAGAAATATCTTTTAACAAAGCAAATCCGTAATACCCATAGTGAGGAGTCAAATACTCATGCAATATAACTACATGCTTAAAAATATTTCTCTCTCTCAATTTCTCACCAAAACTTGGATCACTTCTCTAGAATTTGGGATGCCAAGCTCTCAAATGAGAGCTTCCTTTTATAGGCAAAATTTTGCCTAAAATCAAGCCAATTTTTTAACATTCAATAGCCACCATTTCAATAGTTTTGGCCACTTCCAATTGCTTGTCAAATTTCTCGGCCACCTCCAATTTGAATTCAAATGATGTGTTCCAATTTGACTTTTCAACTCTTTTTTTTTTAATTAATTTTCAACAATCTCCACCTTGATTAAAGAAAAAAAAAATTCATGGCCACTACTACAAAACACTGTCTTCACCAAAGTTGAGAATTATGATACTCCACAACATAGAGAATTATTATACTCCACCATAAAGAGCATACCACTTAGAATCAACCGCTCTAAGGTTTTTCTCGGCACATGTCGAACATATCCGCTGAAAATTATGGTGCAATTCTCATGCTTGGTTTCTCTAAGAATTCTTCAGCCATGACATAACTTTTCCACCACACACCTTGCATTTACACGTCTGCAAACTTGGACCGATAATAACACGTTTCTTTCAACTCGAGATCTACAAAAAGAACTAAACTAGTTTCTTATAAAACTCATCGTTATGAATATCGATTTTTTCGATTAGCAATTAAACCCGCTCCACCTTCTTGACAATTTCCTTGAGGTGCCAAAATTGTCCACACCATCAAATCCTTGTGCATACCAGATTGGACATGCCTTTGACTTGAATTCTCCACAAGCTAACAAAAAATCATTCTCCCATTAATTTTTCAACAACATCAAACTCCACCAAGTTTAAAAAACACAAGTTGTTGACATATTTGCTTTACAGATGACCCTATACTCTTCACCACAGACTATTTGGATTGGCTCCACAGCTTCACGTAAATAGTATTGTACATATGAACAAGCATTTTTTGAATAAGATATCATACGCGAATGACACACCAAAACTTCAATCAATGAATACCATCTAGGAAATTGAGCTTCCTCACAAGATCACTCTAAACAATTTGTCAAGCAACAAATTAAAAGAAAAAATTAAATAGAGAATACACCAATCACACAACACAATATTTATGTGGAAAATTCTAAATCCGGAGAAAAACCACAGCCGTTGTCAAAAGACAACCAGAGAAAAAATATTCACTATGTGGAAAATTATTACAACCACACTCTGAGAAATAATTTTCTCTCACCCAATCCCCAAATACATAATCCTGAGAAATATCCTTTAACAAAGCAAACCCGTAACACCTATATTGAGGAGTCAAATACTCCTACAATATAACTACATGCTTAAGAACATTTCTCTCTTTCAATTTCTCACCAGAACTTGGATTGCTTCTCTGGGATTTGAGATGCCAAGCTCTCAAATGAGAGCTTCCTTTTTATAGGCAAAATTTTGCCTAAAATCAAGTCAATTTTTCAACATTCAATAGCCACCATTTCAATAGTTTTGGCCACTTCTAATTGCTTGTCAAAGTTCTTGGCCACCTCCAATTTGAATTCAAGTGATGTGTTCCATTTTGACTTTTCAACTCTTTTTTTTTTAATCAATTTTCAACAGATCGTGGGGGAAAAGAAATGATTTCTGGGTTTTTGAAATTCAAGGTTTGAGGTTTCAGTTTTTGGCATATCAAGGATTTGGATGCTGAGTGTAAGTGATATTTGTAGCTAGTTTTGGGTATTAAGTCTAGTTCTGTCCATGATAATGGAGAAACAAAGTAGTTTTAGGACACGGACAATGGAGAAACAACAAAGTATTTGCAGTGTCACCTTTGAAAAACAGCCTAGTATTCAAAGAGTTATAGAAGAACAACAGAGTTTTCTTGGTGCGAGCACTAATAAACTGCCTAGTGCTCGTGTAGTGATAGAGAAACAGCAGAGTTTTCATGGTGTGACTATTGATAAACAGCTGAGTACTTGTGATGGAAAAACATGAGTTTTTGCAGTTTTATGGAGAAACAGAAGAGTTTTTGCATAATGACGGAGAGACAGCTGAGTTTTATAAGTGGTGGACAGAGGAAGAAGAATTAGGATTCACCAGGAAAAAGAAGTCACTTGCAGCTACACTTGCCAGCTCGAACTGGGAATTTAAGTAGAGTTACAGAGATTTTGCAGGATTGTGATTCTAGTGAAGCTAAGGAATTGTTGTCGAAACAAAATCAAGAAGGCGAGACTCCCCTTTATGTGGCTGCAGAAAGTGGCAAACTGGCGCGCTTTGATGGTTGAAGAGATGCTTCAACATATGAACCTTGAAACTGCGTCTATTGCAGCCGGGAATGGATATGATTCATTTCATGTGGCATCAAAGTGGGGTCATCTTGGTAAGCTTCCAATGATTTTGCATTTTTTAGTGGATATTCCTGTTAATATTATTTTTAATACTTAAGAAAATTGGAAAATTGTTGGGTAGCTATGCTAGACAAATTAGGAATAACAGTTGCTTGCAAGCACCCACATTTATACGTGCCGCTGAATAAAAGTGACTTGAATAGTTTAATATTTATTTGCACTATATGTTAAAAAAAAGTTGAAAGGAACTAAGAAATTTGCATGCATTCTACTGAAAGTTTTAGTTTCTTTGGAAGTTTGCATGGGCACTAAATGTTAGCATGAATTTTTTGACTTTTATAGCATATGAAAGAATGCATGAAAGTTTATGCATGTAAAGAGTTCTTGGCATTCATGTGTTTATTCGCATGCTATAAAAGTCAAAAAATTCATGCCGATATCTAATGCCCATGCAAACTTCAAAATAAACTAAAACTTACATGGAATGCATGCAAATTTGTTAGTTCCTTTTCTCAATTTTTACTACAAATGAATATGAAACTATTCAAGTCACTTTCATTAAAAAATTCTCCACTTTGATTTGAATAGTAGTAACTACACCCTGACAATAAATCAGTTCGCCTTATCCTTCACAGTAGCCATGATTCTCAACGTTGAGAATCACTATAGTCCACCTACTTGGATACTCATGTTAATTTTAATATTCCAATAATTCATGAAATCATCATACATTATTAAATAATAAGCCAGGAAATTGGAATATATATATTTTTTCACAAACATAAAGAACATACCTTGATCCTTGGATTTAGAAATTAATGCTGAAAGTTGTGTTTCTCTCCCTTAGCCTCCTTTTAGTTTTTAGGTTTTACGTAATATTTTGTGTAACCCTAATTTGATGGAATATGATTTCTTTTATAGGCAGAGAGAGGACCAACTTTCCTATTCTAATAATGATTCACTTTCCATCAAAGTTGAGTCTAATTAGGAATGTTATATTCTCTCATAATTAAAATATAAACCTAATAAATATATCTACATGGGCCTATTAATCATGTGGGACATAAAATCTTACATTCTCCCACTTGGCCCATATGATACATTTACTTTAACGGTTTATAAATTATTGATGCGCAATTTATTCTAATCATTATCACCATAGTTAAACATATATCAATGCGAGTCATGGCGGTCATAGATCGTTATATTTGGCACACTCCCTTTCGTGTACCACAATATTAATATATAATCTAACATGGTTCATAATTGAGAATGTTAATAAAAGGTCCAACATTAATATCTATTAAATATATTCCTGTTATCACAATTAACTTCATACATGCATGTATATCAATGATTGAAACAGGAATTATCAGAAACACTTTATTGAGCTCAGAGTGTCTAACTTAAATTAAGCAAAATCATAAACTATAATTCAATAATCACACCTTAGACCCATTCTTTCCACGTGGTTCCCAAATGTCTTTAGTGGCAATCCTTTTGTCAAAGGATCTGCTATCATCATTTCTATGCTTATGTGCTCTATTGACCCTTTTTGTTTCTGAACTTCTTTCACGACAAGATATTTCAGCTTTATGTGTTTGGCACCCTTAGAATACTTGTCATTCTTAGAGAAAAAGACAGCTGTGGAATTATCACAATGAATTTTCAGCGGCTTGGCTATAGAGTCGACAATCCCAAATTCTGAAATAAAGTTCCGCAGCCATAATCCATGAATAATGGCCTCAAAGCATGCCACAAACTCAGCTTCCATTGTTGATGATACTATGATAGATTGTTTCGCACTTTTCCATGGGACTACTCCTCCAGCTAATAGGAACAAGTAACCAAAAGTGGACCTTTTGCTATCAAGACATCCAGTAAAATCTAAATCTGAGTAGCCAGTAACTTCCACATTATCAGATATCTGGTAAGTAAGCATATGATCTTTTTTTCCTTGCAAGTACCTAAGTACTTTCTTGGCAGCTTTTCAATGATCCATTACAGGGTTGCTTTGATATTTGCCCAACATCCCAACAGCAAAGCTGATATATGGTCTTGTACAAACTTGGGCTTTCAACAATAGATGCATAAAGAATATTTTCCATTTGCTTGCGTTGCAATTCATTCATTGGACATTGCTTGAGACTAAACTTATCTCCCTTTTGGATAGGGACAACACTTCCAGAACAATTTTCCATTCCAAATCTTTCCAAGACTTTATTAATATATGCTTTCTGAGACAATCCCAACAATCAACGTGATCTATCTCCGAATATTTCTATTCATATCACGTAGGATGCCTCTCCTATATCTTTCATTTCAAAGTTCTTAGAAAGAAAATTCTTATTCTTATGCAACATACCAAAATCATTAGTAGCAAGCAAAATATCATCAACATATAGAATCAAAATTATGAACTTGCTCCCACTGACCTTCATATAGATACATCGATCAACGATGTTTTCTTTAAATCCAAATGAAGTTACAGTATCATGAAACTTAAGATACCATTGTCGGGAAGCTTGCTTGAGTCCGTATATTGATTTCTTAAGTTTACACACCATATGTTCCTTTCATTTGATTGAGAAGCCTTCAGGTTGGTCCATGTAAACTTCCTCTTCCAAATTCCCATTAAGAAAGATAGTTTTCACATCCATTTGATGTAGCTCTAGGTCATAATGAGCTACTAACGCCATGATGATTCTAAAAGAGTCTTTCTTAGAGACTGACGAAATTGTCTCTTTATTATCAATGCCTTCCTTTTGAGTGAAACATTTGGCAACAAGTCTGGCTTTATATCGCTCGATATTACCATTAGAGTCGCATTTAGTCTTAAAGACCCATTTACACCCAACTCTCTTACATCCTTCTGGTAATTCAGCAACATCCCAAACTTTATTTTGTTCCATAGATTTCATTTCATCATTCATAGCATCAATCCATTTATTAGAATCTGCACTATCAATGGCTTGTGAAAACCCAACCAGATCCTTATTGATTTCGATATCAAAATCTGATTCTTGTAGATAAACCACATTGTAATCCGAAATAGCTGACCTTCTTTCTCTGTGTGATCTTCTTAATATTATTTCTTGTGGTTCTTCTACAATTGGTTCATTGATGGCAATTTCATTATAGGGTAAGTTATCATTAATTTGTTCCTCAACATTGTCATCTTGCACAATAGCTATAGGAACAATATTTTGAGAAGTAACGGGTATTTGGACATTCACCCTTGCTTCTTGAATTACCACATTTCGTGGTTTCTCACTTCCACTGACTTCGCCATTTTTAATGAACTTAGCATTACCGGTTTCAACAATTCTAAGACTATGGTTAGGACAGTAAAATCAAAACCCTTTGGATTTCTCTGGGTAACCAATAAAGTAACCACTAACTGTTCAAGAATCCAATTTCTTTTCATGTGGATTATAGATTCTTGCTTCTGCCGGACAACCCCAAACATGCAAGTGCTTAAACTAGGTTTCCTTCGTGTCCACAATTCAAAATGTTTCTTTGGAACTACCTTACTAGGAACTCGGTTTAGTAAATATCCGGCAGTTTTAAGCGCATGCATCCACAATGATAAAGGTAAAGATGTATTGCTTAACATACTTTTAACCATCTCCATTAAGGTACGATTATGCCTTTCTGCTACACCATTTTGTTGTGGCGTACCTGGCATTGTGTATTGAGCACAAATGCCATGCTTTTCTAGGAATTTAGCAAAAGGACCTGGACATTATCTTGATTCATTATACTTCCTATAGTATTCTCCACCTCTATCTGATCTAATGATTTTCACCTTTCTATCTAATTTTCTTTCAACCTCAGTGATATATACTTCAAGAGCATTCAACGCTTGAGATTTTTCATGCAACAAATAGATGTAACCATAACGTGAAAAATCATTAATAAATGTGATAAAATACTTTTCTCCACTTAGTGATGGAACATCAAAAGGCCCACAAATATCAGTGTGGACAATTTCAAGGAGCTGTGAGCTTCTTATGGCACCCTTCTTGGTTTGTTTGGTTTGCTTTCCCTTAATGCAATCTACACAAACCCCAAGATTAGTAAAATCTAGACTTGGTAAAATCTCATTCTTCATTAATCTTTCTAACATTTCTTTGGATATATGACCCAAACGTTTATGCCATAGAAAAGTTGAACTTTCATAAATCATACTACGTTTAGTTCCAATATTATGATGCACAGTAAGTAGGGCCTCAGCAAATAGGTTATCAAGTTTAAATTTGCACAAACCATCACATGAAAAACCAGAACCAATGAATTGATAATTTTTAAGCAAACTGAAACATCCATTCCTAAATTTAAAAGAGTAACCCACACTGTCAAGTTTAGATAAAGAAACTAAGTTGTGAGAAACTGAAGGAACATAAAGAGTTTGAAACAAATATAATTGATAACCAGTCTCTAAAACTAAATGGTAGGTTCCAACGCCCTCAACTGGAACTTTGACCCGATTTCCCATGAATAAATAGTGCTCATTTGGGCTTATGGTTTGGATCGTAAGAAATCTCTGCATCGTATTTGAAACATGAGTAGTAGCACCAGAATCAATCCACCAAGTATTATAGGAAACTTCTGTTAAATTTGCCTCGAAACATACAAAAGCATAAGGCTTACCTTTCTTTTCGAAAGCCTCACTCCAGGTGAATGAATTCTCCAAGGCTACTTTTGCTTCATGCCCTTTCCAAATTTATTCTTGTGCTTCTTTCTTGCTCCTTGACCGTGAGATGAATTACATTAGTTTCCTGACTCTTAAGTCTTGTCTCCTCTTGTACAAGCCTAGCAGTTAACTTATTAATATCCTATTTTTCATCAAGACTGTTATAGTTAATCTGGAAAGGCCCATACTCTGGGGGCAAAGAGTTCAACATAAATCTAGCCAGGAAACTATCATTAACAGTCATGGCCAAAGTATTTAACTTTGCTGCTACATTAGTCATCTCAAGGAGGTGTTCGTGCATGCTACGTGAACCATCATATTTCATGGTGGTCAAGTTAGCCATTAATGTCCCAGCAAGAGACTTGTCTGTACTTTGGAAGCGCTCTTCCATAAATTTCATATATTCCTTAGCACTGTTAGGTTTAGGAAGAGTTGTTTTAATGTTGCCCGCAATAGTCATTCACATAAACTTAAGGCTTAATTTGTTTGATCTTTCCTAAGCTTTATGGAAAGACCTTTCATCAGCACTGCTTTCATCTGTAAGAGTAGCTGGTTTCTCATGTTCAAGTGCTGTATCAAGATCGAGTGCACCTAAGTGAAACTCAACTTGTTCACACCAGTCAGAGATATTTAATCCATTAAATATAGGAACAGATGAAGCAATCGAATGAAGAGCAACAAGAATAGATGCTGCAAAATATAATAACATTTATACACATTCATGCTTTAAGATAAAAGGCTATGTAATAAAACTTTATTCAGATTCAGAATACATGATTTAAATGAAGCCATAATGCATATCAGAGTTCCCCTTTGGGTAGATACTAAGATACACCAAAGTAATAGTAATGCAATGCAATTTGACATTAACGGTATTATTTATTTGCTACATAGATAAGTATGTCATCTTTGGACAACGCACCCATCAAAATATGAAAAAATAATTAACCCAATAATTTACAATTTCCAAATAATAAATGATACACCTTTGGGCGATCTTTCTTTACTAAAAGGAAAATGTACATCAAAATACCCACATCATTTATCCTTATTATGCATTACTAATTTATGAGTAATTGATGACAACAATATATCATTATGCAAATTGATATTCATTTAAACTTCAACTAGTTGGATCACTTTGGTGATTAACAAACCATCATGATATGAATTTCAATATTGTATAATAATAATGATGAGATAATTACATCATAATCTCATTGCTATTAATCTGACGTTAGTTCCTTAATTGGTAAATACGAAATAATAAGCATACAAATTTATCGAGGTCTCCAATAATAATTCTATATGCTAATTAATGATCAGTATGTATTCATGTGACAGCCATGATGCTTCTAATATATATATATATATATATATATATATAATTAAGCAATCACCAAGCATTTATATGCATATATATAATTGATACATGTTCATATTCTGTTAACCATTCATATACATATATATGCGCATTATTGCATTATATAATAACTATATAAGACATATATTATACGTACATATCATGCACATGAGCCATGACCAAATCAAAGAAAGCCAAAGTCTTAGCATTCAAACAGTGGCCGACATTCCGGCTTGTAAAGGAAGCCAGATTCAGTTTTTGACGATGATTCATGTAACTATGACCATGATCGCATGTGAATGCATGTAACATAAGAGTTTAAACGTAAACCAAAGTGCCTCATCATTAAACATCATGCGGAAATAATAAGCATTAACACGAAAACAATCAACAACCAATTGAAGTATGTCCGTATAATAGAATAAGGCAAATCTGGAGATCATGTAATAAATATATAACCGATTCATAAATCGATTAAAATTTCAATTTAACAGATCAGACTAATAAAGGGAGAGTCGTTAAAACTTTAAACGAAAAAATCATATATTCTCAAACCTGTCTCGGATACCGTATGTTAAATTTAATATGCCAATAATTCATGGAATCATCATACATTATTAAACAATAAGTCAGGAAATTGGAATATATATATTTTTTTTCACATAGACATAAAGAACATACCTTGATCCATGGATTTAGAAATTAATGCTGAAAGTTGTGTTTCTCTCCCTTAGCCTCCTTTTAGTTTTTAGGTTTTACGTAATATTTTGTGTAATCCTAATTTGATGGAATAGGGTTTCTTTTATAGGCAGAGAGAGGACCAACTTTCATATTCTAATAATGATTCACTTTCCATCAAAGTTGAGTCTAATTAGGAATGTTATATTCTCTCATAATTAAAATATAAACCTAACAAATATATCTACATGGGCCTATTAATCATGTGGGACATAAAATCTTACAACTCATACCATTTAGAATTAAACTATAAGACATGCTAGTTGGACTTGGTCCTCGAGCATGGCTGGGACAAAACTTGGCCATGATTGAGCTTAAGATACCACTTGCTCTCATGCTGTCTAATTTCTCTTATGGTGTCTTTACTTCTCGGATTAGGGAATCAAAATTTAGAATGGAAATGATTGATAATATTTACTTAGTAAAATAGAAATATGAATAAGAATGAAACATGTGAGGCCCACATGTTTTTTGGATTAAGGAATGGGAACTTGATTCCCATGTGGGGGGCTGAGAACCAAGTTCCCATTCCTTGAACTCCTCCCCATTTTACCCTCATCCAAATTTCATAATTATACTTTTATCCTCAATTAGTTTTATTGTGTTACATTATTGTTATTGTTATTGTTATTTTTCTAATTCTTGTAATTGTTGTTGTTAATAATAATAATAATGATGACTAATGGTAATAAAACTAATAATTAATAGTAGTAATTTTAAAAACAATAATATTATTATCAATCAATGATAATAAAACTAATGATGATAATAATGATAATGACGACGATGATTATGATATTATTATTATTATTAATTAATTAATTAATTAATTAATTAATAATAACAATGATGATGATGATTATAATGACGACGACGACAATAATTAATTAAGGTCATTTTTATAACTTATAAAAATCTATTTTGATTCCCATTCCTCATTTTAATTTCGGTTTATTCAGATTTTAGCTCATTTTGATTATCAATTATTGTGTAAATTTTATTGAACTTGCAAGTGTACGAATCTATTGTAGAATAAATTAATGGTGATGAGTGTCGATCCCACGAGAAGGTAAATTTTAATTGTGTGTAGAATTAATTTTTCTAAATGGGTGGTTGGATTTGTGGTGAAAGTGATTTAGACTATCTTAGAATTTAAATTGGAATGGTGGAATTAAATTAAAGTGGAAAATATTATAATTGAAGTGCTTGGGTATCTGGATCCACATCAACATGCACCATGAGCTAAATATTTCTTATTTGTGCCAATTAAATCATGAAGGGGAATCCACACCTCATGAACCACACTCTAATAAATATGGTGTTAAGGGCTTATCGTGCCAAATAATAATAACTCAGAAGCCAAAGTGGTATCTAGACAAGATTATTACTATTTGTCGACGAAAAGTCAAAACATCCACCTCAATTAGAGGGGAAGAGAAAATAAATTTACCAAATAAAGCCCATAGCACATGTTGAGACTTCACTTTCAACCCAAGCTTGAAAGAAAATTAGTTACTCATAATTGAACTAGGGGTAAAATGAAAATTTATTAAAATACGTAGAAAATACAAGATAGAGAAGGAATTACAGAAAATGGAGTCCAAAAATGGATTCAGGGATGCCAAATTAGGGGGGAAGAGCCCCTCTTTTATAGATACATAGAGTAAATCATGGATTAAAAAACATTTCGATCGCCGTCATCAATAATCGCTTTGACCAAACGGTTTGAATAGTAACACGATTTGACCACGCAGT
This sequence comes from Citrus cavaleriei, assembly GCA_030448925.1. Classification (NCBI taxonomy): domain Eukaryota; kingdom Viridiplantae; phylum Streptophyta; class Magnoliopsida; order Sapindales; family Rutaceae; genus Citrus; species Citrus cavaleriei. The sequence goes on from JAUJEN010000214.1 coordinate 61,297, forward strand.
TTGAATAGTAACATAGTTTGACCACGCGGCTTGAACAATAACGCGGTTTGGTTGAAAATAATCATGTGTAGATGCATGTACCGTACGCGCGATTTTTTGGTCCACTAATATGCTGCCACGTCACCAATCAACAGTAAATAAGAATTTTAGTCCAACAGGATCGTGACACCTCATCAGTCAATGCCACATCATCGGTCAATGCTACATCATCGATCCGTCTATGTGAATGTGAACGATGCAGATGCATACGTGAATAAGATCATGTGAATAGTGCATTTTTCCTTTTATGCTCCTCTTAAGGTTTTCAAATATCCTAAGTTCAAAAGTGATGTCCGTTTTGCTGTCTGAACTCTCGTTCATTGTAAAATGACCATGATGCCCCTAAAATACATAAAATACTTAATTAAAATAAAATACACATAATTAAATTACAAGAGACTAAAATACATAAAAGTAGAAGTATTAGTAAGACTTGAAATGTAAAGTGACGATTTTTTCCTTTATAAATATGCACTTTCTGACACTCAACATCAATTCGTAAACACACCATTAGTTTCTCACTTTCTCCAGAGTTTGTTCACTCACTTGTTTATAAGTTCATTATTATGCCACTACATGGAGTCAATCTACAGGTAAGATATTTGTCAGTAGGGATGGCAATGGGCACCGCCCGCAGCGGGTTTGCCATTACCAAATCCAAACCCGCACAAAATTTAAATTACCAAACCCACCCGCAACCCGCAGCGGGTTTTAATTTTTTTTAAAAAACCCACCCGCAACGGGTTTTAACAATTACCAAACCCGCAATGGTATCCGGCGGATTTTTTGCGAGTTTCCGTATTTAAAATCACAAATATTTAATATATAAATTTATAATAATAACCTCAAATTCCATATAACATACTCAATTTTATATTTAAACAATGTTAATGAAAAATTAAAATTTCCACATCAATTCAATACAAATTCTCAAATTTAAGTATAAATTACACAAATCTATTTAAAAAACACAAACTAGTATCTAAAAATAATAATTACATTTCATATTATCATTTAAAACAAGATCCAAGAGAAGATATTCATTTCATTCACCACCATAAGCACCCATCCAACACAATGCCTATAATAATAATTAAGATTAATATTTTCAAATACTAATTCGAAGGGAAATGCCTTTAGTTTTCTTTAGGTTATGACTTTAGAATAAGAGATGGGCCACATACACACATACACAACTTTGAGCCTTTGTCTATTTGGTAATTTGATTAATGACATTATTTTCTTTATACATTTTTATATTTAAATTAAATTAAAAATATTTGAAAAAAATATTGCGGATTTGATGGATATCCAATATCCACCGGATATAAAATACCAAACCCACCATCCATGTGGTTTTAATTTATAATATTAGACCATAGAACGGGTAAAATTACCAAGAACGGGTTTTAAGTGGGTTTGGGCGGGTTTGCGGGTACAATTGCCATCCCTATTTGTCAGGTGTTTCTTGAGAAATTAATTTCAACATGTAAGGCAAAAAGTGACATTTGGGAAACAGTTTGGACAGGAGATGATTTTTTTTTTCGAATTTTGTTCTCTAATTTGGTGTATATGGTTTAATTTAATGCCATCTATATAATAAAAATTAACACTTTGTAGAATTCCATTTGTTCAGTAAATATCTAGGTAATTTGTTGCTGTAGCCTGTAGGCTATCTCATTTTATCTCCAATAAATTTGCGTGGGTGTTGGATTGGTGGGCCAACGGATAGAATCTCTTATGGAAGAAGAGTTCTGAAGTTCAAATTAATCTAGCTCACATGTAAGGCAATGAATTTTTTAGTGTTAATTGGTTCAATGGGTGCATAAAAACTCTTGTGACAGAATAATATGTTGATCTACTTGTGCTTTAGGAAACTTGCAACATTTTGAAATATTCTACTTACAAGACTTCTATTTTAAAATATTTTCTAGACAAGCATCACCTTATGTGAGTTATGCAGATTACTGAGTAAAAATTCAGGTGAGTGATCAGCAATTACTTGAAAAAAAAAACACAAAAATAGTTAAATACCTGGTTCTTGGACTCATCTATATAAGGTAACCCAATTACAAGGTTCTTAGATGAGGCTTACTCATTTGTGTTTGGTCTTGCATGCTTGAGCTTCCTCCTTCTTCTTTTTTTCTTTTTTGATGGGGACCTACATGTTACTCTATAAACAAATTTTGCTCTCTTTCCTTTCCAATGCGAAATTGTGGAATTTTTAAATAACAATCTGTATATATAAAACAAGAACTAGAAAATAAATAAATGATCGACGTAGAGTCGCTTTCAAGCCACAAGAATATTAAAATAGGAACTAAAAAGCAATTTTGACAAATAATCTCCCATCAACACGATTGGTGTTATTATTATATATATTCGCTGTCGCTGTCAACACGTGTGTGTGTATATACACACACGTACTATCAGCTTCATAATTATTTGTTCTTGATTAGTTGTAATTAATCTCCCATCAACTCGATGGATATAATATGTTGCAACCATGACTACTAGCACCATTGGTAATTGTTAACTTATTGCATTTCTCTAAATCTTAACCGATTGATGGAATTTATAGAAAAGATCAAACAGAGGATCAATATGATATAGACAGGTGATAAAATTGATAATAACTTGCTCCTCAAGGTATCCACGAACATGGAACAAAATAGACAACACTGGTACAATTTTTCTCGAGAGGGAAATTAAAAGAGGATAATCATGATTAGAACACAACTACCATGAATATTTTTCTCCACATACCAAGACTAAGGGTAAGGTGAGTAGAGTGTCGGCACAAGATGAAGAGGTGATTTCTTATGAACCACTAGCCCATTAACGTCAGACATGTCCAAATTCTCCTCAACTTCACCAAGAGGCAAATTCCAATCAAACCAGTACAAAAGGTTGGCCATCACATACTCAACTGTAGCTAACGCAAATGACGTCCCTGGACATCCTCTTCTTCCAGCACCAAAGGGGATAAATTGGAAGTCTCGGCCTTTACAATCCACCGGGTTAGCGAAAAACCTGTCTGGCAAGAAATCTTCTGGCCTGTCCCAAACTTGGGGATCTATTTGAATTGCCCATGCATTGACAATCACTCTAGTTTTTGCAGGAATATCATAACCTCTCCATTTGATCCTCTGTGCCATTTCTCGAGGAGCCAAAAGAGGAGCCGGTGGATGCAATCTCAGAGTTTCCTTGACGACACATTTCAAGTAGTCCATCTTCTCAATATCCTTCATGTCTATATTTAATTTCCCTTTTGCCACACTTCTAACCTCTTCTCGAGCTCTGTCCATACTAGTTGGATTTTTCACTAGCTCTCCCATTGCCCACTCTAGTGTTGTTGCAGTAGTATCAGTTCCTGCTACAAGCATGTCCTGAGAATGTGAAACATGAAAAACCTTTAGTATTGATGTATGTTTGTGTATATGCAAGAGCGCGCTTTTGCGTGCATGATGTATGTAAAAGATGTAAAAATATAGAGAGAGCCAATAATTGTTTTTTTTTTTGAAAAGGAGAGAGCTAATAATTAAAATAATTAAGACTAGGTGGTTGAGAGGAAGGACAGACAAGGATAATTGCTTTAAGATTGTCCTGAGAGAGCTCTGCCCCAAGCATGCCATCCTTTCGAAGTTGGAGGAGTATATCCACAAAGTCTTTTTTATCAGATTGGTCATCATCATCACCACTTACTTTTGATACCTTGTTCGTGTGCTCTTCAAACACCTGATCAAGCAAAGCGTCAAATGCTCTAGCAGTTGCGTTGAGACGACCAATGAGCCCCGAGAGAACATCTAACCATCCCAAAGATGGAAACATATCTCCTATACAAAAGGCAGCAATCTGCTCTTGCAGCCTTCTTGACAACTCACCCAGCTTATTACTGTCTCCAATATTTTCTTCTTCTTCATCAGCTTTCTTCCCAAGAACGCAGAGGGAAACTATATTGCTGGAAGCAGTCAGTAGCATCTCAGTTAAATTAAGAGGACCTCCTTTATTAAGGCATGAGAGGCGAATTTTAGTGATCAAACTTGAAACTTCATCATCTCTAACATGCTGAAATGATTGCACTCTCCTCACACTCAAGAGTTGAAGAATACAAATCTTCCGAACTTGTCTCCAGTACTCGCCGTAATCAGAGAACGAGATATCTTGGCATTCATATATGAGGATGTTAGCAGGTGTTGTTTTGGGCCGGTTCGAGATCACAATGTCATGAGTTTTAAACATTTCACCAGCCAACTCAGCCGATGAAACCACAAGGGTAGGAGAATTGCCAAAGTAAACGAATATCAAAGGGCCGTACCGCTCGGAAAGAGCTTTGAGAGAGCGATGAGGGAGGGTTCCCAGAAGCTGGTGAAGGTTGCCGAGAATGGGAAGCTTTGGTGGGGATGGAGGTAAGTTGAGATGGTTACTACTACGTCTGGTGATTTTCAGCAACTGCACAAGTGTGAGCAAGGGGATAAGAAGAAGAAGAAAGATGGACAGGGAAGGGTTGTAAATTTCTGATATGCCCATAAAAGGCTGCAGCAGTTGCTTCATCGGGACTGATACCAGAGCCATTTCAGGTTGGGATTCCCCAAATTAAGCTTCAATTGGGGTTTGCGCGTTGAATTCTCAACTCTATCAAGCTTTTTAATTACGGAATTAATCCCTCGTAGCGGATGACATGGATTGATTAGACTGACGTCAACGTGCCCACTTCCGCAATTTAAGTATCATACGAAATCGATGAAAGTCCATGCACATAAAAGATTTCTTGACTTTCATGCATTCATTCATATGCCATTATTTGACGCTCATGCAAACTTCCAAAGAAATTAAAACTTCAAGTAAAATGCGTGTAAATTTGTTAGTTCTTTTTTTCAACTGTTTTTCAACTTTTGCTGCAATTCATTCAAAAAATCTCCACCTACTTGAATGGTAGTAACTCTACCTTGACTATAAGCCTAGTTCACCTTATCCTTTACAGCAGCCATGATTCTCAACATAGAGATCCACCATACTCCACCTACACGGGCAACCATAGCACGTAGAATTAAATTCTAAGACATCCCAGTTGGATTTGGTCGTCGAGTGTGTCTAATACAAAATTTGGCCATTGTTGAGCTTAAGATACTACTTGCTCTCATGATGACTAATTTCTTTAATTTTTTACTTTCTTCTGAGTATGTTCGTTCACCTATTTATTGTTCGAATTTTTTACAATTCCCATAAAGTAAATATACCCTAATTTGTATAAACTTTAATCCTTAAGATCATAGAATAATATGATTTTCACATCATCAATAATTGAGAGAAGATATACCTTGATCCATAGCAAATTTTCTTGATCAAATCCCACTGTAAAAAATTAAAGATGAACAAAATTGATTTCTCTCTCTTAATCCCTTTAGAGTAACTCACTTTCTGATGGAGAAAAAATTAACGTGATACCCTTTTTATATTGGGTGGAGACAAGACCAATTTTAATAAAATTCTAATTCCCACTTTCTATCAAAGTGGACAGTTGGTTTTTTTTTCCAAATTAACCAATAAGATTTTATCCCATAATTTATTTTATAATTTAAATTCTAAATTATTACTAATTTAATAATATGGCATGTGGGCCACTATAAAATATTCAACTTTTGTAGCTTCATTATGGAAGATGGAATCAATCTGCAAGTAAAAAATTTGTGAGGTGTTTCTTGAGAAATTAATTTCAATATATAAGGCAAAGAGTGACATTTGGGAAACAATTTAGGTAGGAGATGATTTATTTTTGTTATGTTTGTTATGTAATTTGGTGTATATGGTTTAATTTAATGCCATCAGGATAATAGAAATTAGTACTCGTAGAATTCGATTTGGTCAGTAAATATCTAGGCAATTTGTTGCCGTAGCTTGTAGGCTATCTCATGTTGAGTAATGAAAAGGACCAGCTCAGCTATGTGAGTAATGAAAAGTATCAGCTCAGCTATGCCCTCATGCCTCACCCTGAGGCGAATCTCCCTAGCTGAATGGCACGAGCAGAGTCCTGGTAAAATATCGTGTACGGGCATGTGCCAACTAGAAACGAGCACCAACCAGAGATACGTATCGACCAGATGCTCATCACCCAAAGAAAGAGGACACGATCTCACGAAATCGCGACAGTTTCGCCATGCCCTGAACCGCCGGGGAGAACGTGACATCCTACGTTTACCCACGATTCGGTGGTTGGAGACCCATGAGGGTCTGTTATCACCCGGAAATGGGGGGCATGAGGAATACTCAGAAAACGTGGGATGATGGCTATAAGAAGCCAAGAGACCGATGAAGAAAGGATGAAAAAATTGAGAGAGAAGGGAAAACTCTGCCAAATTGAAATCATAACTCATTTTACACATATCTTTGATACAGATTGTGCCGAGAATACTGTATTTAGTTTACTCGTTATAAATCATACAATTTACCCGTAAACACCTTGTTCTAACTTAAGCATCGGAGGGTTTACGCCGACAAAACCACCAGCGTCTCTGACTTGTTTATGTGAACGCAAGCTTGGAAAGGAGAGAAATGGTGATTTGGGTCCCAGGAACACGGACAATTGCTAGAGCAAGGAGAGTACAACCTTCCCTTCGTGGAACGATCAGGTCGGGCAAATGACGACCAGATTTCAGCATCAACATCTCATTTCATCCTCAATTAATTTTTGTGGGTGTTTGACTGTTAGCTGAATGCATAAAATATCTTATGGAAGAAGAGGTCTGTAGTTCAAATTAATCTAGCTCACATGTAAAGAAATTAATTTGTGAATGTTAATTAGTTCAATGGTTACATAAAATCTCTTATAATAGAATAATATGTTGATCTACATGTGTTTTATGAAACTTGCAGCATTTTGAAATATTCTATGCACAGGACTTCTATTTTAATATATTTTATAAACAAGCATTACCTTACTGTGAGCTATGCAAATTACTGAGTAAAAATTCAGGTGAGTGATCAATGGTTAATTAAAAAAAAAGTTAAATACCTGGTATTTGAACTCCTCAATGTACGACAATCAAATTACAAGATTCTTAGATGAGGCTACTCAATTGTGTTTGGTCTCGCGTGCTTGAGCTTCCTCCTCATGGGTTTATTATTATAAACCCACCTTACTTTGTAAACTAACTTTTGCTTTCTTTACTTTCCAATGCGAAATGGTCGTAGTTCTAATTAAAAATCTATAACTATAAAATACGAATTAGAAAATAAATGAGTGATCAACATAGAGTCGATTTCAAGCCGCAGGAATAAAAAAATAAGAATTAAAAATAATTTTGACAAATAATATCCCATCAACACGATTGCTGTTGTGATTTTACATATTTGCCGTGCTGTCAATATGTCAATAATGTAAATTTTTTTTTTCATAATATCAGCTTCATGATTATTAATTCTTGATTAATTGTATTTAATCTCCCATCAATTAGATGGACGTAACATTTTGCAACCATGACTACTAGCATCGTTGGTAATTGTTAACTTTTTGTATTTCTATAAACTTAATCGATTGACAGAATTTATAGAAAAAAGATCCATCAGAGAACCCATATACTACGGACAGGGGACAAAATAGATAAAACCATGCTCCTCAAGGAATCCACGAACATGGAAGAAAATTGACAACGCTGGGACAATTTTTCACAAGAGGGAAATTAAAAGAGGATAATCATGATTAGAACATAAGTACAATGGATATTTTTCTAGACATATCAAGATTAAGAGTAAGGGGAGTAGAGTGTTGGCACAAGATGAAGAGGTAATTTCTTATGAACCACTAGCCCATTAACTTCAGACATGTCCAAATTCTCCTCAACTTCACCAAGAGGCAAATCCCAATCAAACCAGTACAAAAGGTTGGCCATCACATACTCAACTGTAACTAACGCAAATGACATCCCTGGACATCCTCTTCTTCCAGCACCAAAAGGGATAAATTGGAAGTCTTGGCCTTTACAATCCACCGGGTTAGTGAAAAACCTGTCTGGCAAGAAATCTTCTGGCTTGTCCCAAACTTGGGGATCTATTTGAATTGCCCATGCATTTACAATCACTCTAGTTTTTGCAGGAATATTGTTGGTTAATTTTATAAGCAATTGCTACCAATGCCAATGTGCAAGTCTACACAACAAGTAATAAGGTGATAAGTAATCAAGATCGTCTCCACAGGGATTGATGTTACTCGAAATGCTATAGCAATCACAATAGTGCAAATCAACTTAAGGCCGAAGCTAACAATTGTAAAGTAATTTCTATCGTAATTAATGGTTGTGAGAGAATTAAATAAAACAATACTGTAATGAAATAAACTATGTAAAATGTGTCTAAGATTCAATTGAGATTATGGTAGTTGAATGATCAAACCCTCCTTATGGGGGTGACTTTTTTTTTTATCAAATTAGCACCAGTTGTTACGGCAAGTGTTGCAGCACTGGGCAGAATAAATCTGCATCCTCAGCTATCGCATATTGGAAGTCTCATACCCTTAAATCTACTAACAATGACCAGTTGCTAATCTACTTATAGCATGGCATTATGATCTTTAGTCTCTCCACCCTACAAGGTGAACACCTATGTCTAGTGTGTCACAAATCTCAACATCAAGTATTGCCCTTATGGGATTCAAGATAACTTAATCCAGGAAACTCAACTTAAGATCAAGTAATACTCTAATAATATCCACTAAGATATGCCCTTGTGCTGCTCTATCTTAACTGAAACTATCAAATGGGTGGTCAACCGAAATAACAGTTATATTCATAAAAACTACTAGAGTAAAATGCTACAGCAATGACATAACGACATATAAGAACAGTCAAGAACCCAATGGATTATTTGTCACTCAACTACGAGTAAATTTAGTTCATATTCTGAATGAGAAAAATAAATATAAATATATTGTTCAAGGGACACATCAAACAGTTAAAGGAAGAATATAAATATAAGTTGAGCACGGAGAAAAACAAATCCAAATAATTCTGCATGATTTTTCAATGTTTCCGAAACAACACTCTCCAATTCTGATCTTCTTCTTCTTTCCTTTGAAATTAATCTAATGATAATTCCCTTGCCGCCTTCTATGTTGTGCACGTCTCCCTTTTATATTGCAAATTAGGGTAAACAAAAGCCCATGAGCGTGCGTGCGTTAAATTAGGAAACATGCAGATTGCGATTTTGTGGCTGACCCGCGCCTAAGTTTTCTCCCACATTGCTCCCAGATTGTTACAACACTGGTTGCTCTAACATCCGCAACCACACTGCACTATTCCCGATTGTGCTTTACTTCTTTTGTGGTCATCTTCTTTCCTCTTCTTGCTCATCTAATGTCTCAACATCCCCTCATGAATTAAGACTTTCTAAAAACCTACAATTATACACCTGTTTTTGGCACAAATTACTTTGATTCAAGCAAAACTTATTAAAACTCAACCCAAATGAATGTTTATGCAAAATGTAATAAAAACACCTTATTTGATCTCTAAATGATCTTGATTTAAGTGTAGAAAGGATGTAATAACTCTCATTTCCTAGAGTTATCAAATATCATAACCTCTCCATTTGACCCTCTGTGCTATTTCTCGCGGAACCAGGAGAGGAACTGGTGGATGTAACCTCGGAGTTTCTTTGACGACACATTTCAAGTAGTCCATCTTCTCAATGTCCTTCATTTCTATATTTAACTTCCCTTTAACCACACTTCTAACCTCTTCCCGAGCTCTCTTAATACTAGTTGGATTACTAGCCCTGCCATTGCCCACTCTAGTGTCATCGCAGTACTATTAGTTCCTACAACAAACATGTACTGAGAATGTGAAACATGGAAAAACTTTAGTCACGATGTGTATGTATATGTATATGCAAGTATTCACCTTTGCGTGCGTGATGTGTACAGATGTAAAGATATAGAGAGAGCTAATAATTAAGACTAGCTAGTTAAACAAGAAGGGACTGACCAGGATAATTGCTTTAAGAATGTCCTGAGAGAGCTCTGCCGCAAGGATGCTATCCTTTTGAAGTTGGAGGAGTATATCCACAAAGTTCTTTTTATCATATTGGTCATCATCACCATCGCTTTCTGATGATGCCTTATTAATATGCTTTTCAATCACCTAATCAAGCAAAGCGTCTAAAGCTCTAGCAGTTGTGTTAAGACGACCAATGTGTCACGATAAAATTTCTAACCATCCCAAAGATGGAAACACATCTCCTATACAAAAGGTAGCAAGCTGCTCTTCCAGCGTTCTTGATAACTCACCAAATTTATTGCTCTTACCAGTAAGGTGGGATTCGAAGAAGGGACGGGAGTTATTTCTATAGAAGTTTGGCGGGGTTGAGATATAGGTCTCTGTAGAGGTAAACTCAAAGGTGCAGATGTTGTGCTTAGAATGTGGAATCAAGCGCACCAAATGATCGCAGAAAAATAAATAACACAAAATTTAACGTGGTTCGGCAATATGCATACATCCAGGGGAGCAAGAGAAAATAATTGTATAACTAACAATTATTGGAGTACAAAATTTGAGTAAAGAAATCTCACTTCCCAAAACCCAAATACACACAATACTCTCATATACTTGAAAGGAAAAACCTCTCAATCACAAACATTCTCCAATTGCTCACTCTCTCAATTCTTTACTTGAATTGTTGCTCTCAATTTTGGGATGCTCTCAAGTTTTTTGGATGATTTCCAAGTGAAGAATGCATCTCTATTTATAGCCAAAATGGTTGCATTGTTGTACCAAACCCTTTGTCAAATTGTCAATTAAATCTGCAATTAAATTTTTCAAAATTGACAAATGCATGCATGCGGTGCCAACTTCCTCTAAATAGTCAATTATGCATGTGGCTTACCTTTCCTTTTTCAACCAATTTGAATAAGCAAATCACCGAATTTGACTTTTCAATAGCAGAGTCAGTCGAAGTGAGAGAGTTGATGACGATGGCTGTTGAGATACAGGTGTATGTGTAGATTCAGTGGAGATGATGATAGTTGGAGGATCATCACACAAGGGCAGTTGGGACGTTGGCTTATCGGATGGGGGGAGAGTGGCAATACTTGACTGGGGACAGTAATAATTGGAGGGATCCATGTATCAATTATGTTAGCTTGTGGACATGAGGATTTATTGGAAATAGGAGCAAAAGAAAACATTGACTCGACAAAATTGACATGACGGGACACAAAAATTTTTGACATGGAAGGGTCAAAATATAAATAAGCACTTTGAGTGAGAAAGTACCCGAGAAACACACAGGTTTGAAATGAATGTCAAGCTTGTAAGAGGAATATAGTCTAAGCCAAGGGTAACATAAACAACCAAATACTCTTTAAGTTTTGAGTAATTTGGTGAAGAGCCAAAAAAATTTTCATAAGAAGAGGACAAAGCTAGTGTGGGAGTAGGCATACGGTTAACTAAGTAAATGGTGGGGCGAAGGCATGAGACTAGAATTTAAGAGGAAGTAAGGCATGGGAAAGTAGGTGAGACCCCAAAAAAAAAAAAAATCATGGTTACAATGTAAGTTATTATATTTAGAGATAAGTATTACAAAAAAAAAAAAACCTAGAAGCTCTCATCTCTTTTTGACTTAAGTATCAAGAGCGTTTTTCGTGCCGTGCCCTTACGATTTTCTTGTTTTACAAATTAAGTATTCCAATTCAAGAGTCAACTCCCATTAACTCATAGAGAACTTTAAGACCGGTCTCTGCGTTCGTAAGCACATAGTTAATCCAAATTTTAGTATCAACAAACTTCCTTTTGGCCACACTTGTATCCTCTTCTCTAATTCTTTTCATGCTAGTTGGATTTTTCACTAGCTCTGCCATCGTCCACTCTAGTGTTGTTGCATATCTCTTATTCCACAACGCAGCATAATTCTCATTGATTAATTTTCTCTTTAAACATCGTGTACTTAATTGCAGGGATTCATTAAATGAAACAATTGTATCAAGCATATAAAGATTATGATCACTTGACAAAGAACCGGAACCAACCGGTTTTGAATAATGAGACAAACTAAATTTTCCATTTCCAAATGAACATGAATAACTATTTTTGTCCAAAGCGGAAATAGACATCAAGTTTCGTCTAAAAGACAGAACAACAAATGTTTCATCAAGATCCAAATAAAATTTGGTCTTTAATAATAATATAAATTTTCTAATTGCTTCAACTTCAACCGTCTTGCATCACCCACATAGATGTATCTTTCACCATCATTGGGCTTTCCGCAATTCATGCAATCCTGCATAGACACATTAATGTGAGCGATTGCACCAGAATCTATCCACTACGTGTGTCTAGGTACCGTAGTTAAATTAACCTCATAACAAACCAAAACATTCCTTTCAGCTTCGCAAAAGAGACAACTAGTGGCTTCTAGATCATCCGATTTCTTTTGTTGTTTCTTTTGAGGTGTTGTATCTGCAACTTTCTTATTCTTGTTTCTTGTCTACCCTTATCCTTGTCCTTATACCTTATTGAAATTGGACTTGTCAAGAGCGTACCAATTTCAGCCTTTTCGTTCTTGACAAACCTTTGTTCAATCTATGTAAGGAACTCTTTAGCCATAGCTACATTTTCAGACTTTAAATCTCTAAATGCTTCTGGAATGACCTTCTTCATAATAATGATACACATGCTATTTGATCTCTCATACCTTTCTATATCCTTCTTATCATCAAGGGTACCTTCATCCGTAAGAGGTGGGGGAATATCAACCCTTAATGCAAGGTTAAGATCCATGACTGGGAGAACTATTAAGATGTTCTCTTGCCATGATTTGAAGTTAGAGTCATTTAGCATAAGAATAGAATTGATGTTGGCCGTAATATTAACAGCAGACATAACTGAATCAGAAAACAACAAATAAACAAACACAAGCTCATATTAGTCTTAAAACAAAATTAAGTTCAAATAAAGGTAAACCCCATCTCAAGATACCAGGCACTCTATTAGTATTTCATCATTGAACAAAATATTAACTTGTAAGTGATATCTTGGTGTAGTAATCAAACACTAATAATAAGAACATGTCAAACAATAAATCTTCCTTTGGGCCGATTTATTATTCATATGTAAAACCGAATAATCATCACGTGTTTATTACCACAAATGCACATGTAATTCTATTAAATATGGATCTTCCTTTGGGCCGATTTATATTTATAGAAATTACATATATAGAATCTTGTCTATTCCAAATAAATTAATTTCCACAAGAGAGGTTACTTTGGCAACATGTTGACTCACTATACTGATTAAACAACATAAAATTTTAAACAATTTGGACTTATGTGCTAAAAGTTTTAATTCTTTAGCCTTTTTACGTTTTGATAAATATCAGGGAGTATAATGCTAATATTCAAATAAACGAATCTCTACCCTTAAATCTATCTTTTCATTAAATCCAATAGTCAAGAATTGAAACCACAAGAAAACAAAATCAGATGGTACCTTGCAACTGTTGCAAGGTAGTTGAGTCCTTATTATTAATGATGTAATTATGACGAAGATGAAATTGAATTAAGATGTTGATGAAGAAGAAGAAACGAAATTGATGAGAGGAAGAAAAAGATGAAACAGAAGAGAGAATAATAATAAAATCAAAGAGAAAAATAATAATAATGCTTATTATTATTATTATTATTATTAACAATAATAATCATAATCTCATAATGATAATTTTCTTAATAATAATAATCATAATTATATAATAAATAATAAAATATTATTAAAAATAAACTAAGGGTATTTTTATAATTTAAAATAATTCATTATGATTTTAAGATAAAGTAGAGAGATGAGTGACAATATAGTTTGTTATGATTTGATTCCTACAACTAAAATAAATAATTTATTATAATTTTTATTTCTTATTCTAATTACTGGTTAGTAAATACATGTATGTGCCGAACGCGGTTAGTAAATGCCGAACGCGTTAACTGGAAAGAAAATTGAAAGTGGTAATTCAACTCATCATTTTTAATTTGGGTCCATTCATGCTATATTCACGCCGCGAAAAAATAATTCCTAATTTGCATATCTTTTGTTTCATTATTAAATTGAAGTAATATTTCATCCCATATTCAATTTATCTACTCATTCATTGAATTTTGTTTCAACGGTTAAAATCAATTCTAATTATTTATCATTGCTTTATTATTTTAATTATTTTTAAAAGTTTGAATATGGAGTTAGTCTTAGAGACCTTGCTCACAAGCACCAAACCCCCACAATACATTGTGGGGGTTTAATTTCCTTCCTTACTTTAAGTGAAGACAATTTTCTCCCTTTTGAAATGTGAGGGGAGGAGACGTCTCTCGAATATTAAAGAGAGTAAAAATCTAGGCGAGTTTCATAAGAATTGATGTAAACTAATTCCAGTAATAGTTTGATTTGTAATTATCAGTTGTAATCTTATGTAATATGAGTTGTACTCTTGAGTAATAGTTTAAAAAATAAAAAGGTGACAAGAAACTTAAAGTGTATTCAAGGTTGTTTAAACTATGCCCAATACTGTAGTTCAAATTTAGGATTGCAGTATATCCCCCAAACAATCACTTATTTATTTATTATTACATTTTCTTTGAAAATGTCAAAAAGGTGAGCGGTGGGGCACTGAGCCAAAGCAAAAAAGGGAAAAAGAAAAGGAAGAAGAAAGAGATGCCGCACCGCTCAGGGTAAAGAAATAAAATAATAAAATAATAATATTATTAAAATAAAAAGATGAATAGTATCCATTTGATGGCTATAAATAAAGGGTTCTCCCCCTCATTTGAATCATATAATTTTCTTTAGTTTTTTCTTCTTCATTTAAGAGAGTAGTGATTTGAGAGTTTGGATGTATTGAAGTTTTGAGTAGCGAGTTAAAATACTACAATACTTGTAACTCCTTTTTCACTAGTATATATTTTCTTTCTGTCTTCGCCCGTGGACGTAAGCTAAAAGTAGAACCACATAATTTCTGGTATCCCTGTGTGATTTTGTGTCTCAATATATCTCAATTTTCACTTTAGTTACGTGTCTGGTTCACCCATCAATTTTCCATCAGTGGTATCAGAGATATTGGTTGTATTTTTGGAGTCGGGAGTACTATTGACATATACGGTACTGTTTATATATACAGTACTGTTCACGAGAAACGATGGGAGCAATCCAAGAATTTTGTGGTGCAAAGCAGGGAATAGTGGTGTGAGTGGAGTAATTGTGTGGTTTTGTACATGTTTAGAAAAGTTTTGTCACAAAAGGCGATAAGAGACTAAAGAGTCTAGGTTTTAAGTGGGACCATTGTGACCTCTCCAGTCTTTCTTGAAAACTTTCCTAGTGTGCATTCCTTACAATATGCAAGGCACTCTGACTGTCACAAAACACATAAATTTTTTGTTGTTTGTGCCCAAACTCCTCCAAGAACCTTTGTATCCAAATAGTTTCCTTGCAAGCTTGTGTAGATGCCATGTATTTTGCTTCTATTGTAGATAAGGCCACAACAGTCTGCAGTTTTGAAACCCAACTTACAACTCCTCCTGCAAGTGTAAATACATAATCAATAGTAGATTTTCTTTTATCAAGGTCTCCTGCAAAATTTGAATCCACATAGCCCCTGACAGTAAACTCTGATCCTCCATAACATAATGCAACATCTGAGGTTCCTCTAATATATCTCAGAATCTTCTTTACAGTTATCTAATGCTCTCCACCAGGATTCATCATGTATCGACTGACTGCTCTCACTGCTTATGCAATGTCTGGTCTAGTACATATTATAGTGAACATCAAACTTCCCATTGTTGATGCATATGGTACTCGAGACATTTCCTTCCTCTCTACTTCGTTGCTAGGACACATACTTAAGGATAATTTGAAATTAACAGGAAGTGGTTTGGGTGTATTGAGATATTGGGTAGTGAGCTAAAATTCAATAATATTTGTACTTTGGTAGTGTGAATTATATATCAAGTTCTATTATATTGCGACATGTTGTTAGATTTTGAGTTAATTAAATTGTTTCCACAATATATATTGTTAAAGGAATGGAGTTGAAGCACAAAATTTTAAATTGTTATTATAGTCCTATGAATCAACCATTCTGATATTTTATGTTTTTTCTTTTTCATAATTTTCCAGTACCATTAGGCTCAATCTGTGTAAAGTCCATATTTTGTGGATGTATGTCGATGAAAATTTGACTTCACTATGTCTTGATGGAAATTTCTTCGTAGAATTTGAGAAAGATAAGGGTGAAGTCAAATTTTTGAATGCTTAGATACTGCCATTGATACATAAACAAGCGCTTAGTGTGTAGTAAACATAAAAAAAAAAACAATGCACAAAGAATTTGGTAAACTATATATCATTCATGCAACATGACATCTTAATTATTTATACATGTGAATTGTAAAACTAGCCTAATCCCTTGTTACACAATCACCCGATACTACAAAAGTTTGAATTTGTAGTATTTTTCAGCAAAGTTGATTTGCAATTTGTGCCAACTGTCTACCAAAACTTTAACTGTTGTTCATAATGAATGACGTGACAAAGGTGATTTAGACAATTAAGATGTTAAATATTGAGATATTATCAGTTATCCACCTTCAAGTTTATTCAGTCATAAAAAATACTATGAAAGTTTGAATTTATTTAATTTTCCACCCTAAGTTTGCAATTTGTATCAACCGTCCACTAAAATATTAACTGCCATTTATATTTAATGGCGTCATAAGGGTAATCTAGATGTTTAATATGATAGAAAAAAGGAAAAAAATAGTTTTTATAACTAATATTCAGTTAAATATAATAAACACTCTAATTTCTTCCTTACTTAAAAGTATCTAATTATTTTCTTAATTAACCTTCACAAATTTTTATAATCAAACTCAATCCACAAATTACCCTAAACCATAATTTATGGACACCAAATCACTCCAATTCTTAAATTTGATTTCGTAAACACCCAATCAAATCCAACTTGCTGTTTCATGGCCACCATTGTCGCTGACCATGACTGTCGCTACTGCTTTACTTAGCCTCATGGATAACTACAACTACCACAAGATTCCTCAATTGCAGATCTTTATAGCCCAATGCATGTTTTTGTCAATTATCATAGATGGTTGAAGGATTTAGCGATGAAGGATATTGGTTATAAAGGATTTGATACATATCACTATTGATTTTGTGAACCATAAAAATTTACATAGAGAGAAGATAAGAAAGAAGAAAGTGAAATGTATTTTGTTTTGCTTTTGGTTTTATGTGCTTGAGAAGGATTTGATGAGATAAAAATTGTTGGCCGATTTTGTTTTGAAAGAAAGAGATTTCATATTTTAATTATATTTTTTCAAAATTTATTTTATTAATTTATGGTGCAAAGTTAAAAAAAAAAAAAAAAAGGTCCTTGAATTCAAGGGTAAAATGGTTGTTATACTTATATTATGTTAAGTATTCTAAAAGTGTTAATGTTTTAGTGGATATGTGACACCAATTACAAATTTAGGCTGAAAAATTGAATGAATTCAAACTTCTATAATATCTTTTTACAAGAGAATAAACTTGAAATAGATGACATAATTGCTCTTAAATTGAAGGGTAAAATGGCTATTTTAGTGGATTCTTTTAAATATTCTAACCATATTAACATTTGGATGGATGGGTACTAATTACAAACTTAAGGTAGGAAATTAAAAGCATTTTTGAAAAGAGGATAGACTTAAGTTGGCTTTCCCACTAAATGGTACATTTTAATTCTAAATCCATATCGCATTGCATGTACTCGATAATTAATTTTAGATCTACTTTTTTACATGTAATCAATAATGGAATTTTACGTGATAATTTGAGTAAAAAGACAAGAGAAATTAAGGAGCTGCGGAACAAGTAGGTGGTCGATGCTAAATTGAATGCAACTGACCTACAACTGATTTTGAAGTAGTTTTATTTGGCTAGTCACATAAGTTTGAATCTTAATAGAAAAAAAAAAAAGAATCAAACTTTATTTATCCCTCTATTTTTTTTGGGGGAAAATATCTACCGTCCACCTGTTTTTTCTAACTTTTTCAAAAATACACAATTTTTTTTTTTTGCTGGAATCCACCTATATTTTGTTTCACTTTTCTACTTCCGTTTGGAATCCGTTAAGAAAACTAACGGAAACCTAAAAAAATGACCATTTTACCCCCCAAAACGAAAATTTCAATTTCACCCTAAAAATTACAAAAAATAATCAGATTAAATCTAATTATTTTCCCCATCTGTTAATAAAAGAAATTAATTCCACAACCATCAAATGCATGGTTTTTTTTTTTAAATATGTATGTAATTAGAATGATAAATTATAACAGTAGTATTAAAAATAGCCCAATCTCGCAAACCATCAATTGAATTTAAGATAAGTAGAATTTTATTATTCATTGAATTATAATCTCTAGTAGTTAAGATTTTTTCGTACTTCATTAACGTACCAATAATGATATTCATTATTAAATCTGATTATTTTTTGCATTTTTTATAGTGAAATTATAATTTTTGTTTGGGGGTAAAATGGTCATTTTTTTAAGTTTCCTTTAGTTTCCTTAACGGATTCCAAACGAAAGTGGAAAAGTGAAACAAAATATAACTTTAAGTGGACTCCAGCAAAAAAAAAAAAGAATTGTGTATTTTTACAAAAGTTGAAAAAAATAGGTGGACGGTGGATATTTTCCCTTTTTTTTTTAAAGTAGAATTTTTTTCTAAAAAAAGTTCAACTTCAATGTAATCTAAATGGATGTACTTGATGTTTTACTAAACACGATGGGGCTCCTGAAAATTAGAATTTCCATGTTAAGAGAGGTTTTCATACTATGATCTATAAATTACAAAAAAAAGTTTTATTGATTTCGTTAAAACAAATAGGCTGCACAAGTCCCTCTAATTCGTTCAAGGGCCCGGCCCAATAGTTTCCTCACAAACCATACTCTCGTCACAATTGCTTTTGGACTTGCATGGCATAACCTTGAAATTTGCAAGCTAAGTACTCCAATTTCCCAAAACATTTTACAAAATCTTTTTGCATCAAAACTTGGTGTACTTGGTGACCATATATAATAATGGAGAAAAATAAAATCACTTTAATTATGAAAAAAAAGTAATTATTTTTTGCTTAAATTTGGAACAGCTGGGTTGGTAACTTACAAAATGCAAAAGCTAACACATTAACGTTAGGGATGGACAGAAAATTGGTGACCTGAACGAAATCGATCAGTTGGGGAGAAAGGAAAAATGTATTATTTTATCCTTCGAAAGAGTAAAAGAGAACAAGTGTTTTTAGATTAATTTGAATAAGATTAAGGCATTTGGTAAAAAGATAATCCCGTTTGTACTTTCTAAAGCGTGGACGTACGTCAACGCCTAAGAATAATTTTATAAATATTTTTATTTGTTTTAGTACAATAATAAAAACATAAATTGATATATAAAATCCTTTTAAGGAATAATGAACTTAATTAGTGAGTCGACGAATAAGTTAATACGAGTCATGGAAAAGCAAAGTAGTGACAAAAAATGAAATAGCTGACATAAAAATGGATGAGTATATGAGAAATTTGTCTAGAGATTTTATTTCAAGAGCTTGTTTTGGAAGCAATCATGTCTAAAGGAGAAAATATTTTCTTGAAACTAATAACTCTTGGAGAGAATTTGTCCACGAAAAGTCTAGTATCAAAGATTCCAGGCATGAGGTGAGCCTTCTATTAGTGGACAAGGCAACTCCTCCGATGAAAAACAGAGTATTATTTTTTTATTTTTTATTTTTTATTTTTTGCAATACTCTCATCATCAATTTATTTATGCCATAACTTGTTGTAAGTATCTTTCCACAAAAAGCAACAGATATATGTGGAGATCAGAAAAGGAGGTTCGTAATTTGAGACTGAAGGTAGTGAAGAAGCAGCATATGAGAAGGATCCTTTGCAAATGGTTCTTGAGAGTGCCAAAAGCAGTAACTTCAATCAAAAGGCAACTGACGAATCATTTTGTTCTTCTATTATTGAAACTACAATATCTCCACCGCCAAACTATCTCATTTGTAGCTCAATTTGTTTAGAAAATAAATTTATAATACTAAATTCGACTTACTTGAAAACAATGTTTTTCCTTAAAAAAAATTAAGCAAAGAAAAAAAATAACTTTTGTAATTGAAAATTTGGTGTGGTTTCATATCATTTTCACAAAGTTGACAAACAATGAAATCAACAAGATTTTTTTTTTTTCCTCCAAATGTCACTTACCCAAATAATTAGAGGTGGGTTCGGGTATACTAAGTCAGTATTTTAAGATGGTGTACCTGAGACCTGACCACTGAAGCTCAACATCACCGTGCCTTCTCTTCACCTCAACAATCATCAAGCAACAAGTTAGTATGGTTTGCTTTTTAAATTGATTTGTGTTAGGGTCTGATTATCTGGTCAGGATTTGGATGTGGATCAAAAGCTCTCTGACATCTTTTGTTGTGGGCAGGTCTATGTTCTTGCATAGCTAATCAACTTATGGGATATACAAATACACTAGATTATGTGGTAGAATCTAGTGTATTTGTATATCCCATAACTACCCTAAACCCGATCCAACATGGGTTTTTCGCCTTCGATTATTCTGGCGAAGATATCCTCTTGGGGACCGACTTTCTCCGCTTGGTTACCCCTTTTGCCTTTTTTCCAGACGGATTTTTAGACTGATTTAGGTTAGGGTTTGATTTGAATTGAATTGTTGAATTAGGTGAGATTTAAACTATTGAATTTGTTTAGATCTGAATTGTTAGTTTGAATTATTAAGTCCAATAAATATTCATGGCTGACTATTACAAGAAGAAGATGACTATTGCTAGAATAGAGTCAGTTACTTTTTTTACTCTTTTATTTTATTTTATTTTCAATTTTTGCCTTTTATCAATTGTCTCTCCCTTTTTACCTTCAAAATTTAATAATTTTTTGGTTTCTGATACTGTGTCTGTAAAAGCTTAAAATTTATACAAAAAAAAAAGAATCTGGTCTGGTAATGGTATATTTTGGGGGTCCGCCTATGTTGCAATAGTTGCAACATACCACTTCTTTTGTCATTTTGTAATTTAACCATTGGATCCAAGATAAGAATGGTAAAAGTAAATCCAACGGCAGAGTGTATTTATTTAGGTTATTTTCATTGCAATCCCCCTTGTTTTCTGAAATGTCAGGAAAAAATATAATAATTATTATTTTATTTATTGACTTAGTTGTTAAATGATATGAATAAGAACTAGGAAATTTAAGAGGACTTTTATTATTGATATTATGCAATTACAATGCATGATTCAATACTAGTTTATAAGAGCCACAACTCGTTAAATATAAAATAAAGCTTATGTTTGCGTCCTAACTTCATAAAGATAAATATGTTTATTTATTCCATAAATATTTCATATTTTTTAATTATTAATATCATTTCTAAATCTACTCTCATTATGTAAATTTATTAAAAATTATATTTAATTATTATTTTTATATTAATTATTAATATATAAATATAATATGATATAATAAAATAATATTATAATATAATTTATTTTTAATATTATAATTATTATAGTAAAAATAAAAATATAATTTAAATATATTTAACGTTTCTATTAAGACAAAATTTAGCACATTGTAGTGAATTATATAATTGACCACAATCTAACTTTTAAAACTTCCAAACATAGGTAAGTAATAAATTAATGTGAATAATATTATAACAATATACAATACTATGTTCTAAGCACATTCTAATGGTGCGTTTATTAAATAAGAATCAAAATGAGCTAGAATCGTAATAAGGAATCGGAATATGAATGAACAATATTCTCATTGATGTGTTTACTTTATTTTATAATTGGAATAAACTATTATAAGTTATTAAAATGCCCTTTGTTAATTGTGTCCCTAATATTATTTGTATATATTATAATTAAAATAATAATAATAAAACAAAAAATAATAATTATGACAATAATGTTAATTAAAACAAAAAATTAATAAAATTTAACAATAATAATAATAACAACAACAACAACAACAAAATTAACTGAAATAATAATATTAATAATGATAATAGTTAAAATAATAAAAATTATTAATAAGTTTTAATAATATTATTATTAATAAAAATAATAACAACAATAATTAAGTAATTAAAATAAAAAAGTTAATAATTTTATTAATAACATTAATTTTAATCATAACAAGATAAATATTAATAATAATGAATTAATTACGGTATAATAACAATTAAAATAATAAAAGTAATAAATTTTAATAATAATAATGACAGTAATAATAATTAAAATAATAAAATTTAATAGCAATAATCTTATATAATAATAATGATATTAATAATAACAATAATAAATTAAAATTCTTTTCAAATGTCATTTTATTTTAAAAATGGACTTATATGTAAAAGTTTGTAACTTTTAGTTCCTATTGAATTTTACAAAAAATATAAGGTGATATAATGTAATCAAATACAAAAGGACAAAAGTTATTGTATGTTGCAACTGTTGCAACATAGGCGGACCCATATTTTGGAAGTTGCATTTATTAAATACCACAAAATTTGTTTTTGCTTGTTCATGTTCTGTGTCCGAGAAATCTGATACCTGAAAAAGAAGTACAAGAATTAAAAATTATAGGATAAAGGATGGAATTTTAATAATTTTTGTTTGTATTTTGTTTGTCATTCAAAATGAATAATATGGTATTTAACATTATCCATACACATTTTCCATGGTGGTTTTGAATTTTGATCTGGCTTAGGATATTCCATGCTCACCAGTTAAATTGAAAATGCTGGGTTATTCTGAAACTGTTTTTTATATGCAAATAGAAATATAGTTTATAGCTTGATGATGCATAAGCATCCTTTTGTTTTTTAGGTGGTGGGCATTGAAGAAGGATTTTGGTAATTTTTGTTTGTAACTGCTCGAAAAAATAGAGCAAGAGAAAGAACTGGTTATGTACAGTGAATTACGCAATCTGATTCTTTGCTTGGTAATTAAAAAAAAAAAGATTTTTATATTTAAACATCATATGGAAGAAAATGCAGCGAACAACACAATTTGGGTAGAAAGCATGAAAATTTTAGTATTTAAATATTTTGAGATTTTATTTTAATTATAAAAAAATATGAACTTTTTGCTTAATGTACTATTGTAGTTGAATGAAGTTTTCAATCAATTTTTTTTTTTTTAATAACCTGTTTGTTTACGAATTTTTTAGTTGCTTTGAATGTAAACCAAATTTGACAGGGAAGAATATCAAATATGGATAGGTTTAACAAGGGGGAAAAAAAACTCTGATGTTGTTCATTCAATCTTTTCATGTTCATTTCTATTTTGTTGTTTCATGTGCTGAGTTTAGGTTGGTGTTGAAATGATGATGGCTGTATAAAATTTTAATTATTTAGTTTTATTGGATAAAGAGATGGTGATTGGAGGGCAAATTGGTACTCGGACCATTGAGATTGATATTTGGGAAGATTGATTTATTTTTTGATGTTTTTTAAATTTGTGTTGTTATAATTGTCTTCTCCATCATAATTGGTGTATATGGTTTAATTTAATGCCATTTTTATAATAGAAATTAACACTTTGTAGAATTCCATTTGTTCAGTAGACATCTAGGAAATTTGTTGCTGCAGCCTGTGGGCTATCTCATTTTATCTTTAATTAATTTGCGTGGGTGTTTGGATTGGTGGTTTCAATGGATAAAATCTCTTATGGAAGAAGAGATCTTAAGTTCAAATTAATCTAGCTCACATGTAAAGCAATTAATTTTTTAGTGTTAATTGGTTTAATGGGTGCATAAAAACTCTTATGATAGAATAATATATTGATGTACTTGTGTTTTAGGAAACTTGCAACATTTTGAAATATTCTACACACAGGACTTCTATTTTAAAATATTTTCTAGACAAGCATTACCTTTTGTAAATTACTGAGCAAAAATTTAGGTGAGTGATCAGCAATTAATTGAGGGGGCAAAAAAAAAAGGTTAAATACCTAGTACTTAGACTTATCAAAATATTTGGCTGCAGCATCTGGAAGTTACATTTAAAAGCATTGAGGTAACAAATGTTGAAGGGTTAGGTGTCGCCAAGGAAGAAGAAAAATGAAGAGTTGAAGTTGTCAAATTTGAACAAAGATAAAAAAGATAAAAAAGAAAGAAGAAGGAAAAATGGAATTTGGCAGCAGTGTTTTTTTGAAGAAGAAAAATAAAGCATAAGTAGAAAGAGGACACCAGGAAATTACGTGGTTCGACTTTTAACCTTACATCCATGGGCAAAGACAGAAAAAAAATATTTTACTAGTGATATGAGGATTACAAATATTGTAATATTTTGTCTCACTATCCAAAACCCCA
This sequence comes from Citrus cavaleriei, assembly GCA_030448925.1. Classification (NCBI taxonomy): domain Eukaryota; kingdom Viridiplantae; phylum Streptophyta; class Magnoliopsida; order Sapindales; family Rutaceae; genus Citrus; species Citrus cavaleriei. Next base: position 85,769 of record JAUJEN010000214.1, read on the forward strand.
ATGTACCCAATCTCTCACTCACTATCACTCAAACTCTCTGCTTTCTCTCTCACAAATTGAATGCCAAAAAACAAAATGGAGAGCTCTTTTTTTATAGCAAAAAATTGGCTATTAAAATATTATATTTTTTTAAAACCGCCTTTGATTTTTCTTAACTCTTCTCTTTCTTTCTTCAAAAAAACGCTGCTACCAAATTTCATTTATTCTTCTTTCTTTTTTTGTCTTTGTTCAAATTTGGCAGCTTCAACTCTTATTTTTTCTTCTTCCTTGGCAGAACCTAACCCTTCAACATTTGTTGCTTCAATGCTTCTAGATGTAGCTTTTAGATGTAACTTTTAGATACTGCAGCCAAATATTTTGACATTCTCCCACTTAGAGATTAGATTGAGAATCAATCAATCTCCACACCATCCTTTCTGCTTTGCCATAGTTATGTTGCTTACATCTCTGCTAGGTTACAAGAGAATTTACTCTAGATAAACTTGTCAGCATTGATCGGCTTCGTTAAAACATATGCTAGGCTCACTTTGATATGAATTTTTTGCAAATCTACACTTCTGTCTTCACTATTTCTCGAACGAAGTGGTACTGAACCGCTATGTGATTTGTTCTGGAATGAAAGACTGAATTTCTTGCAATGTGCAAAGCACTGATTGTCACAAAAACACATGAATTTTCTCTTGTTTGTGCTTGAGCTCTACCCATAACCTTTTTATCCAAATAGTCCTTCCAAGCTTAGGTAGCTGTGTGTATTCTGCTTCTGTTGTAAATAAAGCCACAACGGTCTGTAGTTTTGAAACCCAGCTTATAGCTCTTCCTACAAGTGTAAACACATAGTTAGTAGTAAATTTTCTCTTATCAAGGTCTCTTGCAAAATCTGAATCTGCGTTGCCCCCAACAGTAAATTCTGATCCTTTATAACATAATGCACCATCAGAGGTTCCTTTGATGTATCTCAGAATCGTCTTCACAGTTTTCCAATGTTTTCCAGCAGGATTCGCCATGTATCGACTGACTACTTCCACTGCTTATGCAATGTCTGGTCTTGTACAAATCATAGCGAACATCAAACTTCCCACTGCTGGTACATACGATACTCGAGACATCTTCTTCTTCTTTGCTTCATTGCTAGGACACATATTTGAGGATAACTTGAAATTAACAGGAAGTGAGGTAGAAATTAGTTTACAATCTTGGATATTGAAGCGCCGCAAGATTTTCTTGAAGTAATTATTTTGAGAAAGTCAAATCTTCCTATTATTTCTGTTTCGATGAATTTGCATCCCTAAAATCTTGTTTGCTAGTCCCAAGTCATTCATTTCAAACTCCCTAGCCAATTGTGCCTCTAGTTCTTGAACTCGATTTTTGTTGGTAGTATGTACAACAGTAAAATGATGAAATCATCATCTTCAAACCTCTTGTAATATGCACAATGGTCTGAACTGAGTCTGTTGTATCCAAGGCTCATGATGAAGGAATCAAACCTCTTATATCAACAACGTGACGCTTGTTTGAGACTGTATAGAAATTTGTTCAATCTGTAAACCAAATTCTCCTTTCCTATTTCAGTAAAACCTTCTGGTTGGAGCATACAAATTTCTTCTTCAAAATCTCTATAAAGAAATGTAGTTTTCATATCTAATTGCTCGAGATGTAGGTCAAATGTAGCACACATTACTAAGACTACTCTGACTGTTGTGAGTCGAACCACCAGAGAAAATATCTCATTGAAGTCAATACTTTTTTTTTTAGCATATGTTTTCACCACCAATCTTGCACAATATTGTTCCACTTGATCATTGTTATCACATTTGATCTTGTAAATCCATTTGTTTCTAACAATTTTTCTTCTATATGGTAGTGGTACAAGTTTTCAAGTCTTATTCTTATGTAGAGTTTCAATTTCTTCCTTCATAGCTATCATCCACAACGTAATATTTGAGCTATTTAAAGTTCCATGAAAAATTGATGGCTCTCCATCCTCTATTAGAAGACAGTATGGAACATTGATCTCTGTGACATACTCTTTGATTTGTGTGACATACTCCGAGTGCCACGTTGGCAGTCGTCTCTCACGAGTTGATCAACAAACTTCTAGAGTCTCGGACTCGATTGGTTCTTGTTCCTCGTGCTTTGGTGTTGCTTTAGAAAAATCTGAATCTTCTTTTTCCAAATTATTTTTTACATATACTGATACAGTCTCTTACTTTTCTTTCACAGTGCTATCATCCTCATCTCTTCTTTGCAGTTGATCTTCTACAAAGATAACATTTCTGCTGATGACAATCTGGCGGGCAGCGGGATCCCACAAACGATATCATTTTACTCTATCAACATATCTAAAAAAAATACATTTTCTAGATTTTAAATCCAGCTTTGCTCTTTCTTGGGAATTGTACATTACTTACACAGGAAATTCGATTGCATGTAGGCGAGAGTATTCTATTGGCGTTTCAATCTACATCTCCATCGGAGTCTTCAACCGAAATTGTTATGGATGGCAACCGATTTATTACATAATATGAGTTTTGGCTGCTTTTACCCAGAATGAATTGGGTAGATCAACAATCTTCAACATAACTCTTATCCTTTCTGTAAGAGTCATGTTCATCCACTCTGTCACTCTATTTTGTTGAGGAGTGTATGCTTTAAATACATTCTTGCTTCATGAAAGTAAACTTCGTATACTCTCCATCGTTATCTGTCCTCAAGCACTTGATCTTTTTTTTATTCAAGTTCAACTCGCGCTTTGTATTCCTTGAATACTAGAAACACATCTAACGTTTTCTTGATTGGATACACCCAACATCTCCTGGAATAATCATAAATGAAAGTCACCATGTATTTTGCACCTCCCATGGATATGTATGGTGATTCCCAAACATCAGAGTGAACTAAGTCTAGAATGTATTTACTTCTAGCAATAGATCTATTGAACTTTAATCTATGCTGCTTACTTGTAACACAATGCTCGCAAAATGGTAAGTTACCGATTTAAGCCCTGGAAGCAATTTTCGCTCAGAGAGAATTTTCGAACTTTGCTCCGAGATGTGGCCAAGTTTGAGATGCCACATCATCGTTGACTCTTCTCTATTTGATGCAACACACACATTAACTTCCTGTAGTGTTTGTCCTTTAAGCATGAATGAATAGCACCGATCTTTTCTGTCTTCATCAATACAAGCGCGCCTTTAACAATTTTCATAATTCTATTCTCCACATGAGTTTTGTACTTATGACTATCCATTTGTCTTTAAGATAATAGATTCTTCATCAAGCCTTTGACATGTACCATTAAATATTTTTATTTTGATTGTACCAATACTAGCAATCTCTAAGGCATGATCATCACCCATATATACAGATTCTCATTAGATAGGTTCAATTATTTTCTCCGAGAGGTCATGTGCTAGATAGCTCTTGAGTTTATGAACCAAACATCAGATAGCCATTTTCTACCTTCTGAAACAGCTGTTGCCTCGCTATAGAGAATTTTGCCATCATCCGAGGTACTTGCTACACACCTTGAGCATTTGATGACACATGATCTTTACCTTCTCTTCTCTTATGGTTGTTCTAATACTCTTTCTTGACATGTCATTTCTTACCATAATTATAGTATTTAATATTCTTTTTACTTCTAGACTTTGATCTACCATGATTGTGACTCCCATTGGGGCCACGTTATGTTGATCTGCCTCTCATTACTAATAGCGCTTTTACTTGTTGCGACTGCTCTCTTCATTTAATACGGAGGCTGCAACATCGTCGAAAACTAGACTGTCTATTGGATTGTTGTTCGTCAGGTTGATGATGAGTTGATCATACGAATCTGGTAAATTTTGAAGTAGAAGCTCCGCACGTTCATTTTCCTCTATATTATGACCCAATATTATGAGTTGTGAAAATAGAGTTTTCAAGGTGTTGATGTGGTGGGTCACTGATGTAGATTTCGTCATTCGAAGAGTATAAAGTCTCATATTTAAGAAGACATGGCCTTGTACAATTTTGTGTAGTATCTCATATTTCTTTTGTTGTCTTTTTCTCCTCCACACTGGGTAACATCCCATCTGCAAGTGCCTACTGTAGATCAACAATGACATTTCCATCTATATCGTTCCACTTGTCATCAGTTATTTCCATGGGCCTTTCTCCAATTGTTACCAAACAATTATTTTTCCGCAATACAACTTTTATCTTCATTTTCCACAATGAAAATTTATTTCTATTGAATTTCTTAATTTTGTATTTCGCTACCATCGCTTTTCACCACAAACTAACTTTGCTAGGATCGGCTCCCATCATTTCACGTGAACAGTAACCGTATATGTGAATAGTATTTTTGCGTGAACAGTACCATCGGCTCCAAAAAAAACCCTGTACCTCTGATACCAATGTTAGGAAATTGATGGGTGAAGCAGGACCACAGCTAAAATGAAATTAGAAGAAAAATAAAGAACAAATAGAAAGAGGACACTAGGGAATTACGTGGTTCGATTTTTAGCCTTACGCCTATGGGCGAAGACAGAAAGAAATTATTTTACTAGAGATATGAGGATTACAAGTATTGTAATATTTTGGTTCACTACCCAAAATCCTAATACACCCAATCTCTCACTCACTGGACTCACAAGAGCTTTATAATTTTAAGCTTTGAAAATCACTCAAGCTCTCTGCTTATTCTTACAAGACTCTTAGATTATTGAAAATTGATTAAAAAAAAAGAGTTGAAAAGTCAAATTGGAACACATCATTTGAATTCAAATTAGAGGTAGTCAAGAACTTTGACAAGCAATTGGAAGTGGTCAAAACTATTGAAATGGTGGCTATTGAATGTTGAAAAATTGGCTTGATTTTAGGCAAAATTTTGTCTATAAAAGGAAGTTCTCATTTGAGAGCTTGGCATCCCAAATCCTAGAGAAGCGATCTAAGTTTTAGTGAGAAATTGAGAGAGAGAAATATTCTTAAGTATATAGTTAGATTGAAGGAGCATTTGGCTCATCAATATGGGTATTATGGGTTTACTTTGTTAAGAAATATTTCTCGGGATTATATATTTGGGGTTTAGGTGAGAGAAAATTATTTCTGAGAGTGTGGTTGTAATAATTTTTCATATAGTAAATATTTTTGCTCTGGTTGTCTCTTGACAATGACTGTGTTTTTTTTTCCAGATTTGGAGTTTTCCATGTAAATCTTGTGTTGTGTGATTGGTGTATTCTCCATTTAAGTTTTCTTGTTAATTTGTTGCTTGACAAATTGCTTGGAGTGATCTTAGGATGAAACTCAATTTCCTACCAGTGGTATCGTCAAGAAAGAGTGTTGGAACAACCAGAAGAGAAAAGAGAGTAAAAAACATGAGTCATCAAATGCTCATGGGTGTGTAGCAAGTCAGATGATGGTGAAATTCTCTACAGCGAGGCAACAACTGTTTCAGAAGGCAGAAAACGACTATATGACGTCTGGTTTATAAACTAAGGAGTTACCTGGCACATGACCTCTTGGAGAGAATGGTTTCACACATATGAACGTATCTCAGGAGGATCTGTATATATGAGTGATGATCATGCCTTGGAGATCGCTAGTAATGGTACAGTCAAAATAAAAATGTTGGATGGTACAATTTGCACAATTGAGGATCTCAGGAGGATTTGTATATATGAGTGATGATCATGCCTTGGAGATCGCTAGTATTGGTACAATCAAAATAAAAATATTTGATAGTACAATTCGCACAATTGAGGAGGTACGACATGTGAAAGGCCTGAAGAAAAATCTATTGTCTTTGGGACAAATAGATAGTCATAGGTGCAAAACTCATGTTGAAAATGGAATTATGAAAATTATTAAAAGGCGCGCTTGTATTGATGAAGACAGAAAAGATCGGTGCTAATCTATTCATGCTTAAAGGACAAACACTACAGGAAGCTAATGCGTGTGTTGCATCAAACAGAGAAGAGTCAACGATGATGTGGCATCTCAAACTTGGCCACATCTCGGAGCAAAGTTTGAAGATTCTCTCTGAGCGAAAATTGCTTCTAGGGCTCAAATCGGTAACTTATAATTTTGCGTGCATTGTGTTACAAGTAAACAGCATAGATTAAAGTTCAGTAGATCTGTTGTTAGAAGTAAATACATTCTAGACTTAATTCGCTTTGATGTTTGGGAATCACCAGACATATCCATGGGAGGTGCAAAATACATCGTGACTTTCATTGATGATTATTCCAGGAGATGTTGGGTGTATCCAACCAAGAAAAAGTCAGATGTGTTTCTAGTGTTCAAGGAATACAAAGTGCGGGTTGAGCTTGAATCTGAAAAAAGAATCAAGTGCTTGAGGACAGGACGGTGAAGAGTATATAAACGGCGAGTTTCTTGTTTTTTGTAAGTAAGAAGGTATTCAAAGGCAGTTCATGGTAGCATACACTCCTCAACAAAATGGAGTGACAGAGTGAATGAATATGACTCTTACAGAAAGGATAAGAGGTATGTTGAGAACTGCTGATCTACCCAATTCATTCTGGGTAGTGAGCCAAAATATTAGGATAAGAGCTATGTTTTGGCCACTTCCAAAATTGCTTGTCAAAGTTCTCCACCGCCTCTAATTTGAATTCAAATGATGTGATCCAATTTGACTTTTCAACTCTTTCAATTTTATTTTAGTTGTGGTCTTATTTCATCAATTAATTTCCTAACAGGACTCATCTATGTAAGATAACCCACTTACAAGGATCTTAGATGAGGCCTACTCATTTGAGTTTGGTCTTGCATGCTTAGCTTCCTTCTTATGGGTTTATTGTTATAGACCTGGGTGTTACTCTATAAACTAAATTTTGCTCTCTTACCTTTCCAGAGCGAAATTATGGAATTTTTAAATAATAATATGTGTCTATAAAATAAGAACTAGAAAATAAATAAATGATCGACATAGTCGCTTTCAAGCCACAAGAATATAAAACAAGAATTAAAAAATAATTTTAACAAAACATCTCCCATCAACACGATTGGTGCTATTATTATGTATATTCGCCGTTGCAGTCAAAATGTCAATCATAATATATATATTCATGCTATCAGCTTCATAATTATTTGTTCCCGATTAGTTGTAATTAATTTCCCATCAACTCGATGGATATGATATTTTGCAGCCACGGCTACTAGCACCATTAGTAATTGTTAACTTTTTGTACTTCCCTAAATCTCAACCGATCGATGGAATATATAGAAAAGATCAAACAGAGGACCAATGTGATATAGACAGGTGATAAAATTGATAATAACTTGCTCATTGAGGTATCCATAAACATAGAAGAAAATAGACAACGCTGGTACAATTTTTCACGAGGGAAATTAAAAGAGGATAATCAAGATTAGAACATAACTATCATGAATATTTTTCTCCACATATCAAGATTAAGAGTAAGGGGAGTAGAGTGTTGGCACAAGATGAAGAGGTAATTTCTTATGAACCACTAGCCCATTAACTTCAAACATATCCAAATTCTCCTCAACTTCACCAAGAGGCAAATTCAAATCAAACCAGTACAGAAGGTTGGCAATCACATACTCAATTGTGGCGAACGCAAATGATATCCCGGGACATCCTCTTCTTCCAGCACCAAAGGGGATAAATTGGAAGTCCTGGCCTTTACAATCCACCGGGTTAGAGAAAAACCTGTCTGGCAAGAAATCTTCTGACCTGTCCCAAACTTGGGGATCTATTTGAATTGCCCATGCATTTACAATCACTCTAGCTTTTGCAGGAATATCATAGCCTCTCCATTTGACCCTCTATGCTATTTCTCGGGGAATCAAGAGAGGAACCGGTGGATGTAACCTCAGAGTTTCTTTGACCACACATTTCAAATAGTCCATCTTCTCAATGTCTTTCATGTCTATATTTAATTTCCCTTTTGCCACACTTCTAACCTCTTCTCGAGCTCTTTTCATGCTAGTTGGATTTTTCACTAGCTCGGCCATTGCCCACTCTAGTGTTGTTGCAGTAGTATCAGTTCCTGCTACAAACATGTCCTGAGAATGTGAAACATGAAAAACCATTAGTATTGATCTGCACGTATGTGTATATGCAAGGGTGCGCTTTTGCGTGCGTGAAGTGTGTAAAAGATGTAAAATATCTATAGAGAGAGCTAATAATTATAATACTTAATACTAGCTAGTCAAGAGGAAGGTTAGACCAGGGTAAGTGCTTTAAGATTGTCCTGAGAGAGCTCTGCTCCAAGGATGCCATCCTTTCGAAGTTGGAGGAGTATAGCCACGAAGTCTTTTTTATTAGATTGTTCATCATCATCATCACTTCCTGATGATGCCCTGTTCGTGTGTTCTTCAATCACCCGATCAAGCAAAGCGTCTATTGCTCTAGCAGTTGCGTTGAGACGACCAATGAGTCCCGAGAGAACGTCTAACCACCCCAAAGATGGAAACGTATCTCCTACACAAAAGGCAGCATGCTGCTCTTCCAGCCTTCTTGATAACTCACCAAACTTATTGCTCTGACCAGTATTTTCTTCTTCTGCATCAGCTTTCCTCCCAAGAACGCAGAGGGAAACTATATTGCTGGAAGCAGTAAGTAGCATCTCTGATAAATTAAGAGGACCTCCTTTATTAAAACATGAGAGGCGAATTTTAGTGATCAAACTTGAAACTTCATCATCTCTAACATGCTGAAATGATTGCACTCTTCTCGCATTCAAGAGTTGAAGAACACAAATCTTCCGAACTTGTCTCCAGTACTCGCCGTAATTAGAGAACCCGATACCTTGGCATTCATATAGGAGGATGTTAGCAGGTGTGGTTTTGGGCCGGTTCGAGATCACAATATCGTGAAGTTTAAACATTTCACAAGCCAACTCAGCCGATGAAACCACAAGGGTTGGAGAATTGCCAAAGTAAACGAACATCAAAGGGCCGTACCGCTCCGAAAGAGCTTTGAGAGAGCGTGAGGGAGAGTTCCCAGAAGCTGGTGAAGGTTGCCGAGAATGGGGAGCTTTGGTGGAGATGGGGGTAAGTTGAGATGGTTACTACTACGTCTGGTGATTTTCAGCAACTATACAAGTGTGAGCAAGAGGATAAGAAGAAGAAGAAAGGTGGACAGAGCGGGGTTGTAAATTTCTGATATGCCCATAAAAGGCTGCAGCAGTCGCTTCATCAGGACTGATACCGTAGCCATTTCAGGTTGGGATTCCCCAAATTAAGCTTCAATTGGGGTTTGCTCGTTGAATTCTCAACTCTATCAAGCTTTTCAATGAAGGAACTAATCCCTTGTAGCAGATGACATGCCTATGAGATCACATTTAAAGATAAGGTTTCCACCAATTCAATTGGCACGTCTGATTGCTCTTTCATTTTCTTGTTTTTCAAATTTCTTTCAATAGTGATGTAATAGAATATGAGCATTACTAGTAGCTCCATGCTGATTTTGTTACAAGCCTATGATATCCAATTTAAAGATAAGATTTCCGCCAATGTAATTTGCATGTCTGATTGCTCTTTCCTTTTCCTCTGTTTTGGAAATTTCATCGACAGTAATGTAATAGCGCATGAGCATTATTAGTAGCTCAAACCTATAATAAACTGTTCGGTATTAATGAAAAAAATTGGTTTTTATTTCTTAATTATTTAAAAGCTTTCTATAGCTGGCTATAAAAGCATGGAGTTTTCTAACTACTTGGTAATTACTGTAACTGTTTTTAGTTAATTACCAAATATGAATTAAGGATTCTTTTCAAATTTGAGCTTTTCGAGTTTTCTATAGGTCTTGTATCACTTGCAGTATTACACTCCAAACTCAGATGGATCTGAGGAGCAATCTTTCTTGCAATTCGTACACTGACGAATGTGGCAGAAGTGTTAAAGCATAGTAAATAAACTTTTATTGTTAATTATTGATTGAACAAAGTTGCGACATTACATACAGCATAAGTTTTGAGAAATCCTTAAAAATCCAAAATTTAAAAACTTTTCTAATCCATTGATAGATGCAATTGTCAGAAGAAGACATAATGCTAAATCATCTATGATCCTTAAATCAAGTCATTCAATTTTGTGAGTTCATTTATTTTAGTAATCATGAATCAATATTTATCTTCGGAATCATAAACAACTATAATGAATATAATCAAGCAATTATAAGTTTTTTAAATTTGTGTTGTTAAAATTGTCTTCTCCATCATAATTGGACATATGGGATTGACTTCTAACTTGCTTGAATTGATTATAATTGCCTGCATATGCATTTTTTGATGATAGAATACTGAATTTTGTTCAATATATGCATATATTCAGGTTAGTAACAGAAATCATTAAGAAGAGGATTCACGTTACCATGGAGCATGTTAACTTCAACGTATACTGATACTAACGAGTTCAAGCTGAGGAACTCAAGACTAAAGCTAAGCCAAGAGGTGAAGTCATCAGTATAAAGAAGCAGTCACTAAGTTTTATGGTAGAAGGTGCAACATTGGAAACTGTCGATCCCATTCCTTATGATGTCGTCAACGATTTTAATTCTTAAAGGTGTTTACTTTTTTGGTTTTGTTGCTGTTTTCTTACTTATTGCAAAGTTTTGCAGACATGGTCAGCTTATTTGGATGTATTTCATCCTCATTAATAAAGGAACTGCTATAGCAAATACGTTTGTTTTTAATTTTCATTTCATATTAGAAACAAGAGATATTTTCCAATGCAAAGTCATATGCTTTTGAGGAAGTGTGATGGAAATGGGCTCCAAATGAGTGTTCATCTGATGCGTAGCTGCAAGAATATTGATATGTTAACTGGGCATTACTTAGCTGCAACAATATTGATATGCCTTTTGAGGTCCAGGAAGCGTGATTGACACTAGACATATTGATATGCCTTTTAACATCTTGAATTTCATAAACATATTTGATTAGTTTGTAGCTTCCAGGTGAGTTTTTCTCAAATCATTTAGTTTTTGTGAGCATTAGTCTGTTGGGTATGTGAGAGTAATGGAGGTTTTGAATTCTTTGAGATTGAAAGTGAAAATGCATTAGTTGCTAGCTTTGAAGGATTAAGCAATAGTGGAATTTGAATTTATGAAACTAAAAAAATATGATTGGACGTATTTTATTTATGTTTTGATATTATCTAAAGGTTATTTAATTAAATTATTTGCTTCAATTTTTATTTCACAGGTTATATATTTTGGAAAAGGTAAAAAAATAAATGTTATGCTGTCCAAAATTTAAGGTCATAAACTTCGATCTTTATAAAGAATTATGATTTTTTTTAAAAATATTTATACTAAAAAATAATGTTAAATTTTTAAATTTAATATTTTTTCTAAGTACTAATAGATTTTTTTAAATTTTTAATAAAAATTAATAATAAAAAATCAATACAATATGGCGCAACACCAAATATAACATAATTAAAAATTAATATAATATAATTAGAACTAAATATTATATAATATTATTTTAATACAGTAATGATGTAATATAATATAATATAATCTATTAGTATTTAATTAATATAATATAATATAATAGTATAGCATCTTTAATGGTTCGATAATGATATCTAAAAATTAAATGAAAAAATTAATAAACTTACCCAATGGTGGGTCCCTGATGAGTAGGCCAACCATATGTCCATACCAGCACACAAATTTTTCTCTAGGCTAATGCTACAATGCCGAGCATTAAAGCCCCGGCACCATGCCGGAATTGAAAAAAAACCGTTGGATTCAATCTAATTGAATCCAACGGTTGAGATTAAATTTATATTAAAAATAGAAATAAATAGGTTACATGGTAAACCGATTCCCTCAAAAGAAAATCCCACAATTTTCTCTCACCTCAATCCGATTTCTTTGCTCTCTCAAAAAAGAAATCCATGAAATCTCATCTCTCTTTCAAATTCATAGTTTCTCTCATCCCCATTTTTTCACTCATCATCTAAGATCAAATCCACCGTCTCTCTCACACTAATCAACCAATCGGATCCATCTACCCAGGAATTTGGTTTGTACATGAGAGCTAGAGAGAGGCAGAGCCAGTATCGTGTCCGCTGCTTCTTTTCCAACCGTCCACCGTTACCTTCGTTGCACTGTTTTCTACACCATTAGTTCTTTAGCCTTTACTGTCGTCGTCCTGGCTTTGGCCGGAATCATTGCCCCGTGAGTTGCCCCAAGCTGCCATCGAAAACCCTCAAAACAAGTTAATTTTTTTTTTGGTTGATTTTTTGAGGTTTGGTTTTTAAGTGTTATTTTTCTATGGGTACCCTAATTTTTTCTTGTTTGGTTTTAGGTGTTGTTTGCTTGTTTTGAGCTCTACACTTTTTGCTAGGAATACTAAAGATGGGTGCTCAATAATTTGGTAAGAACTTACCCATTGTTCTGGGTCCGACTTTCTTTTTTTTGGTTGTGAATTTTAAGTTAATTATTTTGGGGTTGCAGAGCAATCTTTAAAAATCTATGCAGTGGCGTATTCTGGAATGAAACCAAAAAAAGAGTTGAGGTTTATGTTTGGAGTCATTCTAGGACAGGAAGAGTAGCACGGATGAGTTGCAAGAAGATCAGTGTGGCTCGAGGTAACTCCTCTGTTCTCATAATGTAAAGGACCTAGTGTTTTGATGCTAACTAGTAAGTCCTCGTTTTTTCTATTATCTTTGATCATTTTGCCTTTCCTCACTTGCGTTCTCGAGATTTTTATTTGTTTTTGAGTGATGCTTATTTGCGTCCCAACGGCATCCATCAGTTTTTAATAGTTATCATCAAAGAGAGGTGAAATTATTATTTAATGACTGGTATTTTGTATATCACTAGCATTATTCTTTATTTTTTGTGATTTTGCTTTTTAATTTGTTTAATTGGGTGTAGCCATTATATTGTGCCTGAATTGGGACTGGATGTGAACTAATCTTATGCATCTTGCAAGGCTATTCAAGAGTATATGGAGGCCAAATTAATCTCTAAGTTCTCTTCAAAATATTGGATTTACTGATTCTCTAATGTTCTTTTTCTTTTATGCAATGCAACTTGGTGTGGAAAAAGAACATGTTCTGCTTATTCAATCAACCAAAACAAAATTTGTAAATTTTTTTATGTCACTATTATTTAATAGAAATTCTTGTTTCTAGTTTTATGTTGTGCTAATGCTATTGAAGTTGATTTAGTGTATACATTTGATGCAATGTACTTTTTTCTAGTATCTTGCTAAAAGTTTAATTTTTTCTTACTGCTCTTCAATTAGGGTATGAAAAATAAACTAGCAACCAGTGCTAATAAGGATAAGGAAGATTTAGAAGGAAGGACAACGTTGCATTTTGCCTGCGGATATGGTGAGGTAAAACAATCTGAGCTTTACCCATTGTTACTTATTTTTCTTGTTCCTTTTTGTTTGAGTTTTAAAGGTAGGGCGTATGATTTGGATAGAGTTAAATATTTCTTAACGTTTTGTGTTTTTGGTTATTTAGTTGAGGAAGTGCTAATAAAGCCAATCGCAAACTAGTATTTGTGCTAACTGGGGCTTTCTAGTGACAGTTTGAGCTAACTTCTGTGGTTTATGGCATCAATTGTTCATCTCCTAGGGATAATTAGGACCACTTTCTAGTTAGTTTTTTAATGAAAACTTCCTTGGCAAATTGGCCGAGTTTATGACATGGAGTTAATCAAATGCACTTGAATGCTTTAGGTGGAATGTGCTCAACTCCTACTTAAGGCTGGAGCAAATGTGGATGCTGTGGATAAGAACAAGTACTACCTTACATTATGTAGCTAATTATGACTAGAAGGAATGTGTAGCCCCTTTGTTGAAGAACGGTGCTGCTGTGTAAGCCAACACCCAATACTGTTTTAACTCTTGTCTCTATTTTACAAAATGCTATATGATTAATTCTTTCTACTATATTATCTTATGTTACCATAGAACTCTGCAGAACATGAATCGCAAGACTCACATTGATGTTGCCAAGCTCAATAGCCAACATGACATGCTAAAGCTTCCTACAACTCCGCATGTGAATGATGGATTTCGACAATTTTATAGGCATTTTAGTGTGTTAGATGAATCTACTCTAGTTAGTCATTAGGTTTTTATTGCAACTTGATGCTTTTGTCAATGCTTATGCTTATTAATCTGATTGCTACCCACTAAAATTTTATATCATAAACAATCTCTTCCCTAGATGAGTTATCTGCGGGGAATATTCTTGTTATGGCTTCTTTAATTCCAGCTATGATATATTTGTACGTTTTTACAATTTATTGCTTGATTATGTCAAAATAAGCACTTATTTTAGGGTATCTATTTTATAGTTTGGAAAAAGCTATTCCCTTCCCCCCACCCCCTCCCCCCCCCCCCCCCGGCCGCTTTTTTCATGATCTTCTACAAATTTTCTGCAATACTAGAAGAATAGCCAAAGAAAATGTGATCTTATTTTGGGTATTTGCTATCAATTTAGATATTAATAATGCTAAACTAATGCACATGCCATATATGTGTTGCTAGTTTTGATTGCTTCCTTGTACTATTAAACATACTTGTCTTGCCCAATTTAATTTTTGCAATTTAGTTATATAATCTATAGTTTTTATCAATACGCATTCCTTTTATGAGCTTAATTCAATTATAAAAGACTCTTTCCTTAGAAAATTGCAACAATGAATTTGACCCTTTATGCAGAATAAAAAATTTAAAAATTACCAATGGAACTTAACATTTTTGTTGTTTGGTAATATAAAATTGTCATCATAGTTAGTTTTTGCTTGAAAAATTAAACAAATTACAAAATAAATGGTTCAAATAATAGTTAAAGTGATAAATTATTACTTGGAGTATCAAACAATAATCACTTGAATTACCAAATAATTTTAACGCTAAGGCAACATTTCCATATTTGTTTCTTAATAGATTGGCTTAATTAAACTTAGTTAATAATAAAAAAAATTAAAACTTAATAGATTGGCTTAATTAAACTTAATTAATAATTAAAAAATATTAAAAATAAGTTTAATTATAAATTATCATTTGAATTGTCAAGGAATTTTGAAATGCACTATTATTTTGTATTTAGTTGCGAATAGAAGTGTTTGATATTTTTTTATATTAATCAGCTTGATAGAAAATTACATATTTGTCAAATGCTTGATAGAAAATGTAACTTGCTATTATTCTATGGAATACTCATATTTAGCCTTTGGGTTAATATAATTCCCATCTAGGGATGGCAATGGGCACCGTCCGTAGCGGGTTTGCCATTACCAAACCCAAACCCGCACAAAATTTAAATTACCAAACCCACCCGCAACCCGCAGCGGGTTTTAATTTTTTTTTAAAAACCCACCCGCAGCGGGTTTTAACAATTACCAAACCCGCAATGGTACCCGGCGGATTTTTTGCGGGTTTCCGTATTTAAAATCACAAATGTTTAATATATAAATTTATAATAATAACCTCAAATTCCATATAACATACTCAATTTTGTATTTAAACAATGTAAATGAAAAATTAAAATTTCAATATCAATCCAACACAAATTCTCAAATTTAAGTATAAATTACACAAATCTATTTAAAAAATACAAACTAGTATCTAAAAATAATAATTACATTTCATATTATCATTTAAAACAAGCTCTGAGAAAAGATATTCATTTCATTCACCACCATAAGCACCCATCCAACACAATGCCTATAATAATAATTAAGATTAATATTTTTAAATACTAATTCGAAGGGAAATGCCTTTAGTTTTATTTAGTTTATGACTTTAGAATGGGAGATGGGCCACATACACACATACACAACTTTGAACCTTTGGCTATTTGGTAATTTGAATAATGACATTATTTTCTTTATACATTTTAGATTAAAATTAAATTAAAAATATTTGGAAAAAATATTATGGGTTTGGTGGATATCCATGCGGGTATCCACTGGATATAAGGCTAATACCAAACCCACCCGCATCCATGTGCGGGTTTTAATTTATAATACTAAACCCGCCCGCAACGGATAAAATTACCCGCAGCGGGCGGGTTTTGGCGGGTGGGTTTGGGCGGGTTTACGGGTTTGCGGGTATAATTGCCATCTATATTCCCATCCATATTACAATTAATAAATTAATAACATCAAATATGAGATAAAATATTTCATATCCATATTAACAATAAATTGATCACATAATATATGGATTATCAAATATTCACATTCATATCAACCATCCAAGACCAAAGTATGGGTGAACATAATTCACATCCATATCCCTCCGGAATGATTCTGGAAGATAACGGTTAGCCGTTATCCAAAATCGGTTCAACGATATCGTCGAAAATGATTCTGGACAATAACGGTGAGCCGTTATTTGATGACGGTTCACCATTATCTTCTAGAAATTAGTGTAACTGCTAATTTGATTCTGGAAGATAACGGTCAACCGTTATCTGATAACAGCTAACCGTTATTTCTAGAATTACTCTGAAAAATATACGAGAATATTCTTTATTTTGGCTTTATTCAGGACATGCAACATCCAACGTCAAACATGAAACCGTGACGTCCGACATGCAATAACTGACATAAAACATAAAACTTGCAACAGTTCACGTCAAATAAGCAACTTATTACGTAAAGTATGCAATTTCGACGTCAAACATGAAACGGGCGAGAATATTGAGGAATATTCTTTATTTTACCTTTATTCAAGACATGAAACGGGCGAGAATATTGAGGAATATTCTTTATTTTACCTTTATTCAACATCTAACGTCAAACATAAAGCTGTTACGTCCTACATGCAACAACTGACGTTAAACATGAAACTTACAACACTTCACGTGAAATATGGAACTTATCTCGTAAAGTTCGCAACTTCCACGTCAAACATGAAACGGACGAGAATATTCAAGAATATTTTTTATTTTGGCTTTATTCAAGACATGCAACATCTAAAATCAAACATGCAACTGTGACGTCCGACATATAACAACTGACGTAAAACATGAAACCTGCAACAGTTCATGCAACAGTTCACGTCAAATATGCAACCTATCACGTAAAGTATGCAATTTCGACGTCAAACATGAAACGAGCAAGAATATTCGGGAATATTCTTTATTTTGACTTTATTCAAGACATGCAACATTTAACGTCAAACATGCAGCCGTTATGTCCGACATGCAATAACTGACATTAAACATGAAACTTGCAACACTTCACGCGAAATATGCAACTTATCACGTAAAGTTCACTACTTCGACGTCAAACTTGAAACGAGTAAGAATATTCGAGAATATTCTTTATTTTGGCTTTATCCAAAACATGCAACATCGTACGTCAAACATGAAATCCTACCGTCGGACATGCAACAACTAACGTTAAACATGAAACTTGCAACACCTCACGTGAAATATACAACTTATCACGTAAAGTTCGCAACATGGACGTCAAACATGGAACGAGCGAGAATATTTGAGAATATTCTTTATTTTGGCTTTATCTAAAACATGCAACATATGACGTCAAACATGAAATCCTACCGTCGGACATACAACAACTGACGTAAAACATGAAACTTGCAACACGTCATGTGAAATATACAACTTATCACGTAAAGTTCGTAACATGGACGTCAAACATGAAACGGGCACGAATATTCGAGAATATTCTTTATTTTGGCTTTATCCAAAACAT
This sequence comes from Citrus cavaleriei, assembly GCA_030448925.1. Lineage (NCBI taxonomy): Eukaryota > Viridiplantae > Streptophyta > Magnoliopsida > Sapindales > Rutaceae > Citrus > Citrus cavaleriei. Next base: position 103,440 of record JAUJEN010000214.1, read on the forward strand.
GCAACATATGACGTCAAACATGAAATCCTACCGTTGGACATACAACAACTGACGTTAAACATGAAACTTGCAACACTTCACGTGAAATATACAACTTATCACGTAAAGTTCGCAACATGGACGTAAAACATGAAACGGACGAGAATATTCGAGAATATTCTAGAATATTCTTTATTTTGGCTTTATCCAAAACATGCAACATCTGACGTCAAACATGAAATCCTACCGTCGGACATGAAACAACGGACGCTAAACATGAAATACTATTTTTTTCATTTTAAATTGCTTTATTTTTTATTTAATTATATTTTATTTAATTATATTATATTATATTGTATTATATTATTCAATTTCTTTATCTTTTTCTATTAATTATATTATAAAAAATTATTTTTTTACATTTTATTTAATTTTTTTCATTTTTATATTATTATTATTTTTCCAAAGACAGCCGGGCTCTCTTTATGAGAGCCCGGCATGGCATTCTAGCCAAACCCTTTTCTCTAAAATACCTTGAGGAATAAAATTTACCTGACAAAATAAATAAAATAATAAAAGACAGGATCTGTTTTATTTTCAGCAAGTTTCAGCTAATGCAACTTGCTTAGTGGCCCAAAAATGAATATAAAATTAAATAAAATTAAAAAGATAAAGCATCTTAATTGTTGAAAATTATAAAATAAAATAACGTCACAAGCAACTGGTAGTCTGGTAGCGGTTTAAATTGTGAAGTGCTTGTTATATGTCAGTTGTCTTCACTCTAAGGTACGCCCCAGCGGTCAAAAGAACTGAGGGTTTGATTGAGGTTATGATCTTTTGAAATTTAAAAATCTGTTTCTGGGTTCTTCAATTTAGTGAATTGCTGATTTGGGTTCGTTTATTTTCAATTTTGTTTTTCTCGGTAACCACAAAGACTTGAGTTTTAACTCAAAAAGCAAGTTATCCAATTCCAAGGTTCTATATATATATATTTTTTTGAACCTGGGTCGTTGTTGATATATATTGCTATATGAGTAGGTTTTTGGTATGTTTGCTCAAATGCGTAAAATTTGGTTCTTGAATTAGCGACTTGAAATTGTACAGGGAATCGTAGTTGTGATTGCAAGAAAGTTAATTATTTGATTTTGATATCAATCTGTGTGAAGCTTTGTGGATGATTGTGGAGGAAAAGAAATGATTTCTGGGTTTTTGAAATTCAAGGTTTGATGTTTCAATTTTTTGTACATCGAGGATTTGGATGCTGAGTGTCAGTGATATTTGTAGCTAGTTTTGGGTATTAAGTCTAGTTCTGTCCATGATAATGGAAAACAAAGCAGTTTTAGGACATGGACAATGGAGAAACAGCAAAGTATTTTCAGTGTCGCCTTTGAAAAACAGCCTAGTATTCAAAGGGTTATGGAAGAACAGCAGTGTTTTCATGGTGTGCGCACTAATAAACTGCCTAGTGCTCGTGGAGTGATAGAGAAACAGCAGAGTTTTCATGGTGTGACTATTGATAAACAGCTGAGTACTTGTGATGGAAAAACAGGAGTTTTTGCAGTTTCATGGAGAACAGAAGAGTTTTCGCATAGTGACGGAGAGACAGCTGAGTTTTATAGGTGGTGGTCAGAGGAAGAAGAATAAGGATTTGCCAGGAAAAAGAAGTCACTTGCAGCTACACTTGCCAGCTCGAACTGGGAATTTAAGTAAAGTTACAGAGATTTTGCAGGGTTGTGATTCTAGTGAAGCTAAGGAGTTGTTGTCGAAACAAAATCAAGAAGGCCAGACTCCCCTTTATGTGGCTGCAGAGAGTGGCAGATGGTTGAAGAGATGCTTCAACATATGAACCTTGAAACTGCCTCTATTGCAGCCAGGAATGGATATGATTCATTTCATGCGGCAGCAAAGTAGGGTCATCTTGGTAAGCTTCCAATCTGATTTTGCATTTTTTAGTGGATATTCCTGTTAATATTATTTTTAATGCTTAAGGAAATTAGAAAATTGTTGGTAGCTACTGTTGACAAATTAGGAATAACAGTTGCTTGCAAGCACCCACATTTGTACGTGCTGATGAATAAAAGTGACTTGAATAATTTAATATTCATTTGCAGTAAATGTTAAAAAAAGTTGAAAGGAACTAACAAATTTGCATGCATTCTACTGAAAGTTTTAGTTTCTTTGGAAGTTTGCATGGGCACTAAATGTTAGCATGAATTTTTTTACTTTTATGGTATGTGAATGAATGCATGAAAGTTAATGCATGTAAAGAGTTCTTGGCATTCATGCGTTTATTTGCATGCTACAAAAGTAAAAAAAATTCATGCCAATATCTAATGCCCATGCAAACTTCAAAATAAACTAAAACTTCCAAGGAATGCATGCAAATTTGTTAGTTCCTTTTCTCAACTTTTACTACAAATGAATATTAAACTATTCATGTAACTTTTATTCAAAAAGTCTCCACTTTGATTTGAATAGTAGTAACTCCACCTTGACAATTAATCAGTTTGCCTTATCCTTTACAGCAGCCATGGTTCTCAACATAGAGAATGACTATAGTCCACCTACTTGGGTACTCATACCATTTAAAATTAAACTATAAGACATGCTAGTTGGATTTGGTCCTCGAGCATGTCTGGGACAAAATTTGGCCATGATTGAGCTTAAGATACCACTTGCTCTCCTGCTGTCTAATTTCACTTATGGCGCATTTACTTTCTTGGATTAGGGAATTAGAATTTGGAATGGAAATGATTGATAATATTTACTTACTGAAATAGAAGTGGAAATAAGAACGAAATATGTGAGGCCCAAATGTTTTTTGGATTAAGGAATGGGAACTTTATTCCCATGTGGGGAGAGCAGGGTGGGAATCAAGTTCCCATCCCTTGAGCTCCTCCCCATTTTACCCTCATTTCAATTTCATAATTCTACTTTTATCCTCAATTAATTTTATTATGTTACATTATTATTACTGTTATTTTTTTAATTTTTGTAATTTTTGTTAATAATAATAATAATAATAATAATAATACTACGAGTACTATTGACTAATGGTAATAAATCGAATAATTAATAGTAATAATTTTAAAAATAATATTATTATTATTAATTAATGATAATAGAATTAATGACGATAATAATGATAATGACGACGACGATATTATTATTAATAATAATAATTAATTAATTAATATTAGCAATAATGATGATGACAACAATGACGGCGACAATAATAAATTAAGGTCATTTTAATAACTTATAGCAATTTATTATGATTTCCATTCTCCTTTTTTATTTCAATTATCATTCTGATTGCAGCCCATTCTGATTGCAGTCCATTCTAATTATCAATTTGTAACCACAACATTAATTTCTCATTTTCTCTAGAGTATGTTCACTCACCTATTTATAGCTTCATTATTGTGCCACTACATGGAGTCAATCTACAGGTAAGAAATTTATCAGGTGTTTCTTGAGAAATTAATTTCAACATGTAAGGCAAAGAGTGACATTTGGGAAACAGTTTGGACAGGGGATGATTTATTTTTGTGAATATTGTTCTTTAATTTGGTGTATATGGTTTAATTTAATGCCATTTGTCCAGTAGAAATTAACACTTTGTAGAATTCCATTTGTTCAGTAAATATCTAGGTAATTTGTTGCTGTAGCCTGTGGGCTATCTCATTATCTTCAATTAATTTGTGTGGGTGTTGGATTGGTGGTTCAACTGATAGAATCTCTTATGGAAGAAGAGGTATGAAGTTCAAATTAATCTAGCTCACTTGTAAAGCAATTAATTTTTTAGGGTTAATTGGTTCAAAGGGTGCAGAAAAACTCTTATGATAGAATAATATGTTGATGTACTTGTGTTTTTGGAAACTTGCAAATTTTGAAATATTCTACTTACAGGACTTCTATTTTAAAATATTTTCTAGACAAACATCACCTTATGTGAGTTATGCAGATTATTGAGTAAAAATTCAGGTGAGTGATCGGCAGTTAATTGGGAAAAAAAAAACAAAAACAAAAACAGTTAAATACCTGGTTCTTGGAGTCATCTATGTAAGATAACCCAATTACAAGGTTATAGATGAGGCTACTCATTTGGGTTTGGTCTTGCATGCTTGAGCTTCGTCCTTATGGGTTTATTGTTGTAGACATACGTGTTACTCTATAAACTACATTTTGCTATCTTTCCTTTCCAATGCAAAATTGTGGAATTTTGAAATAACAACCTGTATACATAAAATAAGAACTAGAAAATAAATAAATGATCGACATAGAGTCGCTTTGAAGCCACAAGAATATAAAATATGAATGAAAAAACAATTTTCACAAATAGTCTCCCATCAACACGATTGGTGTTACTTGTTACTATTATATATATTCACCGTTGCTATCAACATGTCAATCATAGTTGTATATTTTTTCAGCTTCATAATTATTGGTTCTTGATTAGTTGTAATTAATCTCCTATCAACAACTTGTATACGTAAAATAAGAACTAGAAAATAAATAAATGATCGACATAGAGTCGCTTTCAAGCCACAAGAATATAAAATATGAATGAAAAAGCAATTTTCACAAATAGTCTCCCATCAACACGATTGGTGTTACTATTATATATATTCGCCGTTGCTGTCAACATGTCAATCATAGTTGTATATTTTTTCAGCTGCATAATTATTTGTTCTTGATTAGTTGCAATTAATCTCCTATCAACAACCTGTATACATAAAATAAGAACTAGAAAATAAATAAATGATCGACATAGAGTTGCTTTCAGAGTTGCTTTCAACCACAAGAATATAAAATATGAATGAAAAAACAATTTTCACAAATAGTCTCCAAAAACAATTTTCACAAATAGTCTCCCATCAACACGATTGGTGTTACTATTATATTTATTCGCCGTTGCTGTCAACATGTCAATCATAGTTGTATATTTTTTTCAGCTTCATAATTATTTGTTCTTGATTAGTTGTAATTAATCTCCTATCAACTCGATGGATATAATATTTTGCAACCACGACTACTAGCACCATTGGTAATTGTTAACTTTTTGTATTTCTCTAAATCTAAACCGATTGATGGAATTTATGGAAAAGATCAAGCAGAGGACCAATATGATATGGACAGATGATAAAATTTTATTGGTAATAACTTGCTCCTCAAGGTGTCCATGAACATAGAAGAAAATAGACAACACTGGTACAATTTTTCACAAGAGGGAATTAAAAGAGGATAATCATGATTAGAATATAAGTACAATGGATATTTTTCTAGACATATCAAGATTAAGAGCAAGCGGAGTAGAGCGTTGGCACAAGATGAAGAGGTAATTTCTTATGAACCACTAGCCCATTAACTTCGGACATGTCCAAATTCTCCTCAACTTCACCAAGAGGCAAATTCCAATCAAACCAGTACAAAAGGTTGGCCATCACATACTCAACTGTAGCTAACGCAAATGATATCCCTGGGCATCCTCTTCTTCCAGCACCAAAGGGGATAAATTGGAAATCTCGGCCTTTACGATCCACCGGGTTAGCGAAAAACCTGTCTGGCAAGAAATCTTCTGGCCTGTCCCAAACTTGGGGATCTATTTGAATTGCCCATGCATTTACAATCACTCTAGTTTTTGCAGGAATATCATAACCTCTCCATTTGATACTCTCTGCCATTTCTCGCGGAACCAAGAGAGGAACTGGTGGATGTAACCTTAGAGTTTCTTTGACAACACATTTCAAATAGTCCATCTTCTCAATTTCCTTCATGTCTATATTTAATTTCCCTTTTGCCACACTTCTAACCTCTTCTCGAACTCTGTTCATACTAGTTGGATTTTTCACTAGCTCTGCCATTGCCCACTCTAGTGTTGTTGCAGTAGTATCAGTTCCTGCTACAAGCATGTCCTGAGAATGTGAAAAATGAAAAACCTTTAGTATTGATGTATGTTTATGTATATCCAAGAGCGCGCTTTTGCGTGCGTGATGTATGTAAAAGATGTAAAAATATAGAGAGAGCTAATAATTTTTTTTTTTTTTTTTTGAAAAGGAGAGAGCTAATAATTAGAATAATTAAGACTAGCTGGTTGAGAGGAAGGACAGACAAGGATAATTGCTTTAAGATTGTCCTGAGAGAGCTCTGCCCCAAGCATGCCATCCTTTCGAAGTTGGAGAAGTATATCCACAAAGTCTTTTTTATCAGATTGGTCATCATCATCCCCACTTCCTTTTGATACCTTGTTCGTGTGCTCTTCAATCACCTGATCAAGCAACGCGTCAAATGCTCTAGCAGTTGCGTTGAGACGACCAATGAATCCCGAGAGAACATCTAACCATCCCAAAGATGGAAACATATCTCCTATACAAAAGGCAGCAAGCTGCTCTGCCAGCCTTCTTGACAACTCTCCCAGCTTATTGCTGTCTCCAATATTTTCTTCTTCTTCATCAGCTTTCTTCCCAAGAACGCAGAGGGAAACTATATTGCTGGAAGCAGTCAGTAGCATCTCTGTTAAATTAAGAGGACCTCCTTTATTAAGACATGAGAGGCGAATTTTAGTGACCAAACTTGAAACTTCATCATCTCTAACATGCTGAAATGATTGCACTCTTCTCACACTCAAGAGTTGAAGAATACAAATCTTCCGAACTTGTCTCCAGTACTCGCCGTAATTAGAGAACGTGATATCTTGGCATTCATATACGAGGATGTTAGCAGGTGTGGTTTTGGGCCGGTTCGAGATCACAATGTCATGAGTTTTGAACATCTCACGAGCCAACTCAGCCGATGAAACCACAAAGGTTGGAGAATTGCCAAAGTAAACGAACATCAAAGGGCCGGACCGCTCCGAAAGAGCTTTGAGAGAGCGATGAGGGAGAGTTCCCAGAAGCTGGTGAAGGTTGCCGAGAATGGGGAGCTTTGGTGGGGATGGAGGTAAGTTGAGATGGTTACTACTACGTCTGGTGATTTTCAGCAACTGCACAAGTGTGAGCAAGAGGATAAGAAGAAGGAGAAAGATGGACAGAGGAGGGTTGTAAATTTCTGATATGCCCATAAAAGGCTGCAGCAGTTGCTTCATCAGGACTGATACCAGAGCCATTTCAGGTTGGGATTCCCCAACGTAAGCTTCAATTGGGGTTTGCACGTTGAATTCTCAACTCTATCAAGCTTTTTAATTACCCAATTAATCCTTCGTAGCGGATGACATGGATTGAATAGACTGACATCAACGTGCAGCAATAACTAGGGGTGGCTTTAAATATAGGTGAATTAGGTAATCGCTTGAGATCTCATATGTTAGAAGGTCACATTGTGGCCGCCAAGTCCTTATATGTTGGAAGATTTTTTTTTTGTATTTCTTTAATATAATCAAAAAAAAATTTTAACTTATTTATGATAAAAAAAGCCTATTTTTAGGCATCTTTTAATTGATAATTATTTTACAATTAAGATTTTTTACACAAATTTTATATTTGATAATCTTAACATTAAAGAGCTATAATTAATAGTATTAATTATTAATTCATTATTAGTTTTTCAAGAAAAATATTAAAAAATTCTTTATTTGTTTAAAAAAAATCTTGCTTATTTAATATTAAAAAATTTCTTCCACTCTTCTCTTTAATGAAAGCTATTACATTTATTTGTTCACTTTTGAAGGAAAAAAATAGTTTCTTGAATAATAGTATGAGGGAATTAATTTTTTTAATTACTATTCTTTTTTGAAATTTCTTACCATCTTATTGATTGTTGATATTTAATATATAATTAAATTGATTAAATTTTAAATTTTTTTATGTTTTGAGTATTAAAGCTACTAAATATAAGCAGGCCTCATAAAAAAAATTCACCTAAAGTCCCTAATACTTTAGAGCTAGTCCTAGCAATAACTGAAATTAAAGTTGTAAGAAAACTTAAGTATGATTTTCTTATGCAAGTATAACATAATATGTCCATAAAAATTAAGAACGGAAGTTTAGAATTGAACCTCTAGTCATTGAAGTATTTTGTTCTTGATTTTAATATTTTTGAACCCTCTGTAATCAATAGTGATGGTGTAGCATAAATTTTTTACTTTAATTACAGGCTAAGAGACAAAATTATTTCAACATTTCCCTTTTATTTCATCTTTCCTCAGGGACAAAAGTTTTCATTTCCCTTTTATTTCAACATTAGCCACGTGTTCAACAAAAGTACCAATACGAAATCAATGAAAGTCCATGCACGTAAAAGAATTCTTAACTTTCATGCATTCATTTATATAAAATTCATGCCATTACTTGATGCTCATGCAAACTTCCAAAGAAATTAAAACTTCAAGTCAAATGCGTGTAAATTTGTTAGTTCTTTTTTCAACTGTTTTTCAACTTTTGCTGCAATTGAAGATTGAGGTATTCAAGTCACTTTCATTCAAAAAATCTCCACTTACTTGAATGGTAGAGTTCTACTTTGACTGTAAAACTAGTTCGCCTTATCCTTTACAGCAGCCATGATTCTCAACATAGAGATCCACCATACTCCACCTACACGGGCAACCATAGCACTTAGAATTGAATTGTAAGACATCCCGGTTGTATTTGGTCCTCGAGTGCGTCTAATACAAAATTTGGCCATGGTTGAGCTTAAGATACTACTTGCTCTCATGCAGGCTAATTTGTCTTAATTTCTTACTTTCTTCCGAGTATGCTCATTCACCTATTTATAGCTTTATTACTGTGCCAGAAGATGGAGTCAATCTGCAGGTAAAAAATTTGTGAGGTGTTTCTTGAGAAATTAATTTCAATATATAAGGCAAAGAGTGACAGTTGAGAAACAATTTAGGTAGGAGAGGATTTATTTTGTGATGTTTGTTCTGTAATTTGGTGAATGTGGTTTAATTTAATGCCATATGGAAAATAGAAATTAATACTCGTAGAATTCGATTTGGTCAGTAAATATCTAGGCAATTTGTTGCCGTAGCTTGTAGACTATCTCATTTCATCCTCAATTAATTTTCGTGGGTGTTTGACGGTTGGTTAAATGGATAAAATAATCTCTTATGGAAGAAGAGGTCTGTAGTTCAAATTAATCCAGCTCACATGTAAAGCAATTAATTTGTGAGTGTTAATTGGTTCAATGGTTGATCTACATGTGTTTTATAAAACTTGCAACAATTTGAAATATTCTATGTACAGGACTTCTATTTTAATATATTTTCTGAACTAGCATTACCTTATAGTGAGCTATGCAGATTACTGAGTAAAAATTGAGGTGAGTGATCAATGGTTAATTGAAAAAAATAGTTAAATACCTGGTATTTGAACTCCTCAATGTATGACAACCAAATTACAAGATTCTTAGATGAGGCTACTCAGTTGTGTTGGGTCTCGCGTGCTTGAGCTTCCTCCTTATGGGTTTATTATTATAGACCTACCTTTATAAACTAATTTTGCTCCCTTTACTTTCCAATGCGAAATGATGGTAGCTTTAAATAAAAATCTATATCTATAAAATACGAATTAGAAAATAAATGAATGATCAACATAGAGTCGCTTTTCAAGCCACAGGAATAAAAAATAAGAATTAAAAATAATTTTGACAAATAATCTCCCATCAACACCATTGGTGTTATTATTATATATATTCACCGTTGCTGTCAACATGTCAATCATATTTTATATTTATATTTGTATTATCAGCTTCGTAATTATTAATTCTTGCTTAGATGTATTTAATCTCCCGTCAACTCGATGGATGTAACATTTTGCAACCACAATTACTGGTGTAACACCCCAAATCTAACACGTGTGGAGCATGTGCAGAATGAGGTTATTTACAAATCGTAATCCTTATTCATAAATTCTAAATTGAAATACTTCAAATTCTTATTCAAATAAATCCATAAATTCATACGTCTAACACTAAATAATCTCTCCCAAAATATAACAATAAAAAAAGTCTCAAACTCCAAATTACAAGTTCATAACAGAAATAAACTAAAAAGAAACATGAATTTGTTCCTCTTCTTATTCAAATAGCAAACAAAAACGAAATCTCTAACTCCAAAGCTAAGCACACCTCTCAAAAGAAACTTAATCTGCAAAAAGTAGTGATGAGGGGTGAGCTGTCAACTCGGTAAGTAAAACCATTCCTAACACACGAGGCCTACCGATACCAAAAATATTGCAAGCTTTCTTTTTAGTAAAACATATATCATAATTCATAAATTTTATAAAATAACATATCACGATAAAGTAACATAAATTCATAATAATTCAGAATATCAAAATCATGGTTACTTACAAAAGCAAATCATATATCACATACACAGAAAAACAAAAGGTTAGCTCATGTCACATAGTGTCACCTATAGTCTCGGTGACCCAAATTAAACATAATCGTAATTAAAAATCATGTACACACTCATAATGTAAACCGATCGGTCCGTAACAAACATATATCGTATAAGACGTTAGAATTAGAATCAGAATAATTACGATGCCAAAACATAATGATGTGGCACTTTACGCAGACTTTATATGTAGACTTTTGGCTCTCAAGAGGTGGAGGTGGCCCTGCATAATCATAAATAATTAAAATCATAAATGGTAAAAACATTCGTATTAGTTTCATAAATGTTCATAACAACAACTTAGGCTTGCATAACATTTTAAAGATAAAATCACAAAAGGTAGTTATGTCATAAAATAATTTATCTATTAAAAAGCATTTATAAAATACTTTGTTAAAAAGAATCTAGGTTTAAAAACATTTACATAAAATTAAATTTGTTATCAAAATCAATTAATCCTTTAAGTAGTATAAAAACATTTATACTTATAATAATATCAAAATAATTTTATATATATATATATATATATATATATATATATATATATCTATCTATCTATCTATCTAGTACATTAAGAATGAAGTTACTTACCTTGACAAAAGAATTTGAAATAACACACCTGTGAAATAGTCAACGGCTACAATTGTATATTTAGCTTGCCCTCTATTGGTTGGCAGTGGGCCAATAAGATCTATACCCCAAACAGTAAAAGGCCACGAAGAAGACATGATCGTTAACTTTTTTGATGGAAGGTGGTACCTTAAAATCTACGCACTTGTCACAACTCTTGACCATATTTTTAGAATCCTCCCACATCGTAGGCCAATAAAGCCCTTGACAAAGGACCTTTTGTGCCCATGATTGTGCTTTATAGCGGTTACCGCAAATTCCTTCGTATATCTCTCTCATGACATATTCGGCCTGCTTATATCCTAAGCACTTTAGGTAAGGGAGGGTAAACCCTCTTCTGTATAAGGTATCCTCAATGAGATAGTATCGTGCAGCTTTGTACTTCAGCCTTCTTACTTCATTCTTGTTTGAGGGCAGATCCTCATTCTTGAGATACCTTATGATTGGTTCCATTTAAGGTACCCCAACAGTTATTGACTCTACTTCTTCTGGCTCAGGTAGATTAATACTAAGTGTAGGTATGTACTCAGCAGTGATAGAACCAACAGACTAAGTTGTGCCGAAGGAAGCCATTTTAGCGAGATTGTCAGCTTTACAATTTTCTATTTGTGGAACTTTTTCCACTTTAACCTCAGCAAATTGAGACATCAATTCTCTGGTTTTCCCGAGGTACCCCTTCATATTTTCTTTCTTAGCCTGATATTCCGAGGTGATTTGACCGATCACCGATTAAAAGTCACTTTTGATGTGGACCCTTTTTGCACCCAAGACCATCGACATTCTTAACCCCGCTATTATAGCTTCATACTCGGTCTCGTTGTTTGAGGCCTTGAATTCAAATTGCAAGGCATAGCATAATTTCACTTTACCCGGATCGAGGATTATTATTCTCGCACCACTTCTATGCGAGTTGGAAGAACCATCCACGTAAATTTCCCAAACATGTTCTTCCTCATTGGTTGGTGTACCCGGGATCCCTTCACCTCGAGTTATTGACCTCGCAATGAAATCAAGAATGGCTTTAATAAAGCGTGACTTGAAAATAATGTCAAACTCACTCAATTTAAGAGACCAGCGAAGAAGTCTTCCGAACATGTCTAACTTTTGAAGGATTTGTCGAAGGGGAAGATTTGTAACAACAGCAATGGTGTGGACCTAAAAATATGGCCGGAGTTTCCTTGCAGAGATAACTAAAGCCAAAACTAACTTTTCTGTGGTGGGATACCCCTTTTTCACATCAACCATTTCCCTACTAATGTAATATATAGGTCGTTGTACCCCATTTTCGTCTTCTCTTAGTAAAACGGAGTTAGTGACGTGTTAAAAAACGACGAGGTACAATAGAATCGCTTCTCTTGGTTTAGGTTTGGCGAGCAAAGGTGAATTAACGAGGTACTCTTTTAGCTTCTGAAAAGCCTCTTCGCACTCGACAGTCCATTGGAGTCTCTTCCCCGCTTTCAAAGCTTTGAAAAATGGCTTACAACGATCGGTGGCCTTAGAGTTAAACGAATTAAACGGCCACTAAGCTTTGAACTTCTTTGATGGTACTTGGTGACTTCATCTTAAGAACCGCAAGGATTTTATCGGGATTAGCCTTGATTTCCCGCTATTGCGCCATAAATCCCAGGAATTTACCCGAACATACCTCGAATGCACATTTTTCAAGATTTAGGAGCATCTGATGCTTTCTTAAAACATCAAAGGTGTCTCTGAGGTGCCTAGTGTGATCAATGGCGTACACCGACTTTGTTATCATGTCATCGATGTATACCTCCATGGTGTGCTCGATCTGCTGCTTGAAGACCTTATTCACCAAACGCTGATAAGTGGCGCTAGCGTTCTTCAAACCAAACGGCATAACCTTATAGCAGTACAATCCACGGTTGGTGATGAAGGCCGTTTTGTCTTGATCGGGCACGTACATCAAAATTTAGTTGTTTCCAAAGAAAGCGTCCATGAAACTAAACATCTCATGTCCCGCCGTAATATCGACCAGCTAGTTTACTTGGGGAAGCGGGAAGCTATCCTTGGGCGTGATTTGTTCAAATCTATAAAATTTACACATGCGCAATTTCCCATTGGACTTCTTGACTAAGACAACATTCAACACCCAGTCGGGGTACATCACCTCCCTAATGAACCTGTCTACTAGTAATAGGTCCACTTCTTGTTCAATGGCGTCATAGCGTTCCTGGTTGAAAGTTCGATAGTTTTGCTTGACAGGCCTATAATGAGGATCGACATTGAGCTTGTGGCAGGCAATAAAAGGTGGGATACCTGGCATATCCGCATGAGACCAGCAAACACATAACGATTTTCCTTTAAAAATTCAACAAGTTTCTCTCGATGTTGGTCAAGGAGGTTGGAGCCAACTTTGACCATCTTGGTTGGGTCATTATTGCAGATTGAAACAAGCACAAGATCCTCAACTCGTACTCCTCGCTTTTCATCTTTCAGCATCCGCGGATCCAGTGGTACCTCCACCTCTCCAATTGATGCTAAACTATGACTACAGGTGCCCGAGGCTACTAGGTCCACTTTTATTAGCCTAACTTCTTATTGTTGTTGGGAATTTGTGGATCGTTGAACTTTCTTACGTGCAACTCTCCGGCGTTTAGCAAATGCTCGTTTGGATAGGCTGATAAGTGGCCTTGTACTGATGGGGTACCCCTTTAGGAATATATTAGTGGCAATTTGATAACTAGCTTTCGAGGTGACGGAATAGCACCCTCGAGCCGACTGCTGATCCACTTTGATGGTGATAATTTCCGATTAATCTTCATGGTGAGGTAATGCATAGAGATTACCGCTTTTCGTTGTCGCTAAAAAATAGTCTTCCCAAGATGATATTATAAGTATGATCAACAATAAGAAAGTTGATCATATGGACAAACCGGTACTTGCCAATTATAACCAAATGACGATACCCTTGGAATGACCCGTCCTCTGCAAAATTGATGAGTGGTGTGTCTTATGGAGTGATCCTTGGCGATTCGATTAGAAATGATCTAGGCGCTTTTTAAAGATGATGTCCACTAAACTACTGTCCACAAAAGTACCATGGCGACTTTTAGCATTATAATCAAAGTATCATCATGGGGGTATGAGACATCTTCCGCATCTTTTTCTGTGAAAAGAATAGAATGGGATAGTCGGGTACCTATGGTACCCTAAAGTGATTTTGACAAGCAAATTTGACTTCCTTACGAAGGCGATCCAATATTGATGACTTGTTGTAATGCTTGATGGCTCGTCTAGATTTCCCCGTGAGGGTAGAACCTCCTGCTATCATTCGAACATAAACACTTTTCTTAGACCTATGGAGTACTTTAATCTCGGGACTAGGATTAGCAACCTGCTTACCCTTATCTTACTTCAAGAACTTCTTAGCCTCACGCATATTAGCCACAAACTCCTGAAGGTACCCGCTCAGGATTGATGACTCAATTTCTTCCCGCAAGTGAAAACATTCAACAGTGCTATGGCCGAAATCCTCATGAAATTCACAATATTTCAAATTACATTTTATATTATGGTACTTTCGAATTGGCTTGGGTGGGCGAAGTATACATGTATCTCTGATCTGGTAAAAAAGTTGCTCTGGAGACTGATTCAAGGGATGAAAAGAGTCATATCGAGGTTTCTGTTACGTTTTCCATCGTTCTGGCGGTGGTGGCTTAACATGTTGAGGTACGCGGGGTACATCAAGAATATTCAACCCTCTCTCACGTGAGGTTGGACAAGGTGGTACCCGGGTGCTCAAGATAGGTGCCTTTCTTTGGTTTCTCTTTGCTTTTCTCGACCGCTTTTATCCCACTTTAGGTAACAATTCCTCCATTTCTATTTGTTGTAAAGCTTTGAGAACGGGCTTCCCATATAAGAGAGGGAAATGACAAATATAACTTACCAAAACACAAATTCTTTTCAAAATGAATGAAAGTATATTGGTGACCAAACGTACCGCTGCGCAACACCTCTTGGTGGAAGCTGGTTACGTACTTGATAAAGCAAGCTTAAAAGAAGCTATAGCTTGGGAGAAAGTATAAATAAACTCATGAAAAAAAATCTTTAAGAGTTAATTACAGGAAGATATCGCCACCGCTTCAAAGAATCGGAACCACGCTTTGGGTCCAGTGATGGTATACGGAACATCCGTATTGTTGCCCTCCTTTAATTAAAGATCTGTCATGATACAACTCAAGATGTTCCGCGGATCTGAGTGTTGCTGTATTTAAAGCATGGTGAATGCTTCTCGGAGAACCGCTGTCCAAATCTCCATGGTAAATGGCGAGTAATACACTGCTGGCGCTAGAGCATTGGTGAGATTTTATTTTTCAGAAAGGAGCTTCATTTGAGCTTCAAGGTACTCTATTTTTTCCATGAACTCGCGGGGTACTCCAGGTGCACCTGAGGATGCCACAGTCATTTGGAAAGCTCTTTTGGCGTTCAACTTGTGTCAGAGATCTTCTTGGGCCTTTTGTTTGCATTTGGTACCCTGGCTACTACGGGAATAACAAGAGGCAATGCAACGTTCTTCTCGAGAGCCGCCGGTTTGAAACTTCGAACGGGTGCCCGATGGTCTGTGCTTTGGTCTACTTCCCTCCGGTATTTCAGACCTTGGTACGATATGCTTATCATTGCGTGGTGGCGGAACATCTTGAGTCACTAGGGAAACTGCTTGCTCGGGTACTTGGGATCCTACTGCTTTGAGAATCGCGTGGGCTAAATCCTCAAAGTGTTTATGAGTAACGGGCTCTTCATCGGGGTGAATACCAGTTGACTGTTTAATGACTTTGCCTTTATCAAGGCGGGGTGCTCTCCTTGTCGATTCGCTCCTCTCATCACTATTGTGGTCCTCTACTCCATCATGACCTAGTATTTGGTTATCAGTGGGTACATCGAGTGCCATGGTTGCACAAGCACACGTACCGACAAGCTTAGCACCGTGCGGAGGCTTTTTGTGCGCTCCCCACAGATAGCGCCAATTGTTTTCAGTGGGTTTTGGGTACGTGTATGAAAACCACAAAACCAAGCTAAGAACAATAAATTTATTTTTGTCCGAGAGCGGGGTGCCTCGCTTGTTCGGCTCGTACTGGCTATTTAAGCTTTTTGAGGATTGAAGAAGGATTAATATGGCGGTGAATATGGTAGGGGTCTGACTTCAGGTACAGAGGGCTGTAAAAAATCGTCTTAAATCTGTGAAACAACAAACAAAGAGGTTAGAGGTGGAGTCGGGGGCGGCCAGCGACTACACTGCTACGCTCAAGTCAGAGTTGGGTTATCTCAAGTTAGAGAGCTTGCAAGCTCTCGGTAATAGAGGTTTAGTGGTTGAAGAAATCTTAGTTTTTTTTTTTTTTGGTGGTGTGTGTGTGTGTTAACTTACTTGATAAAAAATTAAATCTGAGTATTTATAAGGTGTACCCAAGTTGTCGTGCCACCTGGCATTATCTTATTGGCGTTCTTTACTGTCCTGTCAGAAATGTTCTTATTTTCATGCATATGGCTGATTAGGCATTTCAAAAATATGCCTGGAGAGCAAGTTTGAGGCATATTCACGTGCTAGCCGTAGTGGAGTGGTCCCGCGTACCTTTGTAATTCTGTTGTAAATTTGCAGGCGTGGCAGGAAAAGCTGGTGGTCCCAACTGTCATATTACCAACCTTTTGGCTTATTTGTTGGCATGACAGGCGGCTGTCTCCTCTTTTGCAGCACGAGATTTCGTCATCGATTCCTTATTTTTTTACTAGTATTCAGCCGATCTTTTTTAGAGTTGGGGCTCATCTATCTCTTGATATTTCTGAACATTTTTCTAACCTTTTGTTTTGCTCGGTACCCCAAGTGATCGAGTTTGGGGTAGTCGGCTACTGGGTATCCCAGTACTAAATTTTACAGGTAGGTTGGTTACTCTGGGTACCCGGAATTTTACGGGTAGGGTTGGATACCCATCTTGATCGTCATGGTGCCTCATCAACATGTGCCTCTATTACTTTTCCTGCTTTCTCCCAAACAATGTCTATATTTAATTTCCTTTGCCACATTTCTAATCTCTTCTTGAACTGTGGTTCATACTAGTTGGATTTTTACTAGCTCGCCTTGCCCACTCTAGTGTTATTCAGCATCGGTTCCTCATAGAAACATGTCCTAAGAATATGAAACATGAAGAAATATTTAGTCTTGATGTGTATGCATATGTATATATGCAAGTGCGCTTTAGGCGTGATGTCAAAAGATGTAAAAAACTGCGACCTAATAATCAGACTAACTAGTTAAGAGGAAGAGAGCAGGACCAGGATAATTGCTTTAAGATTGTCTGAAAGCTACCAATCTTATCCTTCCAAAGATGGAGGAGTACATCCACGTAAGTCTTTTTATCATATTAGTCAACATCAAAGACTTTCTCGATAATACCTTGTTAATATGCTCTTGATCACTGATCAAGCGTCTAATGCTCTAGCAGTTGCGTTAAGATGACCAATGAGTCCGATAGATCATCTAACCATCCCAAAGATGAAACATATCCCCTATGCAAAAATTTTTCTAGCTCTTCTATAATAACTCACCATACTTATCACTCTTTCGATATTTTCTTCTTCTTCATCGCCTTTCCTCCCAATAACGCGAAACTATATTGTTGGAAACCTAAAAGATCTCGCTTAAATTAAGAAGGCCTCCTTTATTGAAACATGAATGGCGAATTTTATTGATCAAACTTGACACTTCGTCATCTACAATATGAAATAATTAAACTCTCCTCGCTTAAGTGTTGAAGAACACAAATCTCCGAACTTGTCTCCAGACTTCACCGTAATTAGAACGCGATATCTACATTCATATAGGAGGATGTTAGCGGCGATGGTTTTGGCGGTTCATTCGAAAAGCAGGTCATGAGTTTTAATCATTTCACTAGCTACCAAATTTCGGTGATGAAACAACGAGTTGGAGAATTGCCAAAGTGAAGCGAATGTCAAAGGTATATTCCGAAAGAGCTTTGAGAGAGATATGAGGAGAATTCCTGAAGTGGTGAAGATTGCAAGTATGGGAAGCTTTGGTGAGGGATGAAGAAGTTGAGATGGTCACTACGTCTGGTGGTTTTAGCAAACGTAGAAGAGTGGCCAGAGAGCATAAGAAAAGAAAAGAGATGAACAAAGGGGATAAGAAGGCGAAAAGAGGCGAAACAGGAGGTTGTAAATTTACGATGTCTATAAAAAGGCGATTTTATCGATAATGATAACGCGTATTATTTCAACTTGGAATTTCACAAAGCTTGATTAGGGTTTGCTCTTTGAATTCTCAACTCTGAGCTTTTTAATTACAATTAATCCTCGTGCGGATGACGATGGATTGAATAGACATCAACGCGTGCCCACTACGCAATAACGAAATTAAAGTACCAACAAAATCAATGAAAGTCCATGCACGTAAAAGGATTTCTTAACTTTCATGCATTCATTCATATGCTATAAAGTTAAAACATTCATGCCATTATGTAATGCTCATCTGTAAACTTCCAAAGAAATTGAAATTTCAAGTAAAATGCGTGTAAATTTGTTAGTTCTTTTTTTTTGATTTAACTTTTTTACGCAAATGAATATTAGTATTCAAGTTACTTTCATTCAAAAAAATCTCCACTTACTTGAATGTTAGTAACTTCTACCTCTACTTCGACTTATCCTTTAAGGCACCATGATTCTCAACATGAGATCCACCTCCACTGGACAACCATATGCACTTAGAATTAAATTAAGACATCCTAGTTGGAATTGGTCCTCGAGTGTGTCTAATACAAAACTTGGCCATGGTTGAAGCTTAAGATACTACTTACTCTCACGTATAATTTCGTAATTTCTACTTTCTTACGAGTATGTTCATTTACTTATTTATAAACCGTTAATGTGCGGAAGAAGAGTCAACTGCAAAAAAATTTGTGAGGTGTTTCTTGAGAAATTAATTTCAATATATAAGGCAAAGAGTGACAGTTAAGAAAAAATTAGGTATGAGATGATTAATTTTGTGATGTTTGATTCATAATTTGGTGAATATGGTTTAATTTAATTCCACTTATAGAGAAATCTATACTAGTATAATTTGATTTGGTCGGTAAATATCTAGGTAATTTGTTGTTGTAGCTTGTAGGCCATCTCGTTTCAAATTGATTAATTTTAGGTGTTGGATTGTTGTTTGAACTGATAATCACTCTTATGGAAGAACAGGTCTGTAGTTCAAATTAATCTAGCTCACATGTAAAGCAATTAATTTGTGAGTGTTGATTGGTTCGATGAGTAAATAAAATCTACTATGAGGGAAAGTGAGTGGTTCTTTAGAAAAAACCCTAATGAGCTATGGGAAGGTCTCTCCACCGCCATTGGCAAGCGACTGCTTCACCAAAAAGACAAAGTTTAGGGCTGAAGGGGCTGATGGAGATAACCCTACGCCCTTATCCTACCGTGATATTGCCATGGAGGCGAACGCGGGCTATGTGAATGTAGTTTTTGGCATGCGTGATGAGTGGGAACTGGAAGAGGAGGATGTTTATTGTAAGGAGGACGAATCTATGCCTTATATTGCTTTCTCACAGAGAGTTCATGACCGGCTAGCAAAACCTTGGGCAAACTCAGTTGTTGTTAAAACTCTTGGACGTAACTTGGGATATAGAGTTATCAGTGAGCGTTTGAAGAAACTCTGGAGTTCTACAATGGGTTTCTCCATCATTGACTTGGCGAATGACTACTACTTGGTCCGTTTTCAGAATGAGGGAGATGTGGAATATGCACTCACAGAGGGGCCTTGGACTATCATGGGGCATTACCTATTTGTTCAAAGATGATGACTTTGGATTTTGATGCTACCACGAATAGAGTTGATCGTATTGTGGCTTGGATTCGTTTATCCGGCATGAATATTCACTTTTATCATAAAACTATTATACGGCGGTTAAGGCAAATTGTTGGTCCGGTTATTAAGATAAACTACCTCACTGCTGCGCATTGAAGAGGAAATTTGTTGCATTGCAGTTCGCTTAGACGCTTGAAAAGCCGCTAGTTTCTCAATTTAATTTTGAGGGAAGAGTCTAGAAGGTGGAGTATAAAAATCTGCCCTTGATCTGTTTTTGCTATGGCAAATTTGGCCATTATCAAGATGCTTGCCCTGATGGTGGTGTCACTCACGTGGAAGTTGAATCGCCAACTTCTTGCCTTGATGCTGCAAACCGGGATATGGTGGTTGGGGAGGGTTCTAACCGAAATGAGTTTAAGTTTGGATCGTGGATGGTGGTAACCCGTAAACCTCACCCTCGTAGATTTTCAGAAAGGGTTTCTCATAAGGTCTCGGTTGAGGATCAACATGGGCTGAAAGTTCATGAGTCACGGTTTGATGTTTTAGGCAAAGTGATGGATGAGGAAACTACACCACAGAATCAGGAAAATACTTCGGTATTTCATCAGGAAATTCTAGAACCAATTTTAGAGAACCCCAACGCTTTAGCCCCAAAATCAAGAAGCATGAAAAAGAAACAAGTGAGTCAACTTATGCGAAAATATCCTACCAAAAATAGCTTAGTTCCATCAAACAAATCCATAGCTGAAAACATCAACCCAAATAATCATAGCCGTGGCCAAACCTTCCAACCACATAGTCCTACCCTAGCCATGCAAGGCATGCACGAAAACCTCAAGGTTCTTACCACGCCTGAACCATGTGCCATCTCTGATGTTCCTTGTAGCTCCATGCATGGCATGCACGCCCTTCCCAATACAATGGCTGCTTCCCCGATCCCTGTTCATGTAACTTTAAACCCTTTAAATCACAGTGCAGTTTCTTTCCCTAACCCTTCGCTGCAATTTCCTTATTCTCGGCCTCACCATGAACATTTGTCCGAGGGAGTCTTGGCCCAGGTTTTTGATAAAGAGCCCCCCGATGAGGATGGAATGAATAGTCCTAATATACGGGGAGGAAATTTTGGGGAGCTTGATTCAGCAGTTGCAGGTAGGAGGCTGCCTTTAACTGACGAAGATACTTCAGGGGTTCCTGACACTTTTATGGTTGATGATGCTGAAGCCATAGGGCTTTCTTAGTAATTCCCTCGTTTTCCTCTAAAATCTTTTTGTTTTGTGTATTACAACTATGTTTTGGAGCGCCAAGTCTTTGCTTCACCTCACTTTAAGTTTCTTTTGACTTTGGTTAATAATTACAAGCCGTGAATGTGTGTTAATGGAACCTCGAATTAGTGGTTAAGGCGGATAATTTATCAAGACAAGTGGTTTGACAAATCTCACTTGAGTGGTGATGGTTTTCTGCATTTGGGTTCTACGGAAAGATTTATTTACGTTGAAATTATGGAGAACCATTCTCGTCATTCACCTCAAGAATTTCAAGGAACAACAACCTTTTTGGATAGCGACAATTTACGCTAGTCCCAATCCAAGCACATCGGAGACATCTTTGGAATGAGTTGGCAAATGTTGCTCTTCATTGTCCAAGGTCCTTGGCATTGGTGGGATTTTAATACTATTTTGTATAATTCAGGAGAAGAAATAGGTCTCAGAAGCGAACGCGCGATGCAAACTTTTTTCGATTTCATAGTCCTGCATGCATGACTTTCTTTTCATGGGGCCATGTTTTACTTGGTCTCATGAACCTTTAAACGCCTTGATAGAGTTATTTAGTAATGGAGATTGGGCTCGGACTTATCTTGCCTCTCGTTCTTCACCTTCCAAAATTTATTTCGCCATAGAAATTGCTTACAGTGAAAGAGAATATTACTCTCCGAGGAATTTGGATTCTCGCCATTTCGCTTTTAGTCGCTGGCTCACGAATGATGGTTTCAAGGATTTTGTAGCCCACTTCATGAGATCGAATGTCACCTATCCTGAAAGGCGTAATCTTTTTAGGTTTAAAGTCATGGAATGGAATAAGCACATTGAATATTTTTTGGCGACAAGCATCGTTCTTGGCTTGGTTGAAATTCTAGAACTTTGGATATACCTAAACGAAAATTAAAATTGAAAACCGAGTCAAGAGGTGCTTTACTCGGAAGAGATTTCACGGCTTCAAAATAATGTAAGATTGGCTCCTCGTAAAGTGATCGTAACAACTACCGTGAAGAATTTATCTACGTCAAATCATATTACGTACCATTCAAAATAATCTGCGGTTCTTGGATTTATGATAAAGAAGAAATCAAGGCTCATGTGATCCGATTCTACTTATCCACCCATCAGTATTCTTGCGATTCTCAAATTTTCGGGCATATCACGTCCGCTCTTTCCTATTATAGATGATGATGAGCTTGATATCTTCATGGGCATGTGGATGATGATGAAATTAAAAAAATTATCTTTGGCATGCACCCTCTCAAGGCCCCGGGTCCAGATGGCCTCCATGCCATTTTCTATCAAACTTCGGTGTAATCTGACTATCTCTTTGTTGCTAGTGAAAAGTTTTTCGATAAACATTGCACGATCTAAATGCCATTTTGCTTCGCTTTCGTCCCAGATTGGGAATCATGCCCGTTGAAGTTGTACCGTCGTATCTCTCGTGATGTAGCATACAAGACCATAAACTAAAATTATCGCTACGCCGAATCGATTTTAATTTACCTCGATTGTTGGCCCCAAAATCTGACAACTTTGTTCTGGTAAAACTTGGAAAAATGTGTGATCGCTTTCGAGAGTTATCCACTCATGAGAAAAAAGGTCTTTAAGGGTTTTATGGTATTAAGGTTGATTCTTGATACGATCGCACTTAGTTGGAAATTCATCGAATGATACTTTAAGCTCGACTTCCTCTAATCTCATTCAGTTATATTGGCTTATATTACCTCGGTGAAAACTCTGGGTTTTTGTGGAATGGTGGTAGCGGATGAATTCTTGCCTTCTCTGTGGAATTACATACATAGTGATCATTGTCCCACCTTATCTTTTGTTCTCTCAGTACCGAGAATGCACGAGCCACAGGGATTCATAATGTTATTCTTGTGGTAAAGTGGAAACCAATTCGTTTGGCTCATAATGGTATCCCCATCTCTCATCTTTTCTTTCTGGATGATCTCTGCTGTTAACCGCTTTTTATTGAGCAAGCTCGAATTATTTTGATCCTAGATGCTTATCGCTACATTTAAGCTAAAGAGTCAATGTAATTAACAAGACTTTGCATATTTTTTTCAGAATGTAGGGTAGTGCGAGGCATATGGCGATATCTAAAGGTCTTCTTGGTTTTTCAACTGCAGATCTTGATAAAGTATCTCGGTTCTCTTCACATATTCTGCAGGTCTGAATACCAATAACATGTTTTGAGGATATTATTGATAAGGTTAAGAAGCGGCTCTCTTAGTTGAATACTTATAAATACATATACGCTTCCCATCTGCTCGGCCCGCG
Source organism: Citrus cavaleriei (assembly GCA_030448925.1). NCBI lineage: Eukaryota > Viridiplantae > Streptophyta > Magnoliopsida > Sapindales > Rutaceae > Citrus > Citrus cavaleriei. Next base: position 126,760 of record JAUJEN010000214.1, read on the forward strand.
TTCACCCACAGCTCAATCGATCCTGACCCTTCGTGCCATTCTATTTACGTTCTATGCAACCGCTTTCTTCCTCACGCTTTGATTAGAGATTGATTGGGCATGCAAGTCGTTTTATTTGAGTGGTTTCACTCTATCAATGCCTTAGCATGATCAGAGAGGATATTTGTAAACAGAGTCAGTTGGAGGTTGGGGTTTAAATGCAGCGGCTATGATGAACCGTCTTTTTCATCTCATAAATGCCTGTTGTGCTTGTTTAAATACGCTGACATTAATCCTCACTTATACTTAACGCCGCTATGGTTCCCACTTGTGGAAATCTTGAAATGTGTAGTGGAGGAAGTCCTGGCAAGTAGAGCACATTTGGTGTTTGAGATGGTCAATCTGTTTGGTTTGGTGGGACCTTTTTTGACTAGGATGTCCCTCTCACGGTAAGATATATAATCAAGCAATCTTCTAGTAATATATCAAGCGGCAAAGTGGCTGGTTTGTTAAAGAAGATGGTTTCCTGATTGGATCGTTTTGAGCTTTCTTCGTTCTCACATCTGTGATTCTTCCTGCCAATTGTCCCATCCCTCGACAATAATGCAGATTCTTCGTTTGGGCTCACTCTCCCGACACGTTTATTACTAATTCGTTGAAACTTCTTTACTTGCTTTCTAATGATACCCGTCATGATGTGAGCTTTGGCGTCGGTTTGGACTGGAAGGAGTCCCTGAGCGGATCTTCTTATGGCAAGTGTTTCACGATGAAAACAAAACAGCGTCGAATTAGCTCATCGCCATCATCCATGTGATCAACCTCTTGCACGTGTGGCAAGGGGGCCGTGATTTGAGGATGCTATGCATGTCTTGCGGGATTATGCCTTGATTGTAAAACATTTTTAGCTCTACGATTCTCCCGGAAAACAAACGCATTAGCAGTGATTTTTCAATTCGGAGCGGCTTCGCACGAACCGTGGAATGTGGAGATTGTTTTCGGAAGGCTAAAGTGTTTAATTGGCCATTTTCTTTGGTATTGCACTACAGAGACTTTGGTTTTGGAGGAACCAATTCATTTTAATCAAGTTTCTATGGATCCGAATGTTGTGTTAATGGATGTCTTTATCGCCTTTGTGGAGATGCATAGATTAATACTCATCCGCTGACCATAGGACACATAAGGGTGCCAGATGGATCTCTTGGAAACCTCCAGATTAGCTCGTGCTCTTTGAACACCGTGATGGTGCCTGACAGGAGGATTTCTCTTTTCTTTGGGGGATTGATTCGTGAAATCACATGGGTGCTTGAGCAGTGGCTTAAGGGTCGGGATGATGATTGGCTCCGGGTTCGCTCTATGATACGATAAAGGAGCTTGGGGTTTGTATCAAGGGTTGCATTTAGCTTGGAATTCCTCGTATAAAAGCCAAGTGAAATAGATAGTCGTTGTGCTGCGGTTGTTAGTAGACTAAGCCAACTCTTGTGAAATCAATCATATGCTCCGGTGATTCAAGCTATCAAGATTATCTAAGATGGATTAAGCGTAAGTTTCTATTCTCTCATAATTTACGTAGAAGCTTAATTGGTGATTATAATACAGCGGCTAGCGAAATTTCTCCATTCTCTCTTAGATATTGGCTTATATACTCATTTCTAAGTTAAATCCTTTTGTTTAAGGATCTTATGCTGGATGGCATTCATTCTCATTGTCAGTTTCTTTCAAGCTAGAGCTCTTGACCCAAAAAAAAAAAATCTATTATGAGAGAATAAATGTTAATCGCTTGTGTTTTTAGAAGACTTGCAACATTTTGATACATACTATGTACACGACTCCTGCTTGAAAATATTTTCTAAATACAGACGTGAGCTATGCATATCCCACTGAGTAAAATTTAGGTGAGAGTGATTTCAGTGGTTAATTGAAAAAAAAAAAAAAAGCTAAATACCCGGTATTTGAACTCCTCTATGTGAGACAACCCCATTATAAGATCCTTAGATGAGGCAACTCGTTTGGGTTTGAGTCTCACGAGCTTGAATAACTCCTATGGGCTTACTATTATAGACCAACCTTAGTCTCTAAACTAACTTTGCCTCTTTCCTTTCCAATGCGAAATTGTGGTACTTTAAACAATACACACACACACAATACGAAGGAATAAGAAAATAAATGAAGGATCAACGCAGAGTCGCTTTCAAGCCACATAAATATAAAATAAAATTAAAAATAATTCTGACAAATAATCTCCATCAACGCCATTTGGTGCTTTTTTGGGACAAAACCATTGGTGTTATGCTGTCAACATGTCGATCGACATATAATTTTTTCCATAAAATCAAGCTTCATTAATTATTAATTCTTGATTAGTTGTAATTATTCTCCATCAACTCGATGGATGTAACATTTTGTTAACTTTCATTTCTAAACCTTAATTGATTGATGGAATTTATCGATAAAGATCAAACAGAGGACCCCGCCCTATAATACAGACGGACAAATTGATAAAAGCATGCCCTCAAAATTCATCCATGAACATGAAGAAAATTGACAACACTGGTGCAATTCACGCAAGAGAGAAAATAAAAGAGGATAATCATGATTAGAACATAGCATTACCATGGAAATTTTTTCTAGACATATCAAGGTTAAGGGTAAAATGAGTAGGGTGTTGGCACAAGATGAAGAGTAATTTCTTATGAACCGCTAGCCCATTAACTTCAGACATGTCCAAATTCTCCTCAACTTCACCAAGAGGCAAATTCCAATCAAACCAGTATAAGGTTGGCGATCACATACTCAACTGTAGCTAATGCAAATGACATATCTGGGCATCCTCTTCTTCCAGCACCAAAGGGATGAATTGGAAGTCTTAGCCTATACAATCCACCGGGTTGTTTAAAAACCTGTCTGGAAAGAAATCTTGACTTGTCCCAACCTTGGGATCCTTTGGTGCCCATGCATTTACAATAACTCTAATTTTTTGCAGGAATGTCACCAACCTCTCCATTTGAGACTCTCTACTATTTCTCTCATGGAAGCAAAGGAGGAGCTGGTGGATGTAGTCTTAGAGTTTCTTTGACAACATATTTTAAGTATTCCATCTTCTCAATTTCCTTCATGTTTATATTTAATTTCCTTTGCCACACTTCTAACCTCTTCCTGAGCTCTCTTTCATACTAGTGAAGTTTTTTCACTAGGCTCTGTACATTGCCCACTCTAGTGTTGTCGTAGTACTATCAGTTCCAGCTACAACATGTCCTGAGAATGTGAAACATGAAAGAACTTTAGACATGATGTGTATGTATGTATGTGCTTCTTTTTAAGTGTACACTTTTTGCGTGCGTGATGTGTGTAGAAGGTGTGAAAGATCTAGAGAGCTAATAATTATGACTAGCTAGTTAAGAGGAAGGACGGACCAGGATAATGGCTTTAATTGTCCTGAGAGAGCTCTGCCACAAGCATGCCATCCTTTCGAAGAGTGGAAGTATATCCATGTCTTTTTTATCGTTGGTTATCATCATCATTACTTTCTGATGCTGCCTTGTTCGTGTGCTCTTCAATCACCTCGTCAAGCTAAAGCATCTAATGCTCCCTAGCAGTTGTGTTGAGACGGCCAATGAGGTCCCGAGAAGAACATCTAACCATCCGAACGATGGAAACACATCTCTACAAAAGGCAGCGAGCTGCCTTATCTTCAGCCTTCTTGATAACTCACCAAACTTGTTGCTCTTTCCAATATTTTTTTCTTCTTTCAGCTTTTCCACCAAGAACGCAGGCGGAAACTATATTGTTGAAACAGTCAGTAGCATTCTGTTAAATTAAGAGGCGGCCTTTATTAAAACATAAATGGCAAATTTATTGATCAAACTTGAAACTTCATCATCTCTAATATGCTAAAACGATTTTTCTCTTCTCATGCTCAGGCAGAGTTCAAGAACACAAATCTTGAACTTTTCTCAATACGTACTGAACTGTAAGCAGTTAGAACCCATCTCGGCATTCGCCTGGGAGGAGATGTTAGCGGTGACCATTTGAGGCCAGTTCCAGTCCACAATGTCACTTGGGATTTTAAACATTTCACACAAGCTAACAAAATAGAGGGAGCTGCCAAAGTAACTGTGGGCATCAAGCGCTGTAACAGTCCCGAAGAGCTTTGCAGAAGGGCGTGAGGAGAGTTCCCAGAAGCTGAAGGGATTGCAAATATGGGAAGCTTCGAGTGGGGATGAGTAAGTTGATGGTTACTACTGCGTCTGGTGATTTTGTGACTAGCCTGAGGAAGTGTGGTAAGAGAGATGAAAGAAATAAAAGAGATGGACAATGGGTTTATAGAATTTGTTATCTCCGACGAAAAGCTGCCACAATTTAACTCATGAGGACTGGTAGCAGGCCATTTCAACTGGAATTTCAAATGAGCTTCAGAGGTGGTTTGCTCTTTGATATCAACTTCATCAAAAACTTTAATTTAGGAACTAATCCCTGTACAGAAGACATGGATTGAATAGACTGACGTCATATGATAACATCACAAAAATGAAATTAAAAATGCTGAAAAGTAGATGGCTAATTTATTTACGAGCGTATGAGATCCCATCTAAAGATAAGGTTTCCACGCCAATTTAATTTACGTGTCAATTTGCTCACTTAATTTCCTTCTGTTTTTGAAATTTCTTGATAGTAGTACTAATAGAATATAAACATTAGTGGCTCCATCCTAATTTGTTACCAAGCCAACAAGATCCATTTTAAAGATAAAGTTTCCGCCAATTTGTTGCATGTCAGATTGCACTTTCATTTTCACTTCTTTGTTCTTCGATAGTAGCTATTACTACAATATGAGCATTATTAGCTGGCTGAAACCTAATAAGCTATTCACGTATTGCAAATAAGCATGGTTTTCTTTTTTAATTATTTAAAACATTCTATATACCTGGCTATAAGAGCATGGAATTTTCTAATTAATTGGTAATCACTTAACATATTTGAATTAAGTACCAAATATAGATTATGGGAGATAACCAAATTTGACTTTACTGAGTTTTCTACATTGATGCTTCTTTGCAGTATCACAAACTCAGATGGATCAGAGACCGGCACTTTACGCAATTTCTTAAACTTACGAGCATTGGTAGAGTATTAAAGCGCAATAAAGTAAACTTTCCTTCATCAATTATTGTTTGAACAAAAAGAGTGCCAGGTAGAAAGAAGCGAATCTGGATTAACCTTAGCAATACGTAATAACTTCTAG
>JAUJEN010000215.1:0-408327 GCA_030448925.1 Citrus cavaleriei
TCAGTATTGCTTCGTTCCAGTTACGTATTGCTAAGGTTAATCCAAATTCTGGTACTTTCTACCTTCCTCATACATTTCCATCTCTTTGCCTTCTACGTAAATATGCCATCTTATATATATATATGCAAAATTCAGATAAAATAAGAGATATAGCTATATCTATGGTTACCTCTTCCTCTAGAATTTGCTCGCCCTAACTATAAGCGGTCAAATTCATACCTTAGGTAATCAAGCCTAACATCTTCCCATTTAACATTAGGAATGACGAGAATCCTTCTCTTCTTGATGAGGTTGAACCATTTTGGTGGCTTCACGGCAGATAAAAATACCAGCATTTTGGCTCAGTCACAGTAAGCTAAATATCGTACACAATTTAGCAGTCATAATATTGTCTTTTAGAGGATTACTCAAAATTTTAACTATAAGGTTACCCTCAAAATCAGTCATAAAGTGATTGTCAGCCTTTCTCCATTTTTCTTCAAGGCAACCATGACACCTTCCTGATCATCTTTAATATTTGTTCTGCCTAGAATTCCGAGCTCAGACTTTCTTTGGTCTGTATTCTCTTCTGTGCTTGGGTTCCATGCTTGTTGTTAGCAAGTGCTGCCAAATCGCTCAACAAACCTGGGTAAGGCCACAACTGTTTTCCATAAGTCAAAAGAGCCTTCCTACCCCTTAGATTGATAGCACAGAATCTGTACCCTGTTCTCATCCGGAACACCTAGAACAATTTCGCGATCAAATCGTCAGGCCTTCTAAGTGCAGGATCAACAGCATCAGAATCAATGGTGGCTCCAATTACAGAACATAGCCAGGTTTTTTGAATCAGAGCCATCTGACTTGAATTTTGATCACCTGGTTGTTACAAGTCTATGAGATTCATCCACTTTAAGTCATTAATTGGTAACAATCAGTCTCTCCATCTCCCTCTGCAGATTTTCTCTCTTTGAAGCAATCGCGTCAATTTAAATCCCAATAAATACAATTGATGGTGCAGTCCTGTATGCCTTTGAAAAAGATCTGGATATTTTCTTCCGATCATGACAGCATATTATCAGAAATCATCGAGGCAGACATTGTGATAGCACTAGCATAAACATTAGAAGTTCTCAAAATACTCCAAGAAATATAGGTAAAGCCCTTGTGAAGGAAATAAATTAAATGATGAAAAGGTTTGTTTTCAAGCCCAAATTCAGGAGGTAAAATTTAATTTGATATCCAATTACTTTAAACTGAGCATATTATCCTAATTTACACAACTATACATAAGGACAATAATAAGTTTCCTTTTCTTTTCCTTTTGAGAGAGGTATGGTTAAGCTCATTTCCCAAAACACTATTTAGTATTAACAGATTTTGACGCATTTAATCACAATTGAAAAGCAAGCAAACTACAAGCATGAAAAGCAAATCCATGCAGAGACACCGAGACAACTTCAGTGGCAGAATTTTATAGAAAGACACAGTCTCATTAGCAATGGCATGAGGCCAACTTGGTCTTTCACAACCTGGTGGCCAGTACAACAAAATCAGCCATTGGTGGAACTCCAGCCACTGTATGGCAACTGAGGGGATGATACAAGCTGATCACCTCCATCTTCAACTCCTCAACACACTCCATCCCTCAAGTCTGAAATCTGCCCCTCCTTCCTTCAACTCTTCAGCCCCCCAAACCCCATTCCTCCTTTCCTTTCGTTCTTCTCTTACCTCAACCTCCCCTACATAAGCATTATTAATCAATCTTCCTCGTGGCCTCAAACTCAATATTTTTTCTTACGCTTTTCCGTCTGTTGATTTTTTGATTGGTATGAATAAAAGTAACATTGGTTCATCAAATCGACTCTGGCTCCACCTTTTCCCCATACACTGCATCTTCCGTATTGACCTCATCTTCTTCTATTGAAGAAGATGCAAAACGGCGTGGATGGAAAGAATCGTGATCCAGTCTGCCTCCTTCTGCTAACATATTTCATCCTCCAAATGCATCAGTCTCTACATTATGGACTCTCTTTGGATTCTATAAATCCTTTTCCCAACTTGAGTCTAGGGTTTTGTTGCACAAGTCTGTGAGAAGCTGCTGCTTGGTTCGTCTGTAGTCAGGATGAATTAGGCAGATAATCAGCGAGGTCTTCCACCTGATGCTGTTCTCCATGATTCATCTGACGCCGTAAGATCCCCAGGGGAACCTAGCTCCCTTTTCCTCCTGTTCTTCTCCTTCATCTCCGTAATAACCTCCTCTAAACTAATTCAATCTTTATATTAATTATTCGATTTATAAACTTCAAAAGGTCAGAATTTTCTCTCTTCGGTTAACCCTAAACAATTGTTATTATTTTTTCGTTTGTTTAATAATACTAAATTAGCACTAAAATAAGACAATGATATAAATTTTAACAATCATTAAATTATCAAGTATAGAATTTTAAAAATATGCTCAATATAACGCTTCCGGAGAAGTAGAGGCCACGAGCGGAGCCGAATTACAACAGCGACGGCAAATCATGCTGCGTGAGCAGACGCGAGGAAAGGGACCCGTGGCTGACTGCTAGTCAGTGGAACTGGGAGAGACGGAGGAATGCATTTTGGGTTTATGGAATTTCGATTTTCTCCCACCCAAAAAAAAAAAAAAACAATTATATATCTTCGTTCATTGCGGTCGTGACTATTGCATTATCATGCAACCACCCAAATTTGGATGCCACGTGCCACTGATTATTTCATTATTGTAAAGAAAGCAATTTTCTTTTCTTTTCTTTTTTTCAACCCTCACTCGGCCAATACTCCCACTTCGAGTCGCAAAGACGGAACTACACTGTATATAATTACAGGTATTAATATTATCATACGAGTATTCGAGATGGATATTGCACTTATATTAAGTAAATTTTTGTGTTATCATAACCCATTCAAAACAAACACATTTTTTTTTAATTTTATTTTTGTTTAGTTGTTAAATCATTGTGAAGGATAGATAAAAACACTTGAAATAAGGTGTTTTTATTTGCGCCCCCCCCCCCCAAAAAAAAAATTATATACACGTACTGAAAAAAAGAGTTGTGGAAGTACTAAAAAGCTTAAATAAGGTTACTTCATCTTATTTTCTTTTACTTCACAAATTTATGACTACATTCGCTAATGTAGATGAAAAAGAAAAAAAAATGCAAAGTCACCGAAATGAAATCACCCTCAATAAGAATCAACTTCATCCCCATACATTACATTTAAAACATTTCAAACGATTACAAAAGGTTGACATCACTGTAGTATCATAACTTTAGAAACAACTAATGGCTGATCCCAAGAACAAAAAGGCTCAGTCCTTCTTATTAAACATTTTCTGAACTCATCATTGGATTTGGGCTAAATCTTCCCTTCCTCGGTTTTTGGTTTGAGTGCAGGAAAACCAAGTGGGCCTGACGTTTCTGGCACTGCAAATGTCTTCTTTCCCTTAGGCTACTGCGCTGTCAACCTGACCTCTAGACTGTTTGGAAATCTCGATGGATGATTCTTTGGATGCGATGTCCAGCATTTCCAGTCTGCTGGTGAGATTGTACTGCAAATTCCTCAAGTACTTAAATGAGGGGTGCACACAGCCCCAAAGCAAGAACAAAGAGAGGATGAAAGCAACAATTATTCATATTGCCAATTAAGTGCAATCCATCCGAGGGATTCTGAAATTTATCTTAAAAAAAAAACTACAAGATCTTCTGGGATTTGTTTCCTAAAAGCAATTCCTCCCAAAATCAGCTACTATATTTGGTCATCCCCCACAAAATTATACATTTTAACTAAAAGATTTAATGTAGCCATGCACAGCGATACACATTTGCTGTTTGCATATGAAATATATAACCAAACAGAATAGGAGAAAGGCATCCACAAGGCTGAACCTTGTGTGCCCCAAGTGGCGGATGCTGCACATACTTAGAGATGGAAAGACAACAACAATTTTTAAACACTATTCATTTGGCATACCATGTTCTATTTGAGGCCCCTCTCACCACTGATCCTTTCTTTTAGCACAGGATTTGACACGTTACGATGGCAGCTTCTTCCCGGAACATCTGCTTGTTCTTGGCTGGCTGCAACCAAAGGTGTTCATCATCGATGAAGTCCATGTACCAGCCCCTGAACAAGGACATCAGAGGTATAAATATCTGGTTGCAGCACCTTCCAAATTGAAATTCAAAGTTGAGGTGGCTATGATGCCAAGGTGAATCTTATATTTCAAACCTTATGAACAAAAGAACAACCTTACAACATTTTGAACCATCTGCCATGTGAAATTCCATCCAAAAGTAAATCAAAATTGCCATGAACCACCTATTGCATTCCCTGCTAACTGGCTGATTCCCAGAAATCTTGCCATGCAGCAATTCACAATGTACATTATGCTATTAAAGTTTGTAGTCAGGAGTTCAATGCTGGATCTCGAGGACATGACATTTGTACTTGGAGAGCTCAAACAGCTTGCTTCCTATTTCTTATTAGCTTTGCATAAAACAAATAAAAGAAAAGACAAATATTGGAATTGATGGAATCAAAGAAAAGAGACCCTTGATTTTCAGTAGACTTGTCCTTGCAGAATTGAATAGAGAAACCCATAGCGTCACTGAAGGAAATCAATGCAAATCTTCATAAGTAGCCCTGCAAACATTTAACCATCACAGTTATGTCTGGGACCTGCTTATCCAGCAGCGAACAAACAGGTAAAATAAAATCTTCCAAATCTATGAACGCTAGACAGAAGCAAAGGAAGTTTGTCTACTGCAGCAAGTTTAATATTTGATAAAATGCAGGTACGCTCATCTGTGAATCCTTTGGTTCTTCCAGGGACAGCATCTTTGATGACTGTTCCTTGACTGCCTCCTCAACGTCTGTTGGGTTCCTCTCCTTATTTCTTCAGCTAAGTTCTGCACCTGTAACTTTTCCTTGTCCTTGTTACCTTTCTTGGGTTTCTAGGGTACATTTTTCTGCCGCTTAGCAGAGACTATTTCGCACTTATGTTCGAATCTGATTTTCTCTTTCACGACCAGTTTTTAACAGGTCTCTTTCTGATCCAGCTGATTCAGGAAAGTTTGGATTCTTGTGACCTGAATAGCATGGTTACTTCTGGGCGAGGTGTAACCTAAGAGATGGCAGAATATTTGAGCCTTAAGCTAAACAAGATGAGTGCACGTACATATACACACAGAATTACTAGACATCGTTAAAAGTACAGCTGATTGACGAATTTCACTCAAAAGGTGAAATTACTTCTAATCACATTATTCAAGCAAGCATAATATATTCTCCTTCAATTTCAGTGAAGCTTCAATAGAGAAAGACGCACAGTAAAAACTAACAACAACAATGTGGATAACATATTATGATTATTGATATCATTTAATATGAGAAATCACGATATTTATATTTCACATATCAGGCTCCTAAAAAGCAATTGAAGCAGCATCAAAAACATCAGTCAAACAAATAATGAAATTGAAAACTTTGGAATTTAAATATAGAAGTGGAACTTCTGGCAAAAGGCGCTTAGCACCTTCTGCACAGAATGGTCAAACTCTTCAAGTGTACCCATATTCCGTTTCAAATCTCAAGCCAAGCATGGCATATGTCCTGAATGATTCTGTTTTTAGGAAAGGAATATATCTAACCCTAATCCAAAATGCAGCAAAGAACAGTTTTAACTAAATATGCATTAAGACAGACATGAAGAACATTAACAGATACACATATCTAAAATAACATCTAATTATCATAAATTCAGATGCAAGATTCAGGTGTTTACAAATAAAACCAATTAAACAAACAAGATGGAAACAGCGAGGTACATTGTTAAGCAGTTAATATTAATTAAAGAAGATAAATGAAAAGAAATTTACCTCCGAACCTGTCCTGTAAATCTTTTACTAGCATCTCTTGTAGATGGATCTAGCTTCATTAATATGATCGAATTCAATTTCCATAGATATATAACTTTGAGCAACATTGCCACTGCATTAATAGAAGCATGGGTTGTCAAAATATAGATATAAAGAAGGTGATGCAGCCACAAACTCTTTTATAAATTTATCTTGTACAAATTGATGTGGCATTAATTCATTGGTTGCATGAAAATACAAAATAATAAAGTAAAATCATATGGGCCAAGATATTTAATTCAACTGCTAATCATACCATATCAGTTTTGTACAAGATAAATTTGTACAAGAGTTTGTATATTATTGCATATAAAGAAATTTTGCTATGTATACGCAGCCAAAAATTAAATTGAACCTGATCTTAAGTAGCCCTCCCAAACACCTGTTACAAATTCATATCTTTTCTATACTTTTTGTTCAAGATCGCCCAATAAGCATACAAAGCGAGCAAACCAGCCGGTATTCTTCATCTGTTCTGATAAGTAATCACAGTGCTGCGCTATGAAAGGAAGAAAAAAGACACTGGTGTTTTATGGACATTTACAACCTCAAATCCCAGAAAGCTATAACAAATTTAAGTGGTATCAACAAAGACAGATAGGTTGTTTGTTTGCAGGCACAAACTTTGAGAGACAGCTATACAGCATCCCGAACTGAGGTTTAGACTATCAATAGTTCAATATCGTATGAGGCTTAAATCCACAAATTCTTAGAACATCTTCTCTAAGTCGAAAGCATCCCCATGAATTTGACTTTTTTGTCCTACTCAATGATGATGGTAGCACCAGTCAAGCATATCTATGGCCAGAAAGTCCTCAAAGATAAACATGATCCAAGAAGCCAAGCAATGGTTAAATCTAGCATCCGGGACAAGCTGTCTAGAGTACCAATGCTTCAGTGCAGTACTTTCTACTTGATATATAACAAGCACGACAAGGAAACTTAAAACTAGCAAAAGCACTAATGACAGGATACATGACATTGGGCACAGATGTAGCTACTGAAACCATTCAACAAACAAATTCCAATGGTACCTATACCCATACAATGTATACCTGATGTAGCATAAGACCAATATACTACAATGCGGGCAAAGTACTTGATAATATCATAAAACAACATTTTCTTGAATCTTGAAGTATCATCTGACACTAGCTCCATCCGATTAATCCACAATTGAACATTTTTGGGTATGATTTGACTTCAATTTCTTGATAAAGAAATTATAACAGTTTATTATTAGACCAACAAATTATGGTTTACAAACACAAAGGTTTCCCTTATCAATGAATAATCAGAACACTATAACTTCACGGAAATAAAATTCTCATACTCAAACCATCTATTGAGTAAGGAATAGATCTAGGTACTAAAATAAAAAAGACAAGTTAACAAAAAATGCATGATGAATCAGAGTAGGAAATATGCAAATCGCCTGACTCCAAGAAATCAAGTATGTACAGTAGACATAAATTTATCTACCTATCAAAGGTTGAAAAAGCCACTAGTAGTGACTTCTCAAAGACCTGAAATTTAATGGAAAATTTGATGAAATAATACGTTGAATCACTATGTATGTAATAGGGGGCAAGAATGAAATTAAGATTTGAGTTTATGCAACTTATTGCACAATATTATAATTAGAAAATCTTGTATAAACTCAAAAATACAAAGGCCCGTTTGTATAAAGAAAATAAGTACAGGATGTTTAAACAACCCAGTTATTAAAATGCAAGAAAGTATAAAGGAGCAGGTGCACCAGAAAGCACTTTTTTAAGTGTTAACAACCACACAGTGTTAATATGCATTAATTTGCTTGCACAGGTGTGTTGCCACTAAATCTCTCTGATTCATGTTTGCTTCTAATACAGGTGTAAATGCTAAAGCAAAAATTAGTCTTCAAGGAAATATATTTGCAATTTCAGGAGAGGGTAAAAAAACACTAGAGATACTTCTCAATTCTCCACAATCAAGTACTTTTAAAGAAATTTGCCGATGAAACAGTTATTTCTTCAACTTCAAACAATCAAGAGTAGTACATTCAGAAAAATAGATTAAGCTCAGAATGAGGTAGTAATTAAACCTACAGTGGATACTCTATCCTCAGAAGCTTACGGCTACGTTCCAGAGAAAGCAAGAATCATTTAAAGTTCTCCTTCAGGGACAATTTTTGTGGCCTGGAATAAACATCTCTCACAACATTACCTACCTGAAAAGGAGAGTGGATTAGTATAAAGCCAGCCAGAAGAATTAAAATATTAGAAAATAAGAAGGATAAACCTTTAATATTTTTGTCAGGAATATTGAGTATAAATCAAGCCAGAATCCTTGATACAGGAAAGTGGGGTGATTGCCTTTCGCCACAAGAAGTTAGCAAAGAACTTCAAGCCAGGATCTCGGAAAGATTGCTCATAACTTCAAGTATATCCTACAACAACAGATTAATCTAATATTATTAGACTTGAAAGCACCAAAATGAAAAGGAAGGAAAATAATATTTCCTCCCCGGGGCCAAGAGTTAAAGAGCAGATATTAATTATTTATTACTACTTATTATTAATACTATTATTTGCTAAGAAACAACAGATAATATTTAAAGAATTACAGGAATGTTATTTATAAGCTACACAAAACCAAAATACCTAATGCCATAGAGAAGAAATCCACCAAAAAAAAAGTTGAAATTAATAAAATTTTTGCAGCTAGATTTTACTTATTGTAAAAGCTATCAAATGATGATAGTAAATTCATCTATGTATTGCCGAAATTTCTCTGAGTCAGATAAATCCTGCTGGAAATCTGCTCTTCAAGATAGCTCGTCCATTACACACATCTCCAATGCCTTTTGGTATGCTAAAACTTGACGATAGAAGAAATTCCAAATAGTTACTAGATTCAACATCAAGAACAGCCCCTATTTAAACCTCCCCAAGACATGAAGCAAGAAGAATTCCTTGAGTTAGCAAAGGGAACAGACAATAGCGATAAATATGCCGAATCCGCTGAACCTGTTTTCCTTTTCCTGCCAAAACAAACGTAAGGGTCTTGGAATGCTTCTCATGTGCCTGGGGTTGCTTAACCCCCCTTCCCCCCAAAAAAAAAAAAAAAAAAAAAGTCCCTTCCCTTCTTATTTATTTACATGGTAATAAACTCGTTATTTAACCCCCCCCCCCCCCCCCCCCAAAGAAAAAAGTAAAATAAATTGAAATATCTCACCTTCAAGTTAGTCTCATCAATCCTACAAAATATAGCTAGCTCAAATTCTCTATTACAATTTATATTTTACTGCCTTCTGAAACATGCAGACCAGCAGCAGTAACAGCCCGCTCAAATAGATTCCTTGCCTTTGAAATGCCATCGGGTAAAAATTCGCGTATAGATGGATCATATTCTTGCACAAATTTCAAATAATCACACCAAAGAGGGACAGACTGCATCAGAAAAAAGTGTTTTCAGCTGCCTTCACTTTCAATGAACTGCTGATGAAAATCTCCAGATATACAGAAATTAACAACTTCTTCTGTGATTCTTATTTGCCATCATCAAGGACTTTATTTACCACAAAGGAAGCCAGAAACAGGCGATATAACAATTGAACTTTCATATAAATGAAGAAATATAACTCTTTCTTCAGCCACTGTAAAATTATTTTTTTGGTTGAAAATGATACAGATACTAAAATTTATGTATGTACCAAGAAGATTCCCTAACCCCAATCTTTGTGCATCACTGTGAACTATTAGCACCTCTTGGTAATAAAATAAAACAAAGTGAATCAAGATTACAACCAAGTATGCTTTACTACAATGCTTCAATTTCATAAAATCTTTCTCAAAAAATAAAAAAATAAAATCATAAATTCCATGCATATAATTCAAATTCTGTAACATAAAGAGAACAAACCAGATAATCAGAAACTCCTCTTTAAACAAATCTTCTCAACTCCAAAAGAGCCTCAGGTCTACAGATTAAAGCCAAGTATCAGCAAGAAAGCAGGTTGTGTAATTATCAATATATACATTAAGCTTTAGGTCACAGCTATGTAAAACCAGAAAAAAGTATGAAATCTTAACAATTGCTGGGGCCAACAGAAAAAACATCGACATTGTGATTAATTATCTTTACTCAACTAACTCCAGCGATCAAATGTCTAATTCTGTAAACATATAGCTATTTCTTCTTCCCTCAATTACGGCCCCAAAGATAGAACTCCCACCATGTAAGTATCCCCTTCTTCAAATTGGTTCTTTTTTTTTTTCTTTCTTTAATGCCTTTAAGCAGGTTTTGTTCCTTTTACATTAGCAAATAACTAGCATAAACATCCATATCTCTAAGCGAAGAAAACATTTGTTCACGAAATCAAAACCACTGCAAAAAAAATGACAGATACCCAGTTGAAATAGAGGGTTTCATCTCGCCCATTCTCGCCACATAGCAGGAGTCAACGCAAATCCCTAAATCTCATTCATGGCTTCCCCTAAAGCTTGTCTCCAACTTCTCTATCTCACCCATTTTCTCAAAACCTTTATATATACTGAAAAATAAAAATAAAACCATTTTTTATCACAACCAAGAAGAACAAGCACAACGGGTATCCACAAAATCCTCAATAAATATGTCGTGACCCCAGTTACTTGAACATGAAATCAATAAATAATTGGAGGTTCGTTGGATAGATTGATACTGTAGGGTTTGACTCCATGCTCTGTTTTGCTTCGTCTTCTGATTCAGAGTCCGAGTCGGAGTCTGAGTCAGAAGGCATCCTCAGAATCCGAAGTTGTCTTTTGTTGTTGGTTAGGGTTATTTCTCAACGTCAGGAATAACCGTGTCTCCATCTTCTTCTTCTTCTGGGATTGTTGCTAGGGTTTCTTCTTTAGGTTCCATCTTCTTTGTTTCTCTCTTTCAGTGACTGATGGTTTTTTTAATTTTATGCATTTTTTTTTTTTGTTAACGAGAAAATGATAAATGTCGACTCTGGGGTGGAAAAATTGGGAAAAGGACAAAAACACACACGTTTAGATAAAGAGAAAAAAATTATTTAATGTTTAAAAAAAATATTTACATCCTAATTCAATAACGAAAATATTATTTTTTAATAAAAATTATCATTATATTCTTATAGTGTATAAAAAAATTATTAATTATCTAATTTATTTATATATTATTAATAAAATTATAAATATATCCTCATCACTCATATCTGTGTGCGAATACAAACCACTGTACCTGACTTAATTTGGTCGTTATTCAATCGTTCCTTGTTCTCAATAATACACCCATGTGAACAATTAAAGGATTATTCCCATTCCGCGATGTAATTTACACTCTAGAAACTTGGTTAAAAGAGTCTCTTGGACTTTCGTAATATCATGAAAATTTAAAAGGCAAAAGAAAAGAGGCACACTATTTGTCCTTTTACTGTACATATTCATTACAGTCATTTTAATCCAACAAATTCTTACCATTCTTTAATTTATATTCTACATAATGAGCTGCAAGATATGTTTTGATACAGACTTATTATTAAAAATTAATTTAAAATGAATGTATAAGTTATTGATGGAGGAATTATTCTTCTGAGATTGATTCAAAGTTGACCTGAGGCGTTGCCCCAACTAATGAATTTGGATTAAACTCGACTTATTGGTAGAACTGTGTGATTATTGGGTAAATTCTTCTTCACCTCTTAGGGCTATTATTGACATTAATTGTTATTATATTTGCTTGAATTTCGCATTATCTTTATGTAGGTTGACTGTTTCTTCTCCCAAAATGAAAAAAAAGAGTGAATAGCGGCATACTCATATAAGTAAATAAAATAAAACCCTTGAAATTGGCAAACGTTAGGCCGTGGGCTGACCGCTTTAAGCCATTCACCTTCCTCATGAAGTGAATTGGTTAAGCGCCGCGTCTACGCGTTAGCATAGGAGTTTAATTTATATTCGTTCCTGGGAAGCCCTTCATTTCGAAAGTGAAAGCGATCTTTCTACTCACCAGGAGGAGTTTAGCGTCCGCCGAATATTGAGAGGTTCTAAAAAAATCTCTTGACGATGCTCGGCGTTAATATCAATGGATACCGATATATATATGGGATTATACGTATAGGTTATCACTACCGTGTAATATGAGTTGTAATAATTTGGTGATGATACCATGTAATAAATGAAAAAAAAAAAAAGAAAGTAAATAAAATTATCTATATACTAGAGGAACTTTTTGGATTAATGCAGATACCTAACCATAAATCCCAAAATTTAAACCCTATTCTCATATAGGGACTCATAATGTCTAATTAAGTTTTGCAGTCATGTGAGGACTGGTGAATTTGAAATTCATACGGTTTGGTTAACCTTAGAGGAACTTTATTTACAAGTCAACATCAGATTTATCCCATTATCATGCCACGGGTTCAAGGAATCAATCCAATATGAAACGATATGATTGAGTAGAAGCCAGCTTCGTCTGGTAACCAGCGAATCTGCCTTCAGCGCAACTCATGAAAGCTGGCTATTGTCACTTATTTCCTTGGTTTCCTTTTTGTATTATGATCGCAGTAATTGCCTACTGAAGATAAAACATGCTTCTCACTTTCTATTCTTGGTTGGAAAGCAGAAGAGAGAAATAAAGATCTCTGTCATCTAAATGTTTTCCACTTTTCCTTTTCTCTAATTTTACTTTTCAGGTCGGTGGAGGTGAGCTTCCTGATGAAACAACCCATCATCTGTTCTCGAGGTTCGGACAGGTTTTGTAAATTTTCTGGTTTTTGTTTTCAGATTAAGTTATACTGTTTTGTGGAGATTAATTACAATTACATGAGGGACCCTTTCATATTGTTGGATTTTACAGAAGATACCTTTAATAGGGTGACACTTTAATTCAACAGACTTTATGCATGGTTCACAGGCAGATATAATAAATCATCATAAGATGAATAATTGTGATGTGCTAGTTGCTCTTTTTCAAGATCTTGTTATATATTTTTAAGGTTGAGCTGTTTTTATACTTGAAGCCTCTTCCTTTAAGATTTAGTTATCAAAAATATGAAGTAGGATCCTCGAAAATGACCGGCATAATATCTCAAGCAACAAAATTTGCTATGCAATATTTGTTTGTTTTAGGCAGTGCCTTGGAGTTTCTATCCACATGCAAGCTGGCGGTTTAACAGTGAAAGCACAGAGCTTGGCTGCTGCTCTCCATCGGGTGGAAGGTTAACTATAGATGGCTGTGTACTTCAGTGTGAGACGAATCCACTGGACTTCTCTCATGCCCAATCGTGAGTGCACAGCTCGTTAACTGTATTATCTACTCAATGAAGAGTAATGGTGATAGTGTTACTGTTTGCATACTCAATTGAAGGAGGTGCTGAAAGGCTGTTTTGACTAGTGGAATCTTGTACTGCAGCGAGGTTCCAGGTTATATGTACTTAGGACTTATCTGTATTTCTGGTTCGATGTGCCAGACCATCAATGAAAACTGTATTCTCATTTTAGTAACATTTTCACTGTTTCACCAGTTACACTTTGATTTCTCATTATCTAAGTTGCATTATGGCTGCACTTTTAATATTCAGTTTTATGTAACCTCTTGTAATGCGAGTCAGAGACTAGTCTCCGTAACTCTTATTTACTCCCTTTTTAACACTCGACCCTTCTCAAATGGCTTGGGTTCGGCCTATTGTATCAGGGGATTAATGTATAATAATGTTACATTTTCAAATCCTTGGTTTTATGTTCCAAAAGCAATAACGTAATGATATATATTGAGCCCGACAGAAACGTTATGCTTCATCTCCTTGATGCACCGTTTGGACCTACATGTTTCTTTCTTGGAGGCATCACATGGCACTCATTTATGTCGACCTTTGAGCTCATATCATTACTCAAAGTAACATGTCTCAACCGTCGAGGAACAAGAAAACACAGTTGAAAACGGATAATTATTCTCCAATGTTATTCATGCCAAAGACGGAAGAGTATTATTCTAGGAAAGATTCTCAACAGCTACGTTCTGCTAGCAAAATTTTAAGCTTAAGGCAAGCGTACAACGATGTTATACCGTCAAATCGTCTGAAAATCACTGATGAAGAGATACAGCACTTGACCACCAACCTTGATACAATCAAAAAATGTTATCAACATTGTCACGCATAAATTATGACTCATAGCCTCTATTTTACATTTTAATATTTACCAACAAAATTGTCCTATCATTGTTTGCACGTCTGAAATTTTGCACTAAGTTCACCATTTACCTCATGATAAACTAATATCCCTGAGTTCTTTTGGCATCAGCTCAGCTCCCAAATTCAATGGTGAGTTTGAAATTTCTCAAACTAAAGCTAATGCTCTGCCGTAATAAATTCTGACAACAAAATGATAGAAGACGAATTAGATAAATCACGGCTCAAAAGTGATATGCTGAAGTTACCTTGTTCACTTTCATTGTGTCACTAATTATTTTATATATCCCGAGGATGAGCAGTTTGCAAGCATCAATTAAGTTTAATGGAATCCGCCTTAATCAGAAAAGGTACGGTTGTTATATCAATTTTAAAAGATTATCCTTTTGTTTAAAAATCAACAATTTTCACCAAACATTGGCACAAAGACTACTTACACAATAGATGATACAAACCAAATCGAATTCCAGCAGTAGCTCTTAAACACACAACCAAGTCATCAACCGAGTAATAATCAGCAATCAACGATACATGTATGAAGTTGGCCGCTTCCTCCCTATGAAAAGAAATTGGCAGAACACAGCAATGAGGAAAAAAAAAATGAAATATGTTGAGATAGAACTGGAACACCAATACTGGAAAATAAAGGGGGCCAGAAAACTGGTACTCTACAATGAAATCAAATAAATATTAATCTTAATATGTATATATATATATATATGTACATAAAGAAATTGCATTAAAAATTGTGAATTGTCTATCTCATACTAAAAAAGGCCGGTTAGACTTCTGACGTCAGTAACCAAAAGACTAACGAGTTTGATTGGAACATAGTCAAATGCTGGATTGACCACATGAAGAGGGGAACCACTGCACTCCCAAAATCCATGCAGTCTGAAATTCTCAAAGTCAGCAGCTCTGAAGTGGGGATCTCAACTCATTCAGTAAAACTTCAGGATTTGTGAGGGATAGAGGGTACCTTTATCATATAGATAACCACATTTATCCCAAAAGATCCTTTTAGAGACAAGAAGTACCAGAGTTTCAATAGTTTATCTCAACCACATTACAACAAGTGAATTCAATACAACCAAAAATGTTGATGCATTAAAAGGACTGTGACTACAGAGATTAGTTATTAACATTCAATAATATTTGGTACAAAGAATATGAGCACACACATACCTGTTCTTAAACACATTTGTCACATACCTCCACCCATTGATGATCAGTTTTTATCTTCAGAAGGGAAGTTCACTTCTTGCGCAGACGCTGAGCACCATCTTAACCTCCACCAGTTCATACACACAAGACCAGCGAATTTGAGATGGCAGTTAAGAAAATGGGCTTTCGTTTCTTAATTCCTCTAGTTAAACTGATTTGGCTACGCAAACTACCTTGTGACTTCAGCAGAAGTACAACAAAGGGACAACTTCTGAGCTACAGAGGTACACAGCCAAATTCAATAACAGGTGCTATAACCCCACCATTGGCCATGACAACAGAGCTCCAACTATAACCTTTACATTTTGCAAAATTTAGATCCAAGCTAAAAAACTTATTTCAGAAATCCAAAACCAAATGAGAAAATTAGCTAAACATACCATGTTTACTCAAAATCATGGCAAAAACTGCAGAATCATGTCAGGTGTGGTCCACCAACCAAACCTCTTGCTGCAATTTTTGCATAAACCAGATGCCCCAAGTACCTATAAAACAAGAAGTAGCAGAACAGCAACCAAACCAAGTATAACAGCAGAGAGAGAGAGAGAAACATCTGAGCCAAAGTATGACGACCATTTGCGATAATGACAGCAGGCAGGCTGCTAAATACTTGAATGATCTTTTTCTCATGCAGCAAAAAGAAATTCCAACACAGATCCTTGAACTACCTAAAGTTAATATTGCCTCACTGAAAATACATTTAAACTCAAGTGTTAATGGAAGTAGCAAATGGTGGGAAAACATAGATGAAGAATTTAAAAATAAGCATATACATGTGTTGTTGGACAATATAGGGGAGATAAGACACAGGGAACTATATAATATGCCATATTATTAAAACTAGATAAGGAAATGAATCTAATATTTCCCTATATTCATGGACTCTCTTTTACTTAGGCTCAAAGGATCCTATTTGCTCCAAAATTCAATGCCTGGTACCAAATATGGACTCTCTTTTGGCTCAAGGATCACTAACTTGCACTCAGACTCGTGCCCTGAATACAAACCATGGACTCTCTTATAGGCTCAAAAGGGATCCACTATTTCCATTGTGATCCTTATGCCTAAAGAATCTGCTTTACAACTCATTACTACTTTAAATCACGCTCACTTGTTACACTCTTATCCTTATCTCTAGGAGAATAGAATTATAATACATATATTATTATCCCTAATGAAAACTAGCTGAAGACACCCTCAAAATCAAAAAACGACTAAATAGAGCTCTCCTAAACAGTAAAACACACAGTTGAACTTTCGTTACGCAGTCAAACAATAACACATGAGCAAATACATAACTACCACCTTACCAAATTTGCAATTTATTGAATGATTAAATAAAACATATTCCTTTCACCTAGAAGGAAAAAGCAGAAACACCAAATGCTTAAGTTCGACACTAACACATCAATACAATTTTCTAAATCTTTCATGTTTAAATGAATGATGCGCTCTTGTTGCAAATCATTAAGTTAATCCATACAAGTAAAACATTTTAAGCCTTAACCTTTTAAATGTGCCTATCAATTTAAGCATTCCCAGATTTCTATTTCCAAATCCCTCATAACCTACCCTCCTGCACTTCTAAGTTCAAAAACCACAAATAGGTAATCAATACAGAAATCGCGTAACTTAGTTCTGGCAGAAAAGTCATTAAAGTCAATATACTCATACCAGCACGTGTAATTAGCCCTCAGGTCATTAAGATCACCAACAATTCCGACAGCCCTAACCTCACATCATATAAAGGGAATGCTTACCAAACCAGATATGAAAACTACTTTGATTTCTCATGTTGTAGAGTATCATCCTACAATTCCTTGGGAAGACAACATGAGAATAGACAAACAACATTATTCTTTTAGACTTAAAGAAAGTGACATGAAAAAACCTAACAAATGAAAGAGCATATATATATGCTTCTAAGTGAGATACCCATGCATTTTAAGTATAGTACACTCATAAACAACAAACTGAATACATATCCTAAATTAACAGGTAAAAAGGTGTAGACATCCAATTCTCCCTAAAATAAAGTCAAGTGGAGAGAAAAAACATATTGTCTGAATTGAAATCGGAAAAGGAATGAGTACTTCTGATGTATATGTCACTCGCGATAAACCAATCTGTTCATGGTAATAATATCTTGAATAAGTTCATTAACCCTTCAATAGCACTTGTCAATATTTCAACTTCGACTTCTTGAACTTTATCAGCATTTATGAAGAAACTAGTATGTTAACTATCTACCATCATAAGGCTAGATAACTAAATCATCAATGCTAAAACATTCAGAACAGTTTATCTACCAAAGATGCATCCGATTGCATATTTAAAACATGTGTTACATAAAGACAAGCTTATTGGGAAAATAACAGAAGATGCTGTGATTGAAAATTATCAAAGCACTATAAAAAAAAAGTAACACACATTTACTTTTCCTTCAAAATCACCCCCAGATAGAAGTCTGAGGAACAGCTAGAGACAGGTGTGTCCTCGACCAGAGTTGCAAAGAAGGTGGGTATGATGCTTCTAGCAGCAGCAACAGCAGCGGCTACCGATGAGTTGAGTAGCCATCTCGATCATCATCATTTCATCATCACTTACAGCAGATAAGTTCAATACCAATAACAGCCGTAGTCAAGACAGATCTTCCTCTCTATTGATGTATGAAACCATACTCACCCAATATTACCACGGCAAGCTCTGCACATTGATATATCATTTAATCAATCAGAAAAGTGAAAACATAAATCACAAACAAGAAAATTAATCATTTTTTAATTTGGAAGAGGATCTGGAAAAAAGAAGTGCTGGGAGGTTAATACAAGGGAAAGAATAAAAACAAATCATAAATAAAAAACCAGAGTATAACTTTGTGAAAAGGTTTTCTTAGCGATGCGAATCCATTTGATAGTGAATATAGCAACAGTACTAATTTTTCAACAACAGAATGCATAGTTTCATCCATGTGATTCAAAGAAAGAAGAATATTTGCTATGAAATACAAATAAGTTGTAGATACCAGATTATCTAATACCTTTTAAACAAATTACAGGTTCTGGTGCCTAACACTTAAATGAATTGTACAAGACCCCAGCCCTCAGGTAACTATGCCAAATTACACAGCACATACACTATGTGGCTGTGCCTAAAACTGCTAATTGGAGGTGCTAGATTACAACAAAACTAAATTAAAAGCCGGTGAAAACAATTAACATGGATTCAAGTTAATAACATTTCAGTAAAAATCAGATTCCAGCCTGAAAAAAGGTGATATCATTACAATAGTATTAAAACGCTAACATGACTAAGTACCATGTTGTATTTTATTCAAAGAGCAAACTAATGAAATTAGAAAAGAAAGCGGAAAGAAAAAAACCAGCAACAGGATTGGCAGCAACAGAGCTGCTAGCCAATAGCTGACAGCATCAATTCTAAAACCAGCCCACAGTTTGTATGCAGCCTTGCGGCGCTTCTTGAAATCACAAGCCAGAGAAGCAGCTCCGCGGTCTGCTGCCCACCCGTTACTTGCGAGAGCCCTGATCTTACTACCACTCCTGAGCAAACAAACAAATCAGCTCCTAAAATCAGTAAAAAAAAATAATTAAAATATGCTGTCACAAGCGTCACCGTTTTTTAAGCTTATTAAGAAAAGTCATTCACAAAACCTGAAATTATCGGCATGATATATTATTTACAGTATAAACCTGAATCAACAAAAACTTTATTTGATCATTTTTTTCTTGGTTAAGAAGCTGAAGACAAATTGATGAACTTGACGAAGAAATAATAATAATAATAACTGAATAGAAATTTTGGAAAAAAGAAATTAAGAATCCTTGAGTTTTTCACCTGCAAAATCAACTCGATACTGCTTCGGGAGGTCGGTGTAAGTTGATTCTAGGGTTCTATTTGGGTCATAGTCCAATTTAAGTTTTGGGCTTTTGGATCAGATCTCAATGGCCCTTTAGAATTGATTTCTTCTTCACTTTTAAATATATATACATGAATCACCAACTATATTATTAAAATCAACAATAAGTTAAAATAAAATTCTGAGCTCAATGCATATATTATTAACCAGTATTTTTATTTTAATTTATCATTGACTTTAATATAATAATGGATCTTCAATTGAGAAACTCACTCCGATATATATAATCATTTTAGTGAGAGCATCCTAACTTTGTTAAAATGAGGAAGCTACTAACAAACAAAAACACAATTTCATTATACTAATAAATAAAAATATATATATTAATTTTTATTCTTTTGTATTTTAGTGACATTTTTGCTAATGTGGGATGCTCTTACTTAAAAGAAATTAAATGTGTGAATGTATTACAGAAGGGTATGTTTGACTTGCAGCATTGCACAACACTACATTTGAATGGCATTAATTGAGATAAACTCATGATTGAATTGAAATAAAGGCATTGAGCAACATTAAGTAAAGAGTCGTGAAAGTGTTTGGCACACTATATTGTATTATAGTGTAGACATATTTAAGTATCATTTTATTGTATTAATATTAGCCACAATGTTTGGTGTTATATTATTATGTAGCATTATATGTAATAATATAAATATTAATACTTATATTAAATTATTTTATGTTTATAAATGTCTTAAAATTTTATTATTTATAACCTTTAAATTTCGGGTTATTATTTAAAATTTATAAAGCGACAGAAGATTACTCACCACATCACCCATTAGGCCTGTGAGCTATAAATCGGTGTTCATATTCCGATATCTTTTGATGTCAATTTAGATACCATTATAATTTTCATCATTAGATATACACAATGGTGCATATCTCATCAGCAACAGAGTTTCCTATCATTATAATAAATATCGGTCAAAATTTAGAGATGAAACTTTGACCATAAATCTACAATGAATGAAGCTCTATTTTCGGTTTTACATATATAGGATTGTATAGCTCCAATAATAAGTTATAATTAATTCCTAAATTGATGTCAAAGGATATCAAAATGATATATGGCGGTGGACTTATTGATGATGATTGGCGATAGTCAATATTTTTACCATTTAAATTTAATATTTTATAAAATGGTAAATTAAATATATTCTAATTATTTAAATAATTTTATGTTGTAAGTTACCAATACAATTTACAAAGGAGGCCACGAGATTTGATAATGCTTTAAAAAAAGCTAAATTAAGAATGTGTTTGGAACATAACATTGCATAATATTATAAATCGGATTACATTAATTTATTGGTTACCTATATTTGAAAGTTTTGAAACTGCATTGTGGAACATTACAACTTTTGCCTTAATTGGGGCATTAAATATATTTTTAATTAATTTTATTATTATAATAAATAAAATTTAAAAATAAAATTAATAGGTATCATGTAGTTTTTATTTAAAAAATGCTATTTTTATATTATATTTATATATCGTAATGATTAACATAAAAATAATTAACATAAAATAATTATTTAGTTAATAATTTAATATAATTAATAATAAATTTAAATAATATCAATAAAAAATAAATATAATATAGTATAACATTAAATTCTGTATAATATTATTACAATGGTGAGGCTATTTGAACTCATTAAATTCCTCTCCTATTTGAATTAAATTTATCTCTGTACCTATTTTAAAAAATAAATTTATTATTAAAAATTTAAAATTCTCAAAATTACTCTTCACTCGTCACTTTCTCTCTTTATCTTACAATTGCATATTTTCTCTATTCTTTACAAATTAAACACTCAATTTCACTATATTTTTAGTTTAATTTTGTCCTTTTTTAGTATATCATAATAATAATAATAATAATAATAATAATAATAATAATAATAATAATAATGATAATAATAATAATAATAATAATAATAATAATAATATATCTAAAGTACTTTATTCATAATTCCTTTTTTTCATATAAAGCAAACATGAAATACTTAGTGATATCGATTATTTGTAGCTAAAAAAGGATATCTGAATGAATTTATGAGAATTTATGAAATTGAGAAGAAAAAAAAAGAAAGAATTAATTAAGTAATTTTTAAAAATTATTTTGATAATAAAATTTTTAATTAAAAAGAGAGAATTTAATGTGTCATTTTTGAGAATTTAATGTGTCATTTTTTCATTCAATTGCAAATTGATAATAAGAAAATTTGTTTCTTTGAAAAACTTTCCACAAAACTCTTTCAAGTGCTTCATGGTTAAACTAATGACACAAAGCTTTAATTCCTGTTGACTTCGTTCATATGCATCATAGGCAAAGAGAAAACTAATGGCACTGCAGCAATGCAATACATTGAAATATATTTAGATAGATATTACAATTGTAGGCATAAAGAGTCACGACACGTCTTCCCCACTCATGCATTCAGTGCAAGGACATGCAAAGAAAATTTGCTTTCTACATAACAAAAAAATACATGAACCAGAGGACTCACTGGACTACCCACCAACAAGATAAAACTCAACTACCAGCTATAACGGCAAAACATGATTGCACGAAGCTGCAAGACAAAAAGCACTTCCATCCATCACTGTTCTTTCCAAATTCTACCAGTCACCCTAAGCTTTAACTCTTTCCGGTCCTTAGGGTATATATATATATATATATAAGGAAACTATATATATAGATAAACTCTAAGAGGGGCAATGTAGTTTCCTACATTTTCTGCATTCTATGACATATTTCCTTTTTACGACATTGTTTGACATGTATACATAATCATCATAAAAATTGTCTTCTTTTCATTACATAATCTTTTCTTTCAGCCTTGAGTCATGCCAAAGTGAATTTATTTTGGCCAAAGAACATTCAACTGTTCATTATATACTTTCGTCATTATTTGATTCCAATACTCATTCAAAGATCAATTCCCAATTTATGAATAATAGTACAGCAAACATGCCCAGGCAAATGAAAATTTAAATTAAAAAAAAATGAACCAACAAGTTTATGACATTAATCAGTATTAAAGTTTTCGTTGGGAAGGAATTCTTACCAACAGATCTTGTTTCCTAGTCAATCTTCTTGACTTCTTCCTTGCAGGCACCAAGGTCAAGTTTGACTTTAACCTATAATCAAATAAAAATATCCATTACATCTCAATCAAAACCATAAATCAGGGTAAACTCTTTTCTATCATTCGATAAACACAAGAACTCAAATAGTGGGAGACAGTAATATTAATAAAACAACGTAATACAATAAAACTTGCATAAAAATCTTTAAACACGAAATACACCATGCATTTTCGCATAGATAGAGTTCCCTCATCATCTCATTAGACACTGCCATCAGTATTTAATCACCACAACAAACCCACATAGCATAACTCAATTATAAGAAAGTTAAGCTACCCATTTTCGTCACCCGGAAAGCCAATAAGATGGTAATGTAGAAGATACCTATACATATATACACGCAAAGAGACGGAATTACAGTTTTTTTTCTGGGGCCAAAATCCAGCAATACCCAGAAAGGAAAATATCACTTTTTTTCCTTTTCAACACTCACAAAAAAAAAAGGAAAAAGAAAAATGGCCGAATTACAAATGTGGCAGTAAAACAGCATCGTATATGATTTTGAGAACCCTAAACCGTAAGAGAAAAAAAAAAAGCAAATTTTTTAAAATGCCGAAATGAGGAAACAAATCTAGATTAAGATCTTAGAATATTCCAGAAAGCAAGAAAGGAAAAAAAGATTAAATTACCTGGAGAAGTATTTGAAATCAGAAGCGCATTATAATGTTTCACAGCCCAACAGAACCCTAATTCGGACAGAAGAGAGAGTCTGCTCGGTGTTGGGGGCGATGTGAACAATTAATAACGAAGGATACAAGTGCGCGTTGAAAGACAATTGAAAGAGTGTGAAGAATTTCCAATTAAAGCCGTTGAGCTGTAAGTCGGAGAGAAATTTCTCGAGAAAAATACAAAGGACGGGTTTCAATTTTGGGTTTCTTCATGTTGGCCCTTTGTTCTTTACTAGTTTTGTTTTTATATTATATCATTTACCGATCTTAATGTTACTAATTAAATCTTATCAATTTCTTCTCGCTTTCGCGTTTAAAATCAATTCATCCTAAATATTTTAAAATATTAATAACACTTTGTTAAATTATTAGTTATATATTGAGAAAATGAGAGTTTAAAAAACCATTGGGAAAATAGTATCTTCTTTCTATTTGGCTAAATTAACTATTTTCCTTTTCTAAAAAAATATCCCTTTATTTAATATTCTGCTATCAATTTTTTTTAAATTATAAGTTGTTTCAGTTGGAAAAACTGACATTTTAACATTATTATTTGTAGGTTATAAATATTAGAGAAAAAGGATTCGTTTTGCTAAAACATAAAGTAATCCTGGTCATTTTACCATATCAACATTTAAAGATGATTGCCCGATACCAATTTCCAAAGGCATCTACTGCCTTGCCACGTGTCCATCAAACCACAAAGAGGAATCATCGAATCATTCAATATGATAATTTTGAATGAGATGGTTGTAGCTCAAACACCACGTTCATAAATTTCATATATTGTTGATAACACAACCTCAGAAATCTTGCAACCATGTTTCATTGGGAAAACCAGACAAGCAGCATTACCAGACTTGAGAAGTTACTATAAGTACAATGCAGCCAAAAGCTTCAAACTCTCTCGGTTTCATAAGACATACCAATGCATGGTATATTAAACAGAACTTGACTCATCTGTTCATTATCGCAACCGTTGAAGCGAGCAGAGTCCAGACCTAAATGGAGGATCAGCTGCACTTAGCCAAGTAGGCCTCCCATCCTTGAAGCGGTACTCACGGGCTGCCAATGCAAGTCTGCTGCCTTTATAATTCCACGACCACAATAATTATGTCACTACCCCTATCGTAGATGACCTGGAGAGAACAATTTTACGTTAAAGTTATTAAAGCTGCAACAGTGTCAACCAAATAGAACAGGTTAAGAGCAATTGAGCACTCAGCTATTGTTTTTGTTGGTGTAACAAGTTTGATTAGTTAGCCTGCAAGAAGCATCTTAATAGTCATACTATATTGTGACAAAGGAATATCACATGGCTGTGAGGCTCTCGAATAAAATCACTGAGGTACAAGTTACAACTATTTTAAACACCAGTTAACCTTAGTTCATTAACTCTGCCCTTCAGCTTGTTCCCTGGTTTAAATTATAGTTGGCTAGGCTAAATTTGAAGTTGGAGAAATTACCTGTTTGAAACAAGATACAACATTGGTTCAATGTATGGAGGAAAAGATGGATCTGAATAAGTCTTTAGGATGAAATATCTAGGAATTCAGCTAATCAAGGACAAAAGATATCTAGACACAGCTAAAGCAAACTTACTGCCTGAAGAAAAGATAAAACATGTTACCAAATTATAAATCCCAAGCTTTTCCTCTCCAACTTTTCTCATTTCAATTTACAGAAATTTCTGGTCATAAGCGAAAATTTTTTCTCTCTAGTCAAGGGGTCAATTTCAAAGCATGGTATCAAGCTCAATTTCAGAAACTAGAGCAAATGATATCTTTGGCTCCATAGAAATGAAGTACCCATGAAAGATGAAATTCCTATATGTGAAAAAAAAAGGGCAAATGGATCTTTTCTATCTTATTGTCCTAATCTCTTGGGGATCTAGTGATAGCAATGATGTACCCATGAAAAGATAAGTTCCTACATATATAAAACAGGAGGAAAATGGATCTTCTTTACCTCATTTTCCTAACCTTTTGAGGATCTAGTGATATATGGCAAAACATTCCAGGGTTTGGGTTTATTCATTAGAATTTTTCGTTATCACACCAAAACAAATCATTTTGATGGCCTCCCAAATTTGCAATCAAAACTTCTTCCCCTTATGCCTCATTGACATGCCTAAAATTCCATTACATGTAAAATGCTGATTTTATTTCTTAGATTATATTAAGTAACTAGCACCCATTAGTCCTTCGGCTGGCTCAATGCACCTGGGACCCTAAGAAAAAATGTTGCAGTTAGGCCTTCTCAAATTTGAACATAAGGCAAAAATGCTAATTCGATTGGAGCTGGTTGTTCAATTGCTAATTCTTCACTCAAGTTTACATCTATTTTACAACTTGTGACAAATTTATCAAAACACTAGACATACACACTCAACCAATATAAACTAACCTGGCACATTGAAATTTGATTAGTAAAAAAAAAAAAAACCACAAATGAAAATGGGTGATGTGGCAATTAAATTGACTTTCTTTTAACGTTTACCTTAATAATTGTATTCCCATGTTCATTTGCATAGATAAGTTTGTATTAATAGTTTTCATGGATAGTATTGCTAGAAAAATAACATGTTGAGGGGAGCTAGTGAACGAACAGAACTTACCGAGTATGGAGTGTTATATTGTTGGCCTAGATCATCACCTCCCTTTACCATTTGAACTCCAGGGGTTGCTTGAATAAAGGCTGGATTGACTGGTGCCCCTGGCCATGATGCTGGATTAACTGAGATGAATCAATGACAAAATCAGGAATGATCCTCGGCAATTTCACAGCTGCTGCTGTATAGTCTCCCTTTGCTAGGGATTTACCAGCTGGGCTCATCTCAGCCAGCAACAGACCCTACCGGCAAGGCGTCCTGGTAAATCAATAGTATATGACATTAGAAACAGATTAGTTGATTACTTCATGGCAAACAAAAGTTATACCAAATAGTTGATTCTAACCTTTAATTTCAGACCATCCACAATTCGGTCCAGAGATTATGTGAGCATTTATTATATGGCCCAATCAATATCTGAAATATACCACTGCAGACACAGGACAGGAACCCTCAAGAGGAAGCAAGGACACAAAAGAACAAAGAAATTAAGAAATATAGAAGCAGAGTCTTACCTTCAGCCTGCATGGTCACAGTGTTACCAATGTCTGCAAACTTGCGATCTTCAAAAAATCAGGAAGTTATGCTTTCTGCAATCTTCAAGAGTTGAAATTTTTTTTAGCTATAGCTAGTATTGTAATTAACATTTCTAAGAATCCACAAAATCAGAATATAATCGAAAGTTTATTTCCCTAGAAAATGGGTTGAGAGCTATACATACGAAGTTTGGAACCAAAATCTGGGGTGAAATCAGGCAATATATAACGACATGGGTTTCAACAAGCAGATCTCTGGTCAACCTGAAAATCTCAAATGAAATTAGAGAGAAGAAAAAACAAACAAACTATCTTTCTTATGAAATCAGATGAATAAAGCATGTATTATGTGCAGTGCTATCATGAACCTGTGAAAACTTATGAATGTAAATCATTCACGAAATATTAATGATTAACAAAACAATATTAAATTAGTTAAGTAATATTATCAACGATGCTTATACTTCTTCTTTTAACCCTCTTTTTCACTTAAATTGCTTGATAAAAAATTGAACTACTAAAAAAGAACAAATGGAACTCTAAAGGGTGAGGTCTGGCGACCAATGATGCCGTCTGCGTTACTGCCGTAGCCGTTGGATCAAATGAGTGGGGTTCGAATAAGTGAATCCGGCGGTTGGAGTGCGGCGATCCCGCATCTGATTTTATCCTCTAAAAGATAATCCAGAATGATTATATTGGACATTCTTATACATTATTACATCAAATGTCACAAAATCAACAACCAAACCACAGGCAACAGGCAGTGAGCAGAGTAAAAGTACTCTAATATAGTCAACATCATCTTTTTTCGGTGGCAAGGTCAAGCCAAAAAAAAAAATTAACAAATGCATTGCCAACAACAAAACCATTAATAGATTGGGCCTAAACTTCAGGCCCAGCAGCGCTACCATGACCCACATATTGTGCCACGTGTCAAGACCTATAACCTAGGATGTTTCTAATTTCTAATAATGGGCATGAAAGGAATGAACTCAATTTTCAGGGAAAAGAAATTTGTAAAACAGAAATTAAAAAAAATAATAATTTCACAACAGAATTTATGCTGTGAAGTAGCTGTACACTCTGCTATAAGTATTTGTACCTACAATTTAAAGCACAAAAATTGAAAATTGAATAACTTAAAACAAGAAACCTTCTCGGCAATTTGAAGCAACTCAGCAGCAGTGGCAACATCAGCAGCCAAACACAAATTACTCTCCTTCTTCACCATCACTTGAAACAATTTTCTCCCAGTCTCATTCTTCATCAAATTCGCCCTCTCTTCGTACTTCAAACCCTTAACGCTAACCCTAACCCCACCTAAATTCGAAGCCGCCACTTTCTTGTTCTCCTCCAAAGCTTCATCACCCTCTCTCCGTTTCCTCATCAAACCCCTTTCTCCCTCAAAACCCTAACCATTTCGCTCAGCTTTATCATCGCATGCAACTCAATTCCGTTCTCCTTGATTCTCCCTCCTCCTGCTCTCTGTCGATCAATACGACGGCGTCCGTCACCACCAGCCCCGCCGCTCTCAATGGCACCGCCGTTTCGAGGACCGACGCGCCGCTGGTGACTAAATCTTCGATGATCAGACAGATTTCGTCCTTCTTGAAATTGCCTTCGATGGCCTTGGCGGTGCCGTAGTCTTTGATTTCCTTGCGCCGCATGAGCATGGGGACGTCGTTGGAGACGGAGACGCAGGTGGCGATTGGGAGGGCGGTGTACGGAACGCCGCACACGAGGTCGTATTTGGTTGTGGAGGGGAGGGAGGAGATGATGGTTTTGGATATTTGGCGGAGGAGGGAAGGGAAAGAAACGATAAGTCGGAGGTCGATGTAAACGGGAGACGATATGCCGGATTTTAGCTTAAAGTTTCCGAATTTAACCGCCGAGATCTCGTGGAGTTGGAGAATCAATGACTCCATCGAATTGGACGACATTGCGTTTCTGCCTTTTGGGTTGTCAGCGGGACGAAGAAGACAACCTTTGAGACATTGCACTCGAGGGAGTTATTATAAAAGTACATAGTAGGGTCTTTTTTTTTAATTAAAAAAATTAGAATATATTCTATTTTCTTTTTTCTTTTTTCTTTTTTCTTTTTTCTTTTTTCTTTTTTCTTTTTTCTTTTTTCTTTTTTCTTTTTTCTTTTTGCCCCCTCTTTGAAAGCATTTCACGAATCACCGAGTAGACTGTAGAGCCAAAGACCTTTCTGTGCCCATTTTTGTACATAATCATTACTCCTAGTACAAAATAAGTTTGCGACTATCGTTTTGTTTTATGGTACAAAAAAATTAATTTGATGTAGGGTAATTTTTAAAAATTTTAATTAGTTTGGGATCTTTTTACAACCTTTCTATATGAGTTTAATTTAATGAGTGGATTTATTAAGAAAAAATTTGTTATTGTGTAATTCAGAGTATGATTGAATAAGATCTTTTATTTTTCCTATAAAACAATTATTTTCAGGCTTGTATTTTTCGAACCGCTTTGATAAAGCAATATCTTATCTTGTTTGTACAATGGCAACTACATCTTCAACCACCGTATCCAACTTAAATACATTATAACTTAAAATTGAATATTTTATCCTTTTTCTATTTTGTCATAATTTATAAAATTATTTGTGGTTATATCATTGTTATTTCTTTAATAACATATATATGTTTTTAACATATATTTTTAAAAGATTGAAACTTTATAAATAAATTAATTCAAAAATAGAAATAGCACCGAGGCTGTAGCCTGGGGTAGTGGACCCTGTAAAATAGGCTTATTGTGAGAAAGGGTGAAACCTTCCTCAATATAAGATGTGGGACTCCACAATTTATTTTCTCTTTCACAATTATGGAAAGAGTATATATAATCCTAAACACAGGAATAGATGACTAGACACTAGTTGTGGTGATTTTTGAACTATATAGAATTCTAAGTTGTATTTAATACTTTTAAATATTTGTAAATTGCTTCAATTAAAAAAAATAAAAATAGAAAGAAAATCGCTAGTCAGGGGATTATTGCTAATAATTGAATGTATAATAACATTTACATCCCTACCTTTTTATTTCTTTTAAATAATAACATAATATATTTATTTATATCAAATTAGTCCTTGATTAACAACCTGTGTAGTTTGAAATGATCAAATTACTAAGGTGTAAGAGAGATTATTTTGGCAGCGCCTATGTTACAAGTGCAAAATAAATAGCCTGACGATATGGATCTTGGATTTGCCATTTCTCAAATCCAACGGATGGAAACAAATTTAATGTAAAATAAGGTACAAATACAATGGTTAAATAATTATTCTAAACAAAAGGCGAGCAACCTGTAAAAAAAGTTCTTAAAGAATAATAGTTAATAAGGTAATGGACAATGAATTTTAGATAGGGAAAAGAAAAGTGATGAGCGCATATTTTAGGTGTCAAAAAAAGAGAGGGAAAAATTAGTGTAATTAGGGTTTCAGAAAGGGGAAAATAAGAATACTATGGGGAAGAATTCAAATCACTAAACACTTTATTGAATTAGCTTTCTCGTTCGATTTTGTAGATTCACTTAAATTTGAAAGACTCTAAAATTTGCTCCTCACCAAAACCGAACTTAGAAACCTGCAGAATCATCTTGATATTGCTAAAATTTCATACATCGTCTTATCAAATTATGTTGACCAAATATTTCCCATCATTCATTTTTTATGGTTTGTTCCTTTTGATTTTGACACTATATTTGGAAAACTCCATAATTGGCCTTCACCAAAATTTGAACTTTGAGTATGGTTAGTAGTAAAGCTATAATCAAAATTTAGTGGAAACGAATCAGCGGTTGGAAAGGAAAAAATAAACATAGAAAATTAGTTTGTCTCATTTGGTGAAAAGAAAAAATGAGTTGTAGTATATATGTCGAATCGCACCACTAGTCAGAGTTGGTTGCGATATTTCTCTCTATTAAAATTTATGCTGCTTTTACATTTTGGATTGGAGTGGAAATCACGAGGAGTGTGAATTCTGGGATTAGGAGTGTGGAGTGGGAGTGAGAGTAGGTTGTTTACTTAAATATGAATGAAAGCATGGAATTGGGAGTAAATGATTTTAAATTACAGTTTTATCCTTATTTAAAGAATTATAGTTTTAGTTACAAAATTAATAAAAAATAGATTTGAAAAATAAAATATTTATTTTATTATATTTGTAAAATAATAATAATTATTAGTATTCTTAATTATGTAAATATTTTTTTATTAATTTTAATTGTGTAAATAAAAAATTATTATTAAGAGCAACACAAATGAAACATTATTATTAATAATATAATACAAAATTAATATTTTCTTAGAATAAAATATTGATTATTATTAATTGCTAATATTAAATAAATATAATACTATGATTTTTAAATAAATATAATAATATTATATTTTCAAGTAAAAAGAGTATATAGTAATATTATTAATTCTCTATGAGTATAAATTATTATTTTTAATAAGTATAATTTATAAAATAATATAATAATATTATTTAAATAAACATGATATTATTTTATTTTATTAAATATTATTTATTTTATTTGATTAAATGTAAGGATAAAAATGGAAGAGAGGGGACTGGATTCTCCTCCTCCGTGGGGTGGAATCCTCCGCTCCAAAAAAAGTGGATCACAGAATTGAGATTCACTCCTCTTAAAATTAGTAAGTATGCTGGGTGGGAGATCCAAGCTACTTGGCTTTCAAGTAAACCATGTATTCTTGCTGGTGGTCTAAATAAATAAACGAACGATAAAGGGACGACAAAAACAACAACGCCTGCTGCCGTTTTTGTGGGTCCCTTTGTTTGTTGCTTTTTTCGTTTAAAAATTAAAATAATAAAAAGAAAACATTAAAATAATGAAAAAAAAATCAAAAGTAACGAAAAGGAAATGGCAAAATAAGAAAGTAATGACAAAAAACTAAAATTCCCATTATCCCTCAAACTCGACAAAGAAGCCAAACAAAACCAACTCAAATATGCATTTGCATTAACAAAAGAAAATTGAAGTAAAAGCAGCGGCTATTATCTGTAGATCTGCATTTGGCGTTCTGAATTTGGTGCCAAAGACTACACCAACAACGTTGATGAAATTTTAGCCGGATAATTGGTAACTTTCACTTTCCCATTACATTAAAATAAAATTAGCTTTTGGTTGTGTTGTTTATATTTAAATTGTTAGATTTTTTTCTTTTCAGTTTAAATTGTTAGAAAGTGAAGGATTAAATTTGTAAAAATTCTTGGATGCGTGCGTTTTATATGTTTACATTGTTATGAATTGTTATGATTTGTTTTAGGTTGAATTGATAAAAAGTAATGTATTAAATTTGTAAAAAAAATTGGATGCGTTTTTTACATTTAAATTGTTAGGATTTTTTAATTTAAATTGTTAGAAAGTAATGGATTAAAATTATGACAATTTCTGAATGTGTTTTATATATTTAAATTGTTAGGATTTTTTTTAATTTTAATTGCTGGAAATAATGAAATAAATTATAAAAATTTGTGGATGTGTTTTATATATTTAAATTGTTAAGATTTTTTTAATTTAGAATGCTGGAAATAATGGAATAAATTTATAAAAATTTGTGGATGTGTTTTGTTTATTTAAATTGTTAGGATTTTTGTTATTGGAAAAAATGTAATAAAAATTTATAATTACTTATTCTTAATACAAATGTTAATTATTTTGTAGAAATGGAGAATTTGGAAAATGGGCATGCATTTGAAGCGTTACAAGAAATATGAGCCGACAATGTAGTTGGAATTGTGCAACCAAAAAAATATGAGCCAACTCTTAGAATGTTATTTGATAGTCATGAAGAAATGTTTGTATTTTACAAAGCCTATGACAAACAAGAGGGGTTTTCTGTGAAGGTTCGAAGTACTAAGAAAAGGACTGATGGGATTGTCAAATGTGTAACATT
This sequence comes from Citrus cavaleriei, assembly GCA_030448925.1. NCBI lineage: Eukaryota > Viridiplantae > Streptophyta > Magnoliopsida > Sapindales > Rutaceae > Citrus > Citrus cavaleriei. Next base: position 32,180 of record JAUJEN010000215.1, read on the forward strand.
TGCATGTTGCCATATGACAGGAAGTTAGAGTAAATTTCGTTGAAGCTAGAAACCTAATGTGAAAAATGGTTGTGATGCAAAAATTGAAGGTTGTCTAAATGAAGATGGAAAAGGGTTCTTGAATTTTAAATCTTAACAAACCATGGATTGAGTCGAGACAAAACTAGGTATTTCCTTGCAAATTAGTGCAAGTGCTAAAAAGTGAATTGAAATGAATGATTGTGCGGGAATTATAATTGCCCAAAATTTCAATTCTATTATTGTTGAAGCTGGTGGGCATGAAAATGTCTCATTCTTAGAAAAAGATTGCAGAAATTTTGTTGATGAAACAAGACAATTATAGCTTGGGGAAGGAGATGCTATGGCACTTTTAAAGTACTTTCAGAAAAAGCAATTAGAATGTAAAAGTTTTTTTTTTAGCATTGATTTAAATGAGCATGATCGATTAAAGAATGTATTTTGAGCAGATCTGAGGAGTAGAGTAGCTTACAAATATTTAGAGACGTCATCACATTTGACATTGCATATCTAACCAACAAGTATGACATGCCATTCGCTCCCTTTGTCGGAGTTAATCACCACGACCAATCTATTTTGTTAGGATGCGGATTGATTTCACGTGCAGGATACTGAGATATTTACATGGTTATTTGAGACGTGGCTATCATGCATGTCCGATTCTCCTTTTCTTGGTATCATTACAGACCAAGACAAGGCAATGCAAAAGGCAATTGAACATATTTTTCCTACTACTAGGCATTGGTAGTATTTATGACATATAATGAAGGTACTTGAAAAGTTAGGGGCGTTTAAAGAATGTGAATGTATTATTTTTTCGCTTCTTTATGTTGTTTATAATTCATTGAGTTCTGTTGCGTTCGAAGAAGCTTGGCATGACATGATTATAGAATATGATTTATGGGATAATGAATGGTTAAATGGTTTATACGATGAGAGGCATCGTTGGGTTCCATGCTATTTAAAAAATTATTTTTGGGTAGGAATGTCAACTACTTAGCGAAGTAAAAGTATGAATGCATTTTTTGATGGGTTTGTTAACTCAAAAACAAATCTGAAGCCATTTATGAAGCAATATGAAAATGCATTGAGCACGAAAGCTGAATTAGAATAAGCGGAATCACGAACTATTTAGATAAAGGACTGTAATGTGAGATAGAGAAAGTAAGTTGAAGAGGGTGTACCTATTTCTAAGTTCAAAATTGAGTAAAATTAACTACACTAATGTATTGTGATATATTGGATTATGTGGGATCAATATATAAAATAAGTGAATCATATGGCCAAGGTAAGAAAAAAATCTTTGAGGTTGTTTTCGAAGAAGTTGACTATGAAGTTAATTATATTTGTTCAAAGTTTCAATTTAGGAGAATTCTTTATAGTCATCCCCTTGTAGTGTTAATACGTAACTTAGTTGAATTACTTCCAGAAATATACATCTTATCAAGGTGGAGGAAAGATGTGAGGAGATGCTATAATAAGGTGAAAATTATTTATGGTGTGCAGAATTTGTCCATCCAGTGGGAAAGATATGAAAAAATGTGTAGCGCTTTCAGTGAGGTTGTAGACATAGCTTATGATGATGAAAATAGTTACAAAATGGTGCTGGATTGGATTGAGAAAGCAATGAATAATCTGCCCAAGTAAATTCGTTGTGGAAGTATGGAAAAAACTATTACTGATGGAGCAAGTTGTAGCCATAACAAGCAAATTCACATGACGATGTGGAAAAAGGCTATTCTTTACGGCAAAGTAAGTTTAATAGCACGACAATGTTCAACTTATACTTAATGATCAATGGTGACACGTCGTAAAGGCCGTCTCTGGTGCTTAGGTAAAAATCTTGAATTAAACCAGAAATACATTCCAAAGGAACAAACATAAAAAAAGGTCTTTTAAATAAAAATATATCTTTTCTAATTTATTTGGTCTTAATTTAATTGTCTTTAATAATCTTGCAAGATTTATAAGAAAATGGTCCATCGTCTTATAATGTGCCTAATAAAATCTCCACACAAGAGAGCAACATAGCCACAATAAGTTTTGTGAATTTTTCTTTTAAACTTTTCTTTTATTTCGAGGATATGTAATTAAGTATAAGATTGAGCATATAAGAAGCCTTCTGAAGGAAGTCTTTATGGAAATCTCAGACCAATGCAACACTATGGGCTATTATAATGTAAAATTACATTTTATTAAATTTTAGTTTTAAGAATTTTTATATGGATTTTACATATATTTTATTATTTGATTAGGTACTATGTACCCATCTCAGATTAATTAAGCAATATTTATCGGTCATTTCTTATAATTGGAATACGATGGATTTGTTGTTTACAATCGTTAATGTATACTTATATTTTAATATTTCTAAAATGTAATATGATGTTTATTTTATGTATTATAACCGGTCCCCCATAATACATTGATTGCATTATTCTTCTCCTTGATATTTATCAAGGATCTCAAAGTAAAATTTCCACCCGTTACTAAGCAGCAATGTAATGAAGATAACAATCATGATGCTTGACTTGTATTTTGGCTTTAAATTGTAGTGATTGATTAATGATATATGTTAGGTTTGACTTTAAATTTTTAAAATTGTATTGGTTGATTAATGATTTGTGTTAAATTTAACTTTAAAATTATGAAATTATTGTGATAGATTAATGATACATGTTAGATCTTGCTTTTAATGTTTGAAATTATGTTAGATTTGAATTTAAATGTTTGAAATTGTTGTGATGGATCAATAATATATGTTAGATTTGGCGACTTGTGTATCATTGCATTATTGTTGTTTCTTTTGATACACATAATATCTCTAGACATGCATAGGCTCCAGATGGAAAGATCTTTCCTTCTTATGATTAAACATTGCAACTCATACATAACAATCATTTTGTTTAAATTATTTAAATTTATACATAACAAGGAGTACAATCTCTTCATTTGTGCAAAATACATATAGAAATGATTATTCATAAAATAAAACATACAGTGGATAATATAGGCAGAATAATACAATCACTTTTGGCTTTATCAGTTTGCATAGCTTTGTCGCATGTAGGCATTTCAGTTTGCACCCCCCTTTTCGCGTGTTTCCACAATAAATTTTGTCGTTTCTACCATATTGGATGTCTCTAGCAATTTTTCATGCTTTGTACTCATTGTATGCTGTTTCGGCATCAACAAAGATTGATAAGCATTCTCTTTGAATCCATTTACTTGCTTCTGGTATTTAGGCCAAGAATTATATATGCACGGCTTTCGTCCTTTGAAAACAACATAACAGCTTTGAGTAGACATTTGGTTTCTACATTGGAAAAATTCAGATCAAATATTATATGCCCAAATTACTACTTGCATTCCTAATCCTAATTATATGCAAAATGCAAAACATTAGTAAGAACCGTGTTCTTTAAAATTAGTAATAAATTTAAATTTCTAAGCATACATCTCAGGATCCTCTTAATATAGAACTGCTAAGAGTGAAAAATTTAGTAACTATCCTCTTAATATGTATAAACAAAACAAATCATCACTAATTATTTCTTCATAGGTATAAATTGATCAATATCGGCATTTAAATTAAACATTATGCAAAATGCAAAAATAATATTCAAATAAAATATTATGCAAACATTCGGTGCATTTCAGCACCAAAAATTCAATGCATTTAAGCAATAATACAATATTTCCCAAATCAACTTATCACACAAAAATTATCACAAATCACGTAATTATTTTTTTTAATAGAATTATCATTATTCCTTTCACACAACTATCATACACAAATAAAATATATCACAGAATTCAAATAAAAAAATATTTTTTTATTTATTTGACAAAAATTGATACAAAATATTGATTATATTAATTTGAGAGATAGAGAGTTAGCAGGACATTCACGATGACTCAAATGATGTAGTAGCGGTGACTCTATCGGTGGTTCTACTGGTGGCGGCTCCGTTGTTGATCGATCGTTTCTATTGGCCGTCGATCTTTAGCGAGCGATTAGGGGCGAAAAGGATCTTGTGGCGTTGGATGGTAGATGTGGCAGTGGAGAAAGGAGCAGTGAAAAAAAGTGGAGGGACAAGTGACTAAGAGCAGTGGAAGGGAGACGAAGTGAGTGGAGAACGCAGTGGTTGGGGACGAAATAAGTGAATCAGGGTTTCAAATAATGAAGATATTTGAGCATTTTTCCATTTTTATTCTTTATTTTACTTTTAGTTGTTACCATTTTCTTAAATTTTCTTGCTCCATTTTTTTCCAATATTATCCTTTTATGAAATATTTGGGAAATTTATAATTAATAAATAATTATATTAATGAGGGTATAAATTTTTTTTCATTGTTTCTCATATTCATTTGAGTTTTGTAAGTTCAATGGATTTAATAAAAAACCCATATCCAATTACAATGATAAATTATTTTTCAAAATTAATGAAGTTTTATAATAATAAATACATAAAACATAATCAAAGGTAAATAAAGAAAGGGCTTCCTTGGAGAAAATATACGATTTAACAATTAAGTAGTTCAAACACAAAGATTAGCGATTTTGCATTTAAGTGTTTCTAAAAAAGATAATAACTGAGTAAATTGAAGAAGATGAAATCAGTAAAATGCTCACAATTAATAAACTTCAATCATAAAGGTTTGTTTGTTTCCTCTACAATCTATCTTGGATGACATAATATCACACTATGGTTAATCATTTTGCTAGGGATGGCAATGAGGCAGATATGTGTTGGATCTACTCTGCTCCATGTCCAAATCCATAATAAAAATCAAGATCCGTATCTACTCCAAATCCGTCATGAATCTATATTTTTCGCTCCATATCCAAATTCAAAAAATAAATAAATATCTATATCTGCTCCAAATTTGAAAAATAAAATAAAATCCAAATCTGCTCTAGATCCGTCATGAATTCTAAAATTCAGTAATAAAAAAGTAATAATTTTTTAGATTGAAAATTGAAGGCTAAAATGTATTGATAACAAATAAATTATATAATTTTTCTCAAAAATATAATAAATATTGTAGTTTATACTTTTACACCAAAACAACAAATAAGATTGATAATAAAATATTATTCAGAAGTAATTGCAGGAGTAATATCAATATAATATTTTATTGTCTCCTTCATCATTATAATATCAACGACACACTTATCCTCATTCCTACAATATTAGATAATGACATATAAATTAAATATAATTTATATTCAGTCCTTTATTATTTTTATTATGGCCATATTTGACTAAATATATGAATAACTATATTCCTTAAAAATTCTTTGGTCAATATAATAAAATAAATTGTCATATTATATTACTTGGCTGGCAATTTGAATATTGCATGTATATACTTTGGGGTTGGTTGACCTTTAAATTTATAAAACTAACCTTTAAATTTATAAAACTAACCTTTAAGTTTTAAGAGTTTAAATGCATGATAAATACTACTAATATGCTATGAATAAAATTTATTATCGTGATAATTCCACAATTGTTAAGAAACTTTTAAAATAAAATAAAATAAAAAGATGAGTGGATATGGATATGGATTTAGATATTAAGATATATCCAGATCTGCTCCAGATCCGTCTTAGATCATGGCGATATCAAAATCCGATCCAAAATTTTAAACAAAAATCCGATCCGTTATTTGGATCACGTGGATCTTGGATCAGATCTAATCCATTGCCATCCCTACATTTTGCATTGTAATAAAAGAACTCGAATGAACATTGTGAAACCATTACATGGTACTTGACTTTTGCATATAATTTATATAAAACATTGATACGAGATCGAACAATACTTTGCATTTTTTTTATTTTTGTGATACCATCCTAGAAAATAATAATTAACTGTCTCAAAAGAGCTATAGATGCTTGCGTTAAATTGTTATTGTTCTTGACATTAAGTCTAATTTCTTATCTAATGAACAAAAAAATAGTATTATTCAATCAAAATATTTAGTGACACCATGTGTTCAATATATCCCCATAGTTCAAATCTTTCCATTCAACTCTTTTGCAACAAAGATTTTGTATCTAAACTTAGTCCAAGAAAATGTACAATGTCAACAATTTTTTATTTGTGTTTGCTCTAGAGACACTACAAGAAAAATGATATTTTATTACAAAAAATTTAGTCACTAAAGATAACAACTTAGTCACCTTATATTTTCTATGACGATAAATATACCGTCACAAGTTAGTTGCAGAAAGACCGTCTTAAAATGCTTTGGTGACCAAAATTCTTTTTGTCATGTTAAAAATATGTTTTGCGACAAAAATCATTGTCTTAAAATTAAGTTAAAATTGCCACAAATGGTGTTCAAAATGGTCAAATTAGAGATTAAAAAAATACATTAAATGACATTTCATATTTGTCACAATATGTGATTTATAATGACTATAATATTTGTCTCAATAGGTGATTTATAGTGACTGTAATATTTGTCTCAATAGGTGATTTATAATGACTATAATATTTGTCTTAAGAGTATGTAAAGATAGTCTCGATAATTACTAAAAATCGTTATTTTAAAGGTTCAAAGATACAATTAGCAATGCGATTTTTCTGTTGTTGAAATTTACATATCGCAACGTTATGCAATCGTCTCAAGTAGTAATCATTTGTAACAATTTTTACAAATACAATTAGTAATTCATTTAGTCTCCAATATATTTTAAGGACGATTTTTATAGTCTCACATAAATTTTAATAACAATATGTAGTCATAGAATTTAAAATTTAATGACAAAAGAACTTTGAAATGAAAATATTATTAACATAAATATAATTTACAAAGATATCTAAAATCTAAAAGGTAAAAATCAATAGTCTAAAAATAAGATTACATTATAGAAGAAAAATAAAAGTAACATCACACAAAAGTAGAATTAAGTAAACAACAGGTGGTTGTTTTATAAATGCTTAAACTTCCTTAAATTTGCTATCTTCTTCCTTGATTTTAATTTTTGATTCTTTTGTGTTGAGACAATGCTGTAGTAGATGATGACTTTGAAGGTACCTGTCATTTTCAATCTTCATAAAATTCAAGATTTGTCCCAAAAGTATTTCACAATTTGATAATCTATTATTGGTACATCATTTTTCTCTATCTATATTTGGTTCTACATGATTAAAAAAATAATATTAACAATAAAAAAAACTTGAGAAAACACTTAATTGGTGTCGAAGAGTAATCTTATGAAGAAAATCTTATTGCCAATGCATAAAAGAATAGTATATGGCAAGCCAAATAGGTATAAATAAAAATATTGAGGTAAGAATGCAACATCAATTAAATTTCTTAATAAAACATATCCGCAATCAATTCTTTCATCTATTAAAAAGATGGAAAAAATTCTAAATGAAAGAAAAGAGATTACAAGCACTTGCTTTCATTGTTACTTCAAATTAACAATATAATCAAAAGATTACAAGCACATAATCAACCTCGATGCACTTGCACAAATTTTGCATCCAAAGCTCTGAAGTTAATCTATTAAACATTTGGCATCAAACTTGAATTAAATTAAATTATTAAGCAGCCAATGAATCAATGTTTACAGTACAATAAATATAAAGTTGAAAGAAATAAAAGATTAAGTAAAAAAGGAAAAATAAAATAGTGTACACATTTAGATTTTGTATGGAGACTACTTAAACCTTTTTCACTCACTCCAATACATTTTCTGAAACAAAATAATTAAGGAAACTCTCCATACATTTTTATTATCCCAGTACAAAGGAAGATAAGTATATTAATTTTGACTAAACATACAACAACCACTGGGGGGGGGGGGGGGTCTTGTTAATTTTTATTTAGTCATTTCATCTACACTTCCGAGCAAATCCAACGATATTTTGAGCAAACTTTACTACTTTAGCAAACCAAGCTTCAAAATCGTCCTTCTAAACAACACATCAAAGCTATCGAATCTTTTATATTTCAAATTTTGTGACTTAACTTATTATTATATCGGCTGGTTAACTTATTATTATATCCGCTGGGCTTGAATAATTTGCTAACTCTTTTTATTATATTAATACTAGCTATAATTTTCTTTAAAAAAATAAAGAAAGATGATTAATTACATACTAAGATGAAGTGAGCAAAAATTACTTCAAATTCCTTCATTTATTTGCATGTATTTTATGTTTTTCTTTTACTAGATTCTCTTAGGAATTTTATCAAGCACTTGATAAGCATAAAAATATTCAAATAATAGATTTAAGAATTTCAATCCCTAATTTTACCAAACACAAAAATATGAATTTCACATAATCCAATCACAACTAAACTAATCAAAATTAAATTGGCTGAGTTTATATATAATCACAATTTCGAAGTAGAACGAGAGATGAGAGTGAATTTTGTTGAGTGGCTCATTTTGGCATGCGTGAGTGAACCGGTGAGGGTGGCGTGCTTTTGAGCGGCGGCAAAGGGCATTATTCTAGTGTCTTGTGCAGCGCCTAAGGTAAGGTTACAGTGTTGCCTCCATAGTTGTGGGTTTTTGTTCTGTTATCATCATTCACAAACACGTACAAATTGGAAAGGATTACAAAAGATAAAGATGGGTAGTTTTTTAATACAAAATCAATTAAAGTGAATTGGCTAGGGAGAGAATGGGACGCAATTAAATTGTTTTGTTTGGATAACTACAAAATTGGCCAAGGAGTGAGTGGGAGATGATTAATTTGTATTTCACGATTTCATTAGAGAAATTTATGTTCTATTTAAGTTTAGTTATTCTTTATTTTTTTAATTTTTATCCAATAGATGAGAGTGAATTTTGTTGAGTGGCTCATTTTGGCATGCGTGAGTGAACCGGTGAGGGTGGCGTGCTTTTGAGCGGCGGCAAAGGGCATTATTCTAGTGTCTTGTGCAGCGCCTAAGGTAAGGTTACAGTGTTGCCTCCATAGTTGTGGGTTTTTGTTCTGTTATCATCATTCACAAACACGTACAAATTGGAAAGGATTACAAAAGATAAAGATGGGTAGTTTTTTAATACAAAATCAATTAAAGTGAATTGGCTAGGGAGAGAATGGGACGCAATTAAATTGTTTTGTTTGGATAACTACAAAATTGGCCAAGGAGTGAGTGGGAGATGATTAATTTGTATTTCACGATTTCATTAGAGAAATTTATGTTCTATTTAAGTTTAGTTATTCTTTATTTTTTTAATTTTTATCCAATATAATATGTATTCTTTTTATAAATCCAACATAATTAACTATTATAAGATTCTTTTAAAAATAAAAAAAGCTATTATAAGTTTGTTATTATTGGTTTAAAAAAAAGTCTATTATCATTTTTTATTAATCCAGGTTAATTATTTTAAGGCTATTATTTTAATTTTTATTAATCTAACATAGTTAAACAAAATTGGGTTATTATCATTTTACTACTTCAAAAATTACCAAATATCAAATGACTACAACAAGTATTGTTTCCTATCATTTTCCTACTATATCTTTATAAAAATATCATTTTACTATTTTTTCGTTACAACCGTTAGTTGACCAGTTAGTTGACTAACAAAATATCAATTTTACCCTTCATGATTAAAAATAATAATAAGACAAATTTGTAATCCATATATCATAATTCCAGCAAAAAGAATTATGTTCGTATTATATATCCATTTTAATAAATATATTACAAATTTATTTTGTAAATAAGTTTCAAGTATTTTTTTTAATCATGAAGAGTGAAATTGATATTTTATTCAATAACTATATGAAAAAAAATATTTTATAAAATAGGAAAATGATAGGAGGCAATACTATTGTTGGCAGTCGTTTGATAACGTAGTGAAATGATAATAACCAACAAATAATAATAAATAAAAAACAATAATGTGGGTAATTAAACTTTAAGAAAAAGGTATTTAACTGATTAGTCTTGCAGGAAGCTCTCATTCGAGCAATTTCAAATCTATTGAAAATTTGCTAATTGTCCTTCAATGCATTTTAGAATAACTTCAATTTACTCTTTACTTGAAATGAAAATCATCAATTTATCCCCCAAAAGTATGAATACTTCAATTTATTTTCACTTTCATTCAGAAGATGGTGGCAAAAGAGAGGCGCAGTAATGACTTTTTTTTTTAATCTTCTTAATAGTACATAGAGGTAAATTGACGTTTTCACACATTAATAAGATAAAATATCAATTATTTAATAAAATAAGTAAAAAAATTTGTTGGTCACAAAATATAATATCATTAAAAAAATATTGATTATTTTTTTTGGGTCAATGTTGTAAAGTTCGTCAAAAAAAAAATTGAATCGAATACTAAATAATGTATCTATGCAAACAATGGTCATGAAATACAAAATTACTCAAGACAATTTTAAGCTACTATTTTTTAGTTTTGTCACAATAGGTAATTATCTGTGACAAAAAAATAGGGTCTTAAAAATTAATCAAAACCATGTTAAGTTTCGAGACTAATATTTTTCATCACAAACAATTTGATGAATTTTATATCCCTCTTTTAGTTACGAAATGATTATGTCACTTATAATTATATTTTGCTACCATAGTTTTTGTCATAAAAGATGATATTTTGTCAGAAAATAATCAATTTTGGAGGGAATTTTTTGCGCTAAAAAAAGTATGTCCTTTTGTGGCTAATTTTATGTTTGTCGCAAAATAGTTGATTAAGTGACCAATTATTGGGTCACAAAACAAATATTATTCTTTACAAAATATAACATTGGCCAGGATGAGATTATTAGCTACGATCTTAAAAAATCTTCACAATAAAAATTATTTTATGACAAAATCTACAAATGTCATAAAAAATTGTCTTAAAAAGTCAAATTTCTTGTAGTGAGAAATTCAACTCAAATATCATTATCAGTCATTTCTATGCTATTAATTTACTTCCTTCACTTTTTGCAATGTTCTCATCCTTGTCAGATGGAACATTTTTACATTGTTTTTCTCCATATTCCTTTAAAATTAAAAGAGCAAATTGTGTAAGTCCAAATGCCTTAATAACAAGGTACCTTTACAAATATCATTTCACAAACATTAAAATGATTAACAAACACAATCAACCCATCATATCTTTTTTCAATAAAATAAACCAGTGAAAGGTAGCTTAGAATGTTTCTTTTTAATTTTTTTGTTTTTGTTCCCTCCTCCTGCTTTGATCGATTGACGGTGATGTGCTAATAATTTCCATATTATTTTAATGCTTCCATAAGTTAATTTTATGTTAAATTATCTTTTATTATATAAATTTTTATCTTAATTTTCATATTTTGTTGTTGTAGGAATATTGAGAATATTCATGAGAAAGGAAGCTTAAAGTGGAAACAAATTGGTACTTAATGAAAATAATGCAGATTGTGAAAGAAAAGAGGAAAGAATAATGCTTAAAGAATAATTATTAGATTTATTACCAAATAAGTTTAGAAATTTATTGGCTATTTGTACAAGTCACGTGGATGATTACATAAAGCATTGGCATTTGTCAAGTGGGCTTCACGTGCATGGGCTTAAAAAGTTAGCTAGGTTTGTTTTGTTTTAAAATCCTTTTGATTTAAGGATTTGGGGGCTGAGCAATAATATAAAAAGGAGAACAAAAGCAAGGGGGTAGCCGCACAAATTGAGAAGACAAAAAGGGAGCAGCCGCGAAAATTGGAGAGAAAAACCGAGAGAGAAGGAAGAAAAAGAATAAAGCAGCCATAAGAGATTCAGAGGGAGGCGGAAATTAATTCTTGAGTTTTTTTTTTCTCTTTTCTCTATTGTTGTGCTCAAATGTTTCCTACAATATTTATTCTCATGAAGTAATTTATTTTACTAGGGCCACGATATAGCCTAACTATGAAAGTTTAATTCTATAAATTTGTGTTATTTTTAATTTATTAGTCCATGGTTGAGTATTCATTATTGTGCTTAATGTTTTTAAATATCTGGCCAATATTTAAATGATTTGAGGATACATAATGAGACCTTTCTAAGTTCAAATAAATTAAGGTTAGAATAATTTCGGTTGTTAATAGGATATACAATCTTTGTGGGATGATACTCTACTCTTCATTATATTACTTGTGCGGACTGGTATACTTGCTAATTTACGTATCAACAAGTCCTTTCTAAGTTCCTTCAAAATAAAACAACATTATCGAAATGCAACTTCCTAAATAATAAGGCACCCTTTATAACATCATCTGAAATTAAATATAGGGTTCATGAAACAAAAAAAAAATCTAATTTTAAAATACTAAACCAATAGATCGCAGTTTTCAGTGTTTCCCTTTTCTTTGGTTTCGGTGCTGCTATTCGTTCTTCCTTGGATTGATTATGTGAACATTTGTATTTTACGTTGTTTATTTGGAGGAAGTAGTGCTCCCATTATAGATTTTGAATATCTATATTTGGCATATATGGTATTATACTTATGCTTCTTCAAAAGTAGATTGATAAAATCCTCCACTCTAACACTAAAATTAAGAGTACAGTTTGTTGCGTAAGATGAAAGTATCCTACTAAGCCGCCACTCCCCTCAAGAACAAGTTTATTGGTCAATAGACACATCAAAATGCTCATTTATATTATCAATGACACTAAATGATATGATTTCTCGTGTTTGAATGTTAATATTTTGTCTAGTTTTGATTGCCTTGATGACCTTCTGCCGAAGTACATGTAAGCTTGTCCTTCCACAACTACTTAGTTGAACTCTACGATCAATAAGCTTTTGTATCTTTCTAGCCAGCCCTTCAAATCGCCTTGTGATGTTTTACGCAAAGTCGTTCTTCATCCATAGCCGAAATTTCTAACTCATTGTATTTATAACTTGCGTGGTTTTCGTCTAGGTAGGCATGTAGTGCTAGGCTTGACGATCATATAAAATATACATATTTTACCCTTTATTATATATTTGCTAGTTTATTTTATTTATTACTTTTAGTTATTTGAGTTATTTTATTTAACAGGATAATAAATTAAAGATTGGGAATAAACTGTGCTTAAAGGAATAAATTGGAGAAAAGTTGAAAATTACTTGGATTTACTGTGGGCTTATGGATAAATCAGAATTAATTTAGTGGCCCATTTTGTAAGTAAAATAACTTAAGAGCACATGGAGAACATTAGTTTCCTTGTTGATCTTGGATCTGGAGGAGGCATAAGGCATCAAAGAAGTCGCCCATCCAGAATTATATAAGCCAAAATTTGGCTTTTGTGTGCGACAAACGGTAGAGAAAGAAAGAGTTGCAGCCGCCGAGTAGAGATGAAAGCAGAGGCAGTGGCTTGGATATATTTTCCATAACTAGTTTTATTTACTTTTTTATTCCCAAGTCAATTATGTGTAACTAAGGATGAAACCCTAGTCAATGAAATTAATTATTTTTATGCAATTAATTCTTTACTTATGTGATTTAATGTCTATGGTTCTTGTTTCACGTGTTTGGTTGAATATTATTAAAACTTTTCATCAATTCTGTCAAGCATTATTGATTGTTAGGATTAATGTTTGACTAAACTTATGCTTGGATCTATAAAGTTTATATGTGATTATCTTGGATTCTATGTCTTTCCTCAAATTGTTTACAAAAAGTGCTTAGGAAAACTTTGACTCTTTATTCTTCGATATGTTTATGTGGGATGCTTACATATCATACTATTAAGTAAAAAAGAATCTATATAAAATTAATTTTGATTGGATTTAATTTTTATATTCATAAGTAGACATAAATTAATTTTGAGTTGTCACTTAAAAATTAAGAATTAATTGGTAATTAGAGACTTCAACAGGTGAGATCATGAAAATCTTCAAGTAGGTAAATATAAAGGTTGCTTTACATGACACTATCAAGCAACGTTCCTCATATGACGAGTTTTTGAAGACTAGAAAGAGAAATTTTCATATTATTAAGAAGACATTTCTAATTGAACAAACTAGCAATTTATTTCAATATAAAATGCGACCAAAATTTAAGGATTTAGGTTCTTTTACTATCTCAAATGTTATAGGGATCTAATTGTTTGATAAAGCTTTGTTGAATCTACGAGTTAGTGTTAATATTTTACCTTATTATGTTTATAAGTAACTTGGGCTAGGTCAATTACATTCAATTTCTATTATTTTACAACTTACTGATAGGTCAATAAAAATATCTTGTGGTATTATAGAGGATGTGTTCATGCAGATTGATAAATTTTATTCTTCTGTTGATTTTATTGTTATTGATACTCAACCTGTGCAGAATCATACAAAACACACTGTTGTTATTTTAAGTTGTCCTTTTTGGGCGATAGTAGATGATTATATTAGCTGTAGGACTAGAAACATGCAATTGTACATTGTTAACATATGAATATTTTTAATGTTCTCAAGCGAGCTGAAGATGATGAAGTGTTGAAGTAGATATGATAGAAGCACAAGTTAATGATTGATTTATTTCTAACCATTATGATGATCTTCTAAAGACATACTTAATTCACTTTGTTTTATCTTTTTATGTTGATAGTGCTATTTTAGAAGTTAGGAAAATTATCAATCGTATACCCTTAGTTTACTCTTTTATCAAATTTACTACAATACTTTTAAGGTATATCAATCGTCCACCCTAAGTTGACAAAATATATCTATCGTCTACCAAACCGTTAGTTGCTGTTTAAATATGATGACATTAGAGGGGTAGTATGGTATTTTTATATGATACAAGTGATAATTTAAGGGTATCTAAATGATAATAAGAGATTTTAAGAGTATACAAGTGATAATTTTCAAGGGTAAAATCGTCAATTCACTATAGTTCCATTAACTTTCAAATGGTAGCTAGAGGTTTAGTGGTCGGTAGATAACATTTGTCAATTTAAGGTGGACGATTGATACACCCTTAAAATGTTATAGTATTTTTGATAAAAGTACAAATTTAAAGTATACGAATGATAATTTTCCTAGAAGTTAATATTTTACTTTCTTTGCCCATATCATGGTTTTAACTAAGTGGAAAGAAAAGATTAAGCTATTTCCTCTTGAAGAAAAACCATTCAAACTAGAGCTACTTCCTAAAGCAGCACAAGATAAGTCACATTTTGACATGAATAAAGTAGTAAGATCTGAAGTGCTCAAATTGTTATCATTTTATAGCATTTTAGATAGCTTTCAAATAAGCTTAAGACAGGTGTGGCCTAAGCTGTATGACATTAAAGAGTATCACTACCATTATCCTTTTATAGATTAAAAAACTCTAATATTTTGCTTTTTGTATTTTATTCTTTATATTTATTTTAACGTTTTCTTTAGATTTTTTTCTAGAATATTTTGCAGCCAATTTAAGAGCGATCGCCAATTTAGGTGCAATCTCTCCTACTTATTTCTCTTATTATTGGCATTCATATCTTCTTTATATTTTTACACATTGACATGCACTTCTTTAGAATAAGAAACATTAAGGATAATGTTTAGAATAAGTTTGAGGGTGAGGTATGTTGTGAATTTGGCTCTGTTACGACTAACCAAATTCTCCCCAAGACACTAATTCTGTATCAATGGTTTGAGAATTGACAATACAGATTATCCAGCAACAACCACACGCAAGAACCAAAGCATTAAAGAAACAATGTGACACCAAGTATAAGTGGTTCAGCACCAAGAGGTGGTGCCTACATCCACTGGAAACAAAGCAACAGTCTTTCACTAATTAGTTCACAAAACAATACAAGAATAGGAATTGATTTACAGAGAACAAGAACTTAACAACCCTTTCTCTCTCTATCTTCTCTCTACTCTCGGTGTTTCCCAAATCTCACGAAGATGATGACAGAGTCAGATTTTTTATCCTCGAGTTTGTTACATTAACTACCCTTCCGCCAAAACCAACCAAGAAGCTCCTCCTCACTGCTTGTCACAAGTTACATAAGTGAGCTTGAAACGGCAATCACAGGATATCGTTCTTGCTCAACCAGTTCATTCTGCACGCTCAATACGCAAACCACGTGTATTACTTAAAGTTGAATGACCAAAGTGAGGATGTCGGTTTTACTCGAAGAACTCCTCAAGCGACAAGTCACCGAGATGAATCCTCTAAATGACTTGTAGCAGCACTTCGAGTTTCGAGTTCACCGCTTATCAATCTCCACCTTGAACTCGTAACTCTAGCTTTTGCTAACTCATACTTTCATTCCTTTCCTTGCAGCCTAATCGTGCGCAAATTCCTGCTAAGCTCAAACAGAAGTTGAGCTTGGCAGATGGCACAACTTTAGTTAACATATCAACTGGATTTTGATCAGTGTGAACCTTGAGCATCTTCACAGTTCCCTTGGAAACTTCAAGTCTAACAAAATGCAGCTTTACATCGATATGTTTTGTTCTTTCATGATGGGTCTGGTTTTTGCTCAAATGTATTGCACTCTGGCTATCACAATATACTCCAACTGTTTCTTGTTTTGCTCCTAACTCAGAGACCATTCCTTTTAACCAGATGGCTTCCTTAAAAGCTTCTACAGGTCTTCCCATATTCAAACGAGTTGTGACAAGCTACCACTGCAGCCAGATTAGCTTTCCATTCGATCTTGACCTCCCAAAGTGAATATAAAACCTGTCTGAGACCTCATTTTATCAAGATCTCCAATCGAAATGGTCAAAGATACCCCACTTGTGCGCCTTCCCTTTTAACCCTCCATATAGCGACAAACTCCATCGTTACGTGAATTTTCATTTATCCATCGGATTGTAACACAGGATTTTGCCATGAATTTCACTACACTCCACGGCGTGTGAGATATGTCAGTGAGAACCATGGCATACATTAGACTCCAATCACCGGAGTAAGCGTATCCTGCCATTTTTCCTTGCTGCATCGGTTTGTGACACGCCGAGCGCAGAAGTGATTTGCCAAAGGTGTTTGAACAGACTTAGATTCATGCATCCCAAAGCTGAGTAACACCTTTTTAACATAGCCCTGTTGGGTTAGAAACATAAGCTTCCTTCTCCTGTCTCTGATAATTTCCATACCTAAGATCTTCCTTGCTTCTCCAAGATCTTTCATATCGAATTCACTGCTCAAGAGGTCCTTTAAATGACTGATTTCATTACGCCGTCTTTGTGACATGCTATAAAGCATGTCATCCACATCTGACATAAAGATAAATCATCTTCATTACTCAATGTCCTTAAAGTACACGCAACAATCATAATTGCTTCTTATAGGCATGCTTTGTCATAAAACTATCAAACTTCAAGTACTATCGTTTAGGAACTGCTTTTAATCCATATAAAGATTTCTTTAGTAAGCTGATCTTCCTTACGACACCACATACCCTCATTTGCTCCATTACAATTTCTTCTTGTAATTCACCATGCGAGAAATTTTTTAACATCCATCTGCTTCCGTACTCGAATCTTGAATGTAAAAGCTAAGATGACTCTAATGGAGGCATGTTTCACAACTGGAGAGAAGATTTCATTGAAATCAACCCCCTCTCTTTGTGTGAAACCTCTTGCTACCAGCCTAGCCTTAAACCTACTAGGTTCAGCATCAGATATTCCTTCCTTAACTTTGAAGATCCATTGTTTTCTCTCTGGTCTACAACTGATAAGTTCCATTTTTTATTAGTGATTCAATTTCCTCATCCATAGCCTTCTTCCATTTCAGTTTATCCCTGTTGTTTATAGCTTCTTTATAGGTTCTTGGCTCTTCTTCATTTACCTCTACAATGTGCATAATGTTATCAAATCTGCTAACGATACCTCTTGTGGTCTTACAGCTTCTCTTTCATCCGACCAACCGATAAGAATATTTTCATTCTCACTGCTCGACTCTAAACACTCGATCCATCAGCAACCCTTCCTGCATCTTCTTCAGTTTCTGATTCAGCCATATTTTGTTCATGGGACTCCACCTCAAACTGAATACTCCCAGGTCTTGTTTCTGATCTATACTCTTTGGATTCAGTGGCTTTGGATTTGTTCAAGATTTCTGACTCATTGAAAGTTACATCCCTGCTGATAATGCATTTTGGTGGCTTAAGATCAATGCACCATAGCCTATAGCCTTTGACTCCATTATCCAAATCTACACTTGGCTCTTCGGCTCCAATTGCCTTGTTTGACATGTGCATAAGCTACCAAAGATTTCTTGTTTGAGTAATGCAACCCTTGAAGACCATAGCTTTCGATAGGTGTTTTGCATTCTATCATCAGATGGGCTTCTATTGCAAGTAGCATGATGTGTTTAAGGCCTCACTTGAGTGACTTAAATGACTTTAGTATAAGAAGATACACCTCACCTTGTCCATTAAGGTTCTATTCATCCTCTCAAAGAAGACCATTTCTTTGGTATTAATATATGCTTTTGTGCCTTTCATAATCCCATGTCTTTCACAGAAGTCCCCAAACTCTTTATTGCAGAATTCCATTCCATTATCTGTTCTTAGAGCTTTTACTTTCAAACTTGTTTGTGTTTCTACCAGAATTTTCCACCTCTTGAATCTTTCCAAAACTTCATCTTTGGTTTTGAGTACATACACCCAAACCATCCTTGAATAGTCATCTATTAGGGATAAAAAATATCTACAGCCACCAAGGGAATCTACCTGTGCAGGTCCCCACAGATCAGAGTGTATATATGTAAGCCTCTCTTTGGTAGAATGAACTGCAGATTCAAACTTGAGCCTGGAAGCCTTCCCTAGAATACAGTCTTCACAGAACCCCAAAGAACTTAGCTTGTCACTTCCAAACACCCCTTCTTTCAAGCTCCTTGATCATCTCTCTCACTATGTGCCCCAACCTCAGAGTGCCATAGTCTTGCTTTATCTTACTCTTCTTAGGGATAACCCTTTCTCCAACAAATAGGTTGTATGTCCATTTAGCACATACAAACCATTTTGCTTGCACTTTCATTATGACTATGAGCCTCCGATAACTTTCAATGTCCCATTTTCAGCCTAATGACACATCCAGGTTTGATCAAGCATGCCATCAGATATTAGGTTTCTTAAGTTCGAGAACATCCTAACAAGTCATTCTAACCATGCCATCATATCTTAAGGCTTACGATCCCAATCCCAACTACTTTACAAATCAATTATTTCCATTAACCATACCCCCATCACAGACCTGACATGTAGTAAAGTAATTTTTATTTTAATCATATGAAAAGTACATCCGTAGTCCAATACCCACCCACCTGACGTTTTTTCTTGAGAGGGACTTCACTGCTCAAACTTTCTTCCCGTGGTATTTTGCATTTGCGTTTCGTTGTCTTTTCGGTTCTTTTTGCTCCTCTCAGGGCAATCCCTCAAATGCCCCTTTCAGTGGCGATGAAAACACTTCAAGTGTTTTTGCTTTGACTTTGATATTCCTTTAACTGCTTCTTTCCTTGTACTCCATTTTTGAGATCTTCCTTGCTATCGCCGCTTCACTCTGATTCACTCCGAGTTATCTTGTTTGTCTTTAACTTCGTACCAAGAAAGAGATTTAACCTCTCTTCCAAGGAGAGTGATCGCCTTCCATATAACAAGGCATCCACAAAATGTTCATATGATTTGGTAAAGAACCCGATTAATGACAAACCTTGCTCTCATCACTCGCTTCTTCATCAATCGTTTCAGCTTCATCACAAACTTTATTAAACTCATCTATGTGTTCATCAAGTGACGCTCCTTCAATCATCCTCAAATGCGTGAGAACATCTTTCGATGTATAGTCTGCTTCATAAGACTTTGTCATATAATTGTTCAGGTTTGCCTTGAGCCCAGAATTCTTTTCCTTTGAAACTTCCTTATCAATGAGTCCCCTCACCAAGATCGAGGGATGATAAGTCTTCGCCTTTTGGTCAATCTCACCATCTGTTGCGAGTTCTCAAGAAGGAGCTTAGATTTTCATTCTTGATCGAATCAATGGCATCTCCTGCCCTCTTGTGTGATTAACAATGCTTCCATCTTGATCCTACATATTGAAGTCATCCCGACTATGAACTTCTCAAGATCCACCTTGTTTGTCATTTCAACCTGATCCGATAAGAGGGCTCGATACCATTTCATAGAATTTGGCTCATTATTTACCAACCAAATTCTCCCAAGACACTAATTCTCAGATCAATGGTTTGAGAATTGACAATACGATATCCAACAACAACTACACGCAAGAACCAAAGCATTAAAGTTTAAAACAATGTGACATCAAGTATAAGTGGTTCGGCACTAAGAAAGTGGTGCCTACATCCACCGGAAAACAAAGCAACGCCTTTCACTAATTAGTTCACAAAACAATACAAGAATAGTGAATTGATTTCGAGCAAGAACTTAATAATCCTTTCTCTATCTTCTCTCTCTACTCTCGGTGTTTCCCAAATCTCATTTAAGATGATGACAGTGAGTTCAGACAATTTTTTATCCTCGGGCCTTCAAGGTTGTTACATTAACTACCCTTCCCGCCAAAAACCAACCAAGAAGCTCCTCCTCACGCGTTTGTCATGCAAGTTGGCATAAGTGAGCTTGAAAACGGCAATCCACGATGTCGTTCTTGGCTAACTAGATTCGACGTCACCACATCGCAAAAACCACGGTATTACTTAAAAGAATGACCAAAGTGAGGATGTTGGTTTTACTCAAGATCCTCAAGCGGTTTACAAGCCTGGAGACCGAGATCCTCTAAACGACTCAGAAAGCACTTGAGCTGAGTTCACTTTTATCAAGGTATTTTTATAAAAAATTAAAAGATTATTAAAGTTTTCTAGGCATCTTGTATGATCATTCTGACATTGGATGACATGATGACTTTATATTATCTTTGGTTTTGAAGTTATGCTAATAATCGCTTAGCAACTTTGCATGATGATGTTAAACAAGTATGAATCGGTGAGGATTTGATAAGTGAAATTGATTGCTTATTCGAATGAACGATATATCATAATAAGTTTCCAGTTTTTGAACCTATTATTATTATTATTTTTCGAGTTTGCTATTTTCATTTTACAATTTAGTAGTTTTTTTTATTTTATATAATAATCTCTATATTTTCTTGCTCAACCATTATAAACGTGAAGATAAGATTTCTATTTTTGGGGATCAAGTAAAACGAAGGAGATTTGTTGAGCCATCAGATCGACTTTTAGCTTAGGGTTGTTTTGTAAATTTTTACGATATGGCTATAAATAAGGTTGTTAGATAGTTTTTGAAATTTTCCAAAATAAATAGGCTGTGCACACCTCCAATGCGTATCGAACCTTTTCTCTTGTTTCTTAACCAAATTACGTGCTTTTTGTTTATTTCTAAAGTTCTCTTTTGTCATGTGTATCAATTTGTAACGATAAAGCTTGATTAGTAAAAGTGATGCTTTTTCCTTCAAATGCAGCTTCGTTCTTCATGCTGATTGAAGTTCTATTTCTTTGTTCTTGCTATGTTTTTCTTCAATCTTGATTTCACTAATCTTGTTTGATTAAAGCTCGAAAGATTAGTTGAGTTCTTGATTGTTAACCATTAATTACAATAATTAGTATCGAGACTTATGAACCTTGACATGTCACTTAAAACCGTTAAATCGTGCTGGGTTAGAGTGATTTCTCCTTTGGAAGATGAAGATGAGGCTCTGCCTACTTGCATCGCAGCCTTGATTCGTCTTAGAAAGAAGAAGATCGATAAGGCAATAAGCTTTAAACCCTTTGATGAAAAAGGTCATATTTTAAATGTAGCCTTTAAACAATAATTGAAGCTGCCATGGCGACTCTTGAGGTGGAAATCTCTAAACAAAAAACATACCTGGGATATGTAAAAGGTGGGAGGCCTTTGTATGAAGAAATCTTTGGCTCACAAAGTTGTTCTTGAAGAAATAGTTGTACACTTTTCAATGATATAAAGAGGTGTCTAGTAGGCATTTAAGAACACATCGACACTTTTCAACAAGATCGTCTTGATCCCAGTGATTCAAGAGGTTAAAAATGCGAAGATTAGAGATGAAGACAAAATCATTTTCTTTTTTAAGTTCATTGCCACAATCATATGATGGTTTGTGGATACAACGTTGTATAGTGAAAACCTTGACTTTGGAAGATGTCACGACATCACTAAGCTCAAAAGAGATTAAAAGCATGATGGTCGTGCGAAGTAAGTAATGGTAAGGCTGATTGCATGGAACCGAAGAAAGAAAGGAACAATAGAACAAGAATAAAAGAAAGGGGTAAGGAAAGAACCACAGAATGCAAAAGAAGAAAACAAGAGGAAATGCTTTTTTGTGAAACAAATGGTACATTATCGCAGAAAGTGCAGAAAAAATAAGAGAATCGAAGTCAATAAAGGTTAGGAGGTGTACGTGGCTTTAAATATCTCCTTTCATGGTTATTATAGGTCTGATCTATTTATAACCTCAAAAAAGGCAACTTGGGAAGGTCAATAGGTATTAAACTTGGGTTGTTCTTTCACATATGCCTAATAAATCACGTTTTCATCAATACGAGTTTATCAAAAAAAGGTAGAAAGTTTTCAAGCGAATGAAACACAGCAATGTGCGAAATTATTGAATGGTTTGTCAAAATTAAAATATTTGATGGGATCATCATAACTTTCCATAGGCTTACATGCCCGAGTTAAAGGAAATTTGATCTGTTATTTAGGCATGTTGCTCAGATTATGGCAACAATCCGGAGCAATGACAGGCGATTTCGCATGCCAATAACTAAAATATTGCGATGTCGCAAAAAATAGATATGCCGTCACACACTTTCAAATATTAATTCTAAAGTTATAAAATGAGCACCCTATGAAAAGAAAAAACAATAAAGAGCCATCACCCAGGGAATGCTCGGAAGAAACAATAAGAAAACAAAACATTAAGAGATAACCTAGGATGTACTCAGAAGATTCAAAGAGAAAATAAAGAATATATCACAAGATCGAGCATACCAGCTCTTCTTCTTATCTTCTTGTTGTCTATTTAATTAATGGGGATGTATTTGATGGCTGAAACAATTTTATTTATCATTCCTCATCGCAAATCACAAATTGAATTTGTCAGGTTGAGGATAAACCATCCGGGTTGGCCACGACATATTGTTATACGTGCGTTGCTTTCAGATTGCTTATAGCATTTTTGTCTTAATTGTATTTATTTCAATTCTATTTTAATGATCACATTTAATGGCTACAGCCTAATAAAAAGCCTTGAAAATGGCCAACTTAAAGAACAAATTAAGACAATCAAGGTTTTAGATTAGATTTCCCCAAGTCATGCGAATCTCAATTAACAGTGGTAACTTAATATAAAAAATTAATGTTAAGAACGTGAGGATTGACCTTGTAGGTAAATGAAAAAACCTAGAACATTTAATTATATTTAATGTTAGCATAACAATGATCACCTATATTGCATGGGTTATAGGAATTCACAACAACTCAGCTTTTTCCGTAGCAATGCTAGCCAATTCAAAATCCACCAAATCAATATCTAAACAATCGTCCAAACCCAATGTCATACTAATACACCATTCGCCGCATTAATCTAGTTTCGCATAAAAGACAACAAAAGATCTAACCTCACAGAGCATTTATAAAGAAA
This sequence comes from Citrus cavaleriei, assembly GCA_030448925.1. Lineage (NCBI taxonomy): Eukaryota > Viridiplantae > Streptophyta > Magnoliopsida > Sapindales > Rutaceae > Citrus > Citrus cavaleriei. Next base: position 55,746 of record JAUJEN010000215.1, read on the forward strand.
GGGATCCAGTGATTCTCCAAACCTGATATTTTAGGTTGATATCATGGCAACCGGTAGATGATCAACGTTAACTCTTGCTTGATAAATTGACAGCTTACAGACTACACAACCAAATTATTGTCTCGTGACAAACGCCATCATCATCATTCCTCCGATTCAACAAAGAACCATCCTGCCTCATTTCCATTGGACAGACTAATTCTATATCCTTTCCTATTATATCAGATCCCAAAGTTAGAGAAATACGAGACTTTCTTTTTAGAATTTTCGTGCTGGCCGCTTTTCATTTTTCCTTTTCCCCTTCACATCAGGGTAAATTTTTTCTTTACTCTCTAATTTTTCACAATCTTAAACATTACTACTAGATTCATTTTGTCACTCGAATCATCACCAAAGACAAGAAGCCATAACTCAAATAAGGCGTCTATGGGACAACCACGCCACTACCAGAATAACTCCAGACCAATCCTTCACAAAATCTTAACAAATTACGCGCATGATGCCTTCTTTGTTTCCTAGGCAAGTGTTGACTATTAGTAATAAAAGGTCAGAAACACATACAATCAAATTTGAAATTCTTATCATGGTACTTTTTTGTGAATTTAAATCAAATTACATTTAGAGTAAAATGACATAAGTTTTATAGCATTTAGTTATATTTTGTATATATCAATTTTTGTTTATTTTAATAAATTGTTTTAGATTAATTTCAGGCTAGATTATATGCATAATCAGAAATTCTAAGCTTAAATTTTAAGTAATATATAGTAACTGCAGTCAGAGGTCTCAAGCATTGAGCAGAGTAAGATTGCTACGAGATACTTGAAGATTGGCATATAGAGCTTCCAAACTGAATATGCTACGCTTTCTGCAGACTTATGGTTTCTTAATTTTGCTATAAAATGAGCAATAATACGTAGAAAAAGAAAAAAGTGGAAAGCCATCACCCAAGGAGAAAAATCATTAAAGCAAACAAATAGAAACAAAATTCAAGAGAGATATCACACCATGGTGAGAATTCACGTAACAAAATAAAATCTACCTACTTTTTCCAGTTTTCGCTTTTCTATTTATTCACGTGGATCGCCTATGCTACCGAAACTTCATTATTTTTTCATCGCAAATCATGAACTAATTTCATCAGCTGAATAGTAAATAAACTAACTTAATGGATATTTGACCGACATACTTCCACGTTAGTTTCATGTTCATATAACATTTTGTCTATTTGCATCGGTTATTTTATTCTCATTTCATTGACCACCCATTTAAGGATACTACCAAGAAAAGAGCTAAGAAGAGCTAAAAATGTCTAATTCTAGCTGGATCTCATTAAGATATCACTTGGTTTAGATTGGCTTTTCGTTTGAGTTAATCTCAATTTGAATAGGTCATGTGGATCTTAAAATTGCTTATGAAATTGAGAGTATGTATTCATCTTGGTAGGTAAAATGAGCCTAGATCGCTAAATGGCTTATTTAATATCATGCAATAAACAATTGGTCACCGTTAGTTGCATTAGATATAAGATATCAAACAAGGGATGTGACAACTAAGATTGTAAGGGATTCTCGCCAAAGATCAGAAGAGATGTTGTGCACTAACGGTACTATAATTCGAAAAATACATACTATTATGAGTTTCTATGCATTCAACTACTCAATTCTATCAAGGTTACATCCTTATATTCGACGTTAGAATTTCCTTTTATTTTATTTTATTTACTGCATTTTACTTGATTCGCTTGTTAGTTTCATTACGTTTTATTTTCATTTAAAACAAAACTACACCGTTAAGATTACCGTAGTAAATTTGATAACATCAACTCGCTGTTGAGACAATTTCAATACTCATCAAGATATTACTATCGTGTACACTCAATACACATTGACACCCATAGCATAGAGATTTCACACACCATCTCGCTAGTTGCAAACACTCAAAGGAAGTCAAGTTTTGTGTATAGTCCCAAAAAACCTTAAACTGTGAGGAAATATCATCGAAAACAAAATGGAGAAGAGCTCATTGTTATATGTATACATGAATGTCTCATTGTGGGAAAGATGAACATGTTGATGCTTTTTATTGCTTTTTACCAAGTGGGACTAGGCATCTTTAGAAGAAATTTCACAATTGCATCATGGGCAATAACTGAACATCCACCAACAACCTATTAGGCCATTGGATATAAAACTCATTACTACGGTCTTTCACGATGTTCCTTCACATTATCGAGCCCTGTGAAACTCTTATCTCTTTTTCTTTTAGAAATTGAGGACAATGCTCGATCTGGTTGGAAGTGAGGATTTCATATAACATGCTTGGTGGTGTTTGCTTGTTTTAAAAAAAAAATATTATGTTTGTTTTACTTTAAAAAATTTTTTTTTCTAACTAAACAGATTTTTTTAAAGATGGCAAATTGCAGAAACAAAAGAAAATGCATCATTTTCTATATTTTTATTTTTTTAATAAAAGCTATTTTTTGTTCTTTTCTCTCAAAAATTAAATTTAAGTCCTTCTTTAATAGCTTTTTATTCATCCATTTTATTTCATATGATTATCGATGAATGTTACTAGACCATTCCAACATGCACACGCCATATGGGATTGTAAGTTGAAATAAATAACATTTACGTGTATGTGTCGCTTGGATGGAAGGCTGAGAGATTGTGCCGAGAGGTAAATAATTTAAATTCAATCTTATTTCCATTGTTTAGTCGATAAAATATAAGAATTTAATTCCATTGGAATTAATATTTGCTATGGGAACTATTTCACTTGCTCAATCTCAGTGCCTGTTTTACTCGGTTTCATATTAATAAGTTGTTGAATCATAAAGCAATTATCTCTCTATGATTTCATTTAATACTTGTTCATACATCTTTGATAAATTAAGATGACATGGCTTCTAAGTTCGATGTCTCTTCTAATTTACGGTTATTTTCAAAGGGTAGCATTAATGGGCCTTCCGAAATTATAGATTACTCAAAATCTTTATTTTGCTTCTTGGTTTCCGCGCTTTACTTTGCTAAGCTTCTTGTTTTCTCCGCTTATTTGTCTCTCGACCTTCATAACTTATTTTTATTTTCCGCTCCAAATTTCCTACTGGATTACGATAGTATTAAAAAATATTTTATTTTGTGAAAATGAGCTACAGACATTTAAAATTGGGGTGTATATGTACATTTAAGTCGCTAGAAGGGATCACAAAAGTAGTCAGAAATTAAGCTGAAACAAAATTTTTTCCTCTTCGTGATTAAATCGGATGTATTATAAATAAATAAAGTGTAAAATAAACCAACAAAATCCAAAGCAAAAACCAACCACAAGAGACAAATTTTATACGGAAAACCCAAAGCGAGAAAAGTAATGGGGAATCGTAGTCTGATATAATTTCTACTATATATTAATAGGATTGTAGCACTAATTTTCCGATCTTAGATACGAAGATACCAATACTCAAGAATCTCAATATTTTGCTTTTACCACAGAATAACTTAATAATTATCTCTCTAACAAGTTTAGCATTCTCAAATAATACTGTAAAGAGAGGATAAATAAAATCAAGATCAAAGAGAATTGTAGGTGAGGCTTACGATAAGGAACTTTACTTCAAAATTTGAGAGAAAAGGAAGACTTACCTTCCGATCGCCTAATTAAAATTGAAAATCTTGACCCAAATAGTCTCAACTCTAATGCGGCTTCTCTTCCTTTCTCTGCCTTTTTCTTCTCTCTCAAAAGGTTACTTTCTCCACTTATGCTTTTTATGTAGCCAAATTTCATGGTAAATTTCATTATCTTTAAGTTTTCAATTACTTATTTACCCAAACTTATTAAAATTTAGGCTTGAGCCACCCAAATAAGATGCACCTAACAAATCTCTCCCTCCAGATCATGTGGGGGCACCACCAAGCCCCCTTTTTGCATATAGCTTTTCAACTTCTCCTTGGGCAATGGCATTGTCATCATATCTAACATATTCTCTCACAGGTGTATCTTCTAAACTCCGCAATTGTTTCTTCTCAAGCACGTTTCAGATCCAATGATACTTCACATCAATATGCTCGATTTCCAACCAGATGACAAGGAATTTTTGCCAAGTGAATGACACTCCGACTATCATAAGTACACAATAAAATTGTCTTGCTCCACCCAACTCTTGTAGGAAATTCTTCATCGACAATTGGTTTATTTGGTAACCTTAGTAATCGGTAATATACCTCTACTTCAGTAATGTAGTAAGACAACACACTACTAAAGTCTAGATCACATGATCGCTTCCCCCGCAGCGCAGCAAATATCCCGATAGAAATTTTTTCGAATCAACATCTCCTCGCCATATTCCGCATCCATGTACACTTGTAATATGTTTGTCACCACCAAAGCATAAACATGCCTTATAAGTGCCTCCGAAATATATCGAATCCATTTTACTAACGCCCAAGATTCAAGCATCTTGATTATGTAGAAACCATTAACTACACCAACCGCACGACGAAAGCAATGGGATGGTATTGTACAAAACCATGACGCATATCAAACTACCAACCGTCAAGCATAAGCGAACTCCTCTCATCTCTCTTTCTTTCTCACTTGTAGATAAAACCTTCACAACCAATCTTGTTTGTACTCATCAAGTAGAGTTATTTTAGTCTTAACCTATAAACCTATTTGTTCTTCGCTACTTCTTCCTTTAAGAAGTTTTACTGTCATCAAGTGCGGTTCTCATTCAAGGATTTCATCTCCTCTGCATAGCTTTAACTCACTCACTTTATGTCACATGAAGACATGGCTTTCTTCAAACATTTGGCTCCCTCATCTCAAGCATTGGTTACATACCATATGGAGAATATCTAATGGAAGGTCGCCGTTTTCTCTTCAGTGGATTCCAAAATTTCGCTCAACTCGCGGTGTGTATTGAGGTGTTCAATTACTGGTGCTCGTCAATCCATCGTTATTATCTTCTCCAGCTTCCCTTATGATCATTATGAACTACAAGTGGAGAAATTGAAGTTGAATAATGGGAATCTCAAGATAACCAAGTGCTCGTCACTTTTCTCTCGTGATCACCAACTAACGATCTTCAAGGAATACAAAATCTCTACTTGATCAATTTTCTACCATCGGATCTCATAATATATAAATTTCTTGCCCATAGCCTAAGAAAATGCATTCCTTGACTTTATCATCAAGATTTGATCTCTCATCTTTTAGGATTTGAACATATGGAGTTTTAACCAAACACTCTCAAAGTGTTTGTAAGAAACATCTTTCCTAGTGTAAACTCTCTCAAGTACATCGCCATCTAATGGATCTGTAGGAGAAAGGTTAATCAAGTCAACTGCTGTACGCATAGCCTCTGCCTAGAAAGATTTAAGAAGTTTAGTATCAGAAAACATACACCTGACCCTCTCTTAAATTATTCAATTCATCCTTTCTGTATGTCTACACTATCTTTTGTAAGCTTCGAAACAATATATTATGAGATTAAAATGGACACTTTTAACAAAAGTCATGGCCCTAAAAAGATATCTTGTTCATCCTACACAACCATCCTATATCAAAAGAACCCCTACTGCCCGTTTTTGTGGCCCATGATTTGTGAAGAAAAAAAGAAAAAAACACAAAAACATTAGCCTCTACATGAAAACATCAAGATTTTAATTTAATTCAATTAGTTACTATTATAAGATTTAAGATTTTATTTATACTTTAATTATTATTTCAAAAGTTTAGTAGTCCTATTTTATTGTTAGGATGACATTTGAGTTGATAAATTATGACATAGCTTCTTTTGTTATTTTTAGACATATATATCTTAAAATTGCCAAATTTAAGCATGAATTTTTAAGATTTTATAATTGTATTATTAAGCTTTACAGCAAAATTTCATAATTTTTCTACTCCATCAAGAGGTAAGGACTTGAAGTCGTTAAGACTAAATTATTTGTCGTTATTTGCTATCTTAATTGATGTCCTTTGTATTTAGAATTCTAACTTACTTTGTTTTAGTCATGGGCATGCTCTTATCAATAATAATCATCTTGTAAATGTTAAGTGATAAATCAAGGAGTTCTAATAGAGTAATTATATATGCAAGTAGATTCTAGAAAATTAGTTCTCAAATACAAAGTTGGATATTTATTTTTTTTAGTGTGCATGTGTAAAAAATCTGAAACTTGGATACAAATCACTTTCGATATATGAGCCAACATTGCATACAATTTATTTGCTTTGAATTGATCCTTGGTTAATTTTCTCGATCCAAAGATAGCCTTCATGTTTGGTTTTGAAAGAAAATGGAGAGGAAAATAGTGGAATGGAGAGGAAGGGAGAAGAAATGAATGGAGAAGAGTAGTGAAATTAAATTTGTTGTTTGGTTTGATATAAATTTGATAAGAAATGAATTATACTTTTTCTTTAGACAAATTTATCATTTACTTTAAATATTAAACTATTTATATTAATAATATATATATAAATAAAATGGCGGTCCAAAGGGTCGGGCGGCAAAGGTCGAGCGACTTCAAGTCCGACGGCATGGTCGCGACTTTCCCGGCCAGGTCCCATGGTTCACGACATTTCCCATGAAGTTTTTGCATGAGGTCCCACCATCTTCCGCGAGGTCTCATAGGGTCCGGTGACTTTCCTGTGGAGGTCCATTTATAAGCAAGTCATTAAACAAAATTATAAATAATAATTAATGGCATTAAATAAGTTAAAAAATTGAAGGGTACTTAATTTGAAAACTTTAGTTATTGATAAGAGGAATTTAAATTTCAATTACTTTAGTGTGGAATTCAAATTCTACATTGTGATGGATATTTAATACTAATGGAAATTAAATTCTTATATATTTTTTCAAACCAAACAATGAAAATAAAAAGGGAATTTAAATTACTTTCCTCTCCTACATTTTCTACTCCCAACCAAACACCACATTGGAATCTTTGAAAAAATGAATAGGATTAAACTGAACAAAATCAGAACTATTTGGGTAACACCAAAAGTTACAAACATTTAAAGGACTTTATAAATATTGCACAAGGGACACTAGGCATAAAACTCACCGCTCACACTTCTTATTTCCCCCTTATTCTTCAAATTTCACTTGATGCCTCCATCAAAGAGTCCAATGGTATTTATAGTAACATAAAACTAATACAAGCCACAGAAACATTGAATTATAAAAATATGACAACTACATTTTACAAATATCACCAATTATTCAAGATATTTTGAGACAACGATATTTTCACCACCATTTGATAGTTTTAGATTAGAGACATCTACCATTCTGTACACAATTTTTGAATTTTCTATGGATTGAGCTTTGAAATTGGGATTGGACAAATGTAATTGGAATTGGATCGTGAAATTGGTGTTGGAATTTTAACAGGAAAATCATGTAGCACGAATAAATAAGAAAGACATTACAGTGTCCGTTTTGCTTTAATCTTTGCTGATTAATTCATGCTATAACTTTGAACTAGCTCAACTATATTTGGATATGTGCATGAGTGGATCAATTATGGTTAAAATCATCCATCCGTGCATGCATAAGCATCAGATCTGCATTCAAAAATAGGCGGTCATGTTCCAGAGGCATTATTCTCTCGCCAAGTTGAAAGGAAGAAAGGAAAATAGGAAATAAGCAGCAGCAAGAGGCATTGAGAGCTTCAGAATGCTTACCGAACAAAGAGGCCTTCTATTCGTCATGACTGAACAAACAGAAAAATTGCTAAGGAAGCTCACATGTGCAACATGGTCAACAAAACAGAGGATTACAGCAGCTGTTGCATACGGTTACAAGTTGATGACATGGATTGCCAGCTGGCACCTGGTGGTTAGGTAATCGCTTGCGCATGTGATGATCAGCTTAATGTCACGGGATGAGTGTTTTGCGCAGCTAACCCGTGCGGCACTTAGACAACTTTGCCGAATGTTACTAAGTAAGCCTAGAGCTTCTCGAACTAGAGAAGAGAGCAATTCAGCTAAAGAAGAAAACTTGTATTGTACAAAGAGATAATACAATGCTTGAGTTGCTTACAATGCTTGTTGGATACAAATGCCTAATGTCATCCCATATTTATAGGGGATGCTTGCCAACTCTAGAGATTCTAGAGAATTCTACAATTCTTTTTACACGGAATTGTATAAGTATTCAGAATATTTACATTTACACGCTCACAGCCGCTTAACCTTTCTGAATTGCCAAGACTTCTTGGCATTGTTTGGTTTCCTAACCCGAAATTGTGGGCAATTGGGCTAGTGAATTGGGCGGTCCGCAACATTAAGCTCTTTCAATACAGTATTGTTGAATAATAAGAAATGATCTAGAAGCTTCTTAGATCCAGTTGTTATTTTCTTCAGCTTTCTTTCATTTTCTTAGCTTCCAAACATTATCAATTTCAATCTTTAACTAAAATAGATTCTAGTTGATCTTTTATTCGGATTAACCTATGAGTAAGTTAGTCAAACGTTTCTTTTCAGATTCCAATGATAGAAGCAATAGTTAATTAAGGCCTCTTGCTTGTAGTTCCGGAAACGGCAAAAGTAGCCATTCTTATTAAAAATTATGACTAAGTTCTAGCAAAATACGCAGAAAAATAATCATGCAACTTATTTTAAAAAAATATTTAATGTTGAAGTGTTGGTGATGCTTTTTGCCTCGTAAAGCTATATGTTACAAGTAACACTACTGGATATCGTCGAGATGGGAGAATTGTTCAGACCATCCTTTTGGAGGAGGGCATTGTGGGTAAATTAGCAAAACGTAACCAATTTTTTATACGATCGAAAGAGATCGTGTCTTTTTGGATAGCAAGTAGATGGGGTTCCAGCTGATATGTATAGATTAACTTAATCAATAGATTGACGCACAAAAGAACTTTTATTAATTTATCTTTTTTAGGAAAACATAGTACACAATAGTAAACAAATAAGTTCTATTGTTTATCTCAAAAGATTTTATAAATTGAGTTAAACCAAACTATGTCACTCACATGATTGATAGGTAATACCTATACTCATCATTTTATTTAGTTAAAAAAAACAAAAGAGTAACACTGGATTTAATCAGTGTGGATAATATTTTTAATATATTAAGGGACAACAAGAAGATCAAGAGTCCAGGGCCGGCTTTAGAGTTTGAGGGGCCTTAGGCGAAATTTTTTTATGAGATCTCTATTATTTTGTAATTTTAATACTCAAAGACATATACAAATGATCAAAATTTATTCCATCTTTAATTCTTAAATTTCAACAATAATAAAAAAATCAAAATTTTAAAAAATAAAACCAAAAAATAGTCAAGAAGATAGATTTTTTTATTCCATTAAAACCGTTAAAAAACAAACAAACAAATAAATAAATAAAAATAATTTTATTTTCAAATAGAATATTTAGAATGATAGAATATAAAAATTCTAAAATGATGAATTGATGTTCAAAAATAAAAATGTACTTTATATTTTAAGAAACTAATTATTTAAAATGAACCAATGAATATAATAATTTTATTTGTAGAGAAGAGAACAAGAATTTTTTTTTATTTACTAATTCTTGAGATTATGAGGTTTTTAATAGAAATTAAAAGAAATATTAAAAGTCAAATATGCTAACATTGAATAATTGAAAAGGAATGAACTAATAGTTAAAGAATATTATTAATTATATTTCTTTAAAATTAAGGTTCCCAAATATAGATTTTTTATAAAAAAATAATTCTTAATTAAGAAGAGAGAGATATTTAATAAACTTTTTAATTTCTTAAAATATGTATTAAAAATATTTTATTAATTAGAGAATTATTAAGGAAATACTTAAAAAATGAGGCCTTCTTAAAATATGAGTCCTTAGGCGATGACCTTATTCGTCTATACCTAAAGCCGACTTGTTTGCCTATACCTAAAGCCACCCCTGATCAAGACTATCATCGTTAATCTCCTCATTAGGAATATTTACATGCCATGAAAACTTGAAGTCATCCTCCGACCAATCATTTTAACCTGAAAAATTTATATTCAAATTTTTTTTTCGATAAACTCATGTATTAAAATTAAAATTATAATAAATGGTATTTAAATGGAAGTTGCCCTAGAAACCTGCGCAAGGAGTTTCCATATCCTTCAAAGCTTCTGGTGAACCGTAACGCGAAGTAAGTTGCTTTTGTGAGTTCTTGCTATCTTCTGGTCTAACAATTTATACATATGTGTGTGTATATAATATATATATAGACACACACACACACATATTAACACAAGTGGCCGATGTGGTTTATGGCTATAATTCAATTGTGCGAATTACGTGGGAGCATGTATGGGTCCCTTGGACTAACTAATAATTGCAGATAAAAGTAGAATTGTACACACATGCAGATAATAATTGAAAAAAAGTTTTTGATTCTTAATTTTTAATTTTTAATTTTAATTTCCATTTATATGGTTTATTTAATTTATAATAAATATGAATAAAAGTACATTTAAAAATAAGGGTAATATCGTAAAGTTATGCTGCTAAGAAGGTTATTACCCATTATAAAAAATGTGAAGAATAAGTGGTGTATATTGATAGGAATCAAGCAATATTGATGGAATCAAAACAATCAATCAAATGATTGATTGGCTCCATCTTAGTTAGTGATTAAGAAATATTGATTGTCAATGAACATGAAGATTGATTGACTCAATCTTTGCTAATTAGTCAGTATTCCCAAATTATATTAGTTGTATCATTTTTTCTAGGTTTTAAGTCAATCATTATTCGAAATTATGTTAATTGTATTATTTCCTTTCCTTATTTCAAATACTTGTATAAATTGAGTTTTTATGGTCATGAATTAATAAGAGTGAAATTTATATTCTCTATATTGCTTTGAAAATTTTTTATGGTATCAGAGCGTCTTTGAGAGTCTTCAAATTCATGGGTTTAGGCTTAGCCACCATGTCTATTATAGGTTCCCAAAGCATCGTGGTCTAAGGGAGAGAGAGATATGAATTCGTTCTTAATTGTTCTTCATTTCTTTTTTTTTCTTTTTTTGTTGGAGGGGGGGGGGGGGGGAGGGGAAGAGTTTTCAACCTCATTATCAACCGCCCACTTCCGCTATAACAAAGGAAATGATGTGCCACTCGGCCAAAAGTGGTGAGAGCTGCTGCTCTCTAACTTGGAGAGCAGCAGTTCGAACCCCCACAATGCATGTGGGGGTTTTTCCTTCCTCAAATAAAATTGAGTGAAGGGTAAATATTTGTAAGAGAGTTGAAAAAGAAGCGTATAAGATTTGATGTATGTTGGTCCCAGTTATAGTCTGATTTGTACATATCAGTTATATTCTCATGTAATATGAGTTGTAATTTGAGCAATAGTCTCATGTAATAAAAAAAAAAAAACAAAGGAAATGATGTAAAAAGAAAAAGTGAATGAAGATAAAATCCTTGAGTGAAGATTTCTTTAAAAAAGATCAAAAGATCAAAGCAATAACTTTCATATTAGAAAAATTCCTTAATCAAAGGAATTTACAGATGACTTGTAATGAGCCAAAAGAAAATTGCATATGGAAACAATTGGAAGATTTCCTAGATAAACTTCAAAGAAATGCTTTCTGAATTATTGCATGACATCTGGATGAAACCATAAATCAAAATGAAGGATTTAAATTTTTCAAAGACAAGTTAGGAGTTCAAAAAGTTTCTTTGTCAGGTTGAGGAAGAATGATAAGAATGAAGCAATGCCTTGTGCGAAACTCACGAGACTAGAGATATATGATTGTAAGAGACTAGAGGCCTTACCCAAGGGATTGCACAATCTGACCTCTCTTCAAGAATTAAAAATAGGAGGTGAGCTTCCAAGCCTTGAAGAAGATGGCCTTCCCACCAACCTTCATTCACTTTGGATTGATGGTAATAAGAAGATTTGGAAGTCAATGATTGAGCGGGGCCGGGGATTTCACAGATTCTCCTCTCTGCGACATCTTACAATCAGCGGTTGCGATGACGACAAGGTGTCATTCCCACCGGAGGTCAAAAGATTAGGGACCGCGCTTCCCCTTCCTGCCTCTCTAACAGCTCTGTGGATTTACAATTTTCCAAATCTAGAACGTCTATCTTCTTCAATTGTTGATCTTCAAAACCTCACTTCATTGCATCTCTGGGATTGTCCCAAGCTCAAATACTTTCCGGAGAAGGGCCTGCCTTCCTCACTTTGGCAATTGTGGATCTGGGGATGTCCGTTGATAGCAGAGAAGTGCAGAAAGGATGGAGGACAATATTGGGACTTGTTAACCCATATACCTTATGTTAGTATAGCTAATATATGGGATTTTGATGACTCGACCGCGGACGACTGAAATATTTTATTATTAGTTTTTTTTCTTTAAATTGGGCGTGTATTATGTGTTGGTGATTAATAGGTTTTCGAAATAAAAAAAGAACAATGGGCTCGCATTATTTAGCAAAGGAGGAGGACTCTATTAATTAATTTCTTATGCCTATCTCATTCTCAGCTGTTGAAACTTCAGTTTCTTATATTTGTTCTTCCGCCGTATGATTACATATGGAAAATATTTTATTATTAGAATTTTTTTTCTTTAAAATCAGGTGTGTTTGTGTATGTAATTTTAAAATTCAAATCTCAGTTGAAAACTGTTTTAAATTAATAAAAAGAAAAATGTTAGGTAGAGTAAGACGCTCGCTTTATTTTAGCAGCGGGGGACATATTTGTATTAATTAATTAATTAATGGATTAATTTCTTATGTGTATCTCATTCTTTAGCTGTTGAAATAAACTTCGGTTTCTTTTATTTAGCTGTACGGTTATATATGTGTAATATTTCTCTTCTTTGGCAAAAGTTGTTAATGTTCTTATTAGTAATTAATTCGTACGTTAATGTTCTTCTTTTGTTGTGTTTGTATAACAACAATACTACCCAATATCAATTGATCAAGTAAATTAAATTTAGTTAATTAATAGTAAACCGACCATAATTTATCAAAAACATTTTATTATATAATCTTAGTACATGTACGTCGTCATCAAATCCATAACAACCAAAAGAAAACAAGAACATGCCACACAATAAAGCCAATAAAATATCAAAAACGAAAAAGCAAACGAAGCCAAGCATTTGCCCCAAAAAAAAATCAAAAACAAAAAAACAAACGAAGCTACGTACATTTCGATTTTTGTGGCCTTAACTTAATATCTTCACCAGAACTCATCAGCAATGACGTTATAATGTTCTTTTAATGCCTATTGTAAAGTGGTTTTTGAGTGCTAATTAAACACACGAGGGCTAGACCATATTACAAAATTAATTATAATCTTCAATTGCTGTTAGTATGAATTTATAAATACAATTTCATCAGTTACTGAATATTTGAATTCACCAACTGCAATGGATCTTCATATTAACACATCAATATGACAGAAAAGAGAATGTCTTCATGAATTGGAGTGGGATAAATTTTTTCCCTCTTAAAATGCATAATAAAGGCCAAAGAAAAAAACTTTTTTTTTCTTTTTTAATTTTCATTAAAAATAAACCAGGCGTGTTATTACCTATATTAATGAATTGATTTCTTATTGAGTGCAAATGTGTAATGTACAATGGCCATCTCTTCCTCAGCTGTTGAAATATATATATATATATATATATATATAGTTACAAAAGCACTTTATTACATAATATATAGCATTTTATTACATAATCTTCGTACATATAAACCATCATCAAATTCGATAACAACAAAAACAGAAAATTGAAGGAGAAAGCGAATAGAATTTTAAAAGCAAAATAAGCAAAACGTTAGCCTTAAAAAAATTTAAAAACAAAAAGCGAACTAAGCAAAGCATCGTCACTAGAAGAATTAGTTTTAAGCTTTAGTGGGCTTAATTAATTTTAAGCTTCAGCTGCCTTAATATATTCACCAAAAGCATTACCAGCTGCGTCATCAGCATTAATAATACGAGTTAATAAGCTTAAGCTGCCTCTTCCCTCAACAATAATGTTAAAATGTTTTTTTAATGGTGATGCAAAGTGGTTTTTGGTTGCTAATTATAAGCAGAGGCTGGACTGTATCACACAATTATTTATACTCCCTAATTTAATGCACTTTAAGCAACTTCTTGAATTAATCGTTTCTGTACCTTTGCTATTAGTATTTATAAATACAATTTAACAGTTATTGAACATTTGGATTAGTCAAAATTGCTGCAATTACAATGAATCTTCGTGTTAACACATTAATATCACAGAAGAGGACGAATTACGAGTGGGATAATTTTTTTTCCCCTCAAAATGCATACTATATGCCAACGAAAAAGACTTTTTTTAAAAAAATATATATTTTTATGAACAATAAACGAATCGTATTAATTCTTAGATGCTGTAGGACTAGGATTTATAAAAAATACTTTATTGTTGTCAGTACATACAAATCATCCTCAAAAACCCATCAAAATACATTAAACAGAGAATCTAAAGAGAAACATCTCACAACAAAACCAATAAAAGATCATAAACAAATAGGACATGAAGCAAAGCTATCATTTCTTTCTTTAATTAATTACATTTGAGCCTTAGTGGCCTTAATATCTTCATCGAAAGAATTACCAGACTCTTCATCAATGTTAATAATCTTAGGCTGCCTCTTCTTCTCTTCAGCAAGCTTTGGCACTGTGATCCTTAGAACACCATTTTCCAAATGAGCCTTAGCATGTTCCAAGTCAACACTCATTGGCATCCTAAACTGCCTCCAAAACTTGCCAAATGTCCTCTCAGCTCTGTGCCATTTCTCTCCTTCAACTCCCTCCTTATAATAATAATTACTCTTCCTCTCCCCACTCACTCTCAGTACTCGGTTCTCTTCAACTTCAATCTTCATATTATCTTTCTTCATCCCTGGAATGTCGAGCGTGATCACGTGGGCTGTTGGTGTCTCCATCCAGTCTGCTCTCGCCAGGGCTAGAGTTTGATGATGATCAGCTACTTTTGCGATTGTTAAAGGGGTTTGTTCAAGAACCCTGAAAGGCTCTTCCGTCATTGGGAACGTCATGTCAAAGAAAGGTGATTGTGTGTACAGCATCAGAGCGTTTGGTTGTGATGCCGTGTTCATCAATGTTGCTGCCATAACAAGAAACAACATTGTCATTGCAAGAATTCTTGGTTTTTCCATCTGGATAGCTAGCTAGCTTTTTGAGAGTGTTTGTTTGAAGCTAAGTGTTTGTTGATTTTCTGGTGAAATGAAAGGAGGTGAATTAGAAAAATATATACACTTAGACTGGATTATAGCTCGATATCTGGATAGTTCTTTAGAAGTCTTTGCGAAAGAAACTTAGAGAAAATTCTAGCACAGCGTAGAGACTAGAAGAAACGTTTTGCAGATTGTTCTGGAGATTGAAATTCTTTTGGTTTGGGAATCTTAGTTGGAAGCTTTGCTAGAATTAGAATATGCCACAGGTTACTTAAAATAGGCACGTGTTATTTAAAATTGTTTTGAATTAATATTGAACCAATTACTCGTAACTTATTATAAAACACAATTTCATGATTATTGTATAAATCTACAGTGGAATTGTTCAAATGAAAGCACAATTGGGAAAATAGTGTCTCAATTCTCATGGGAGACAACACTAATCAGTGTTGTCATATACTATAATCTCAAAACGTCACAATTGTTGCTAACCAGTAAAAACCAGTTCAATTTGATTTTCGATTTATTCACAATTCAGGCGTGATGGGTACCATCAGGCAATAGAAATAAATCATGGCAAATGATAATACCATTTTTTAGTTTACTACGTGTACGATGCTTTTGAATTTAGTTATGCAATCCAAAGCTCGTTCAAATTCGCTTTCTTCCAGTGCAATCGTGAAGCGACAATAGCCAGGAATTCCGGTCCACGAGCCACTGCTGATGCACAAACCAGTTGCCTTGACTATGGCTTCCCTGATATTTGAGTCATCAAGCTTGATTTGTTCTGTAGCAGTTTTCTCACCACTGCCAGATGAAAGCCGGCTGATCTTTACAGTTTTGTTGAGATAGGCAGAGGGCTTCGCCACCATTGAAACACCACCGCAGGATTGAACCACTTCCCACCCACAATTCTCAAGTGCCTGTTGCAGAAAGATCACCATGGAGAAAATGGTAGGCCATATATTTGGAATGGGTTATTTTCAGGGACCTCCCCTGAGGTTTAGTGTATTTATAGTCGAATAAAAAGTATGTATGTAATTACAGGGACCTCCCCTGGCGTTAGTGTTCCATTAAATGGACTGTCAGTTGACTGTTTAAATTCCAAAAATGCCCCTCCCGCCAAAATCTATTTTGATTCATATGATAAACTGATGGATAATAGAATTCACACCAAAATATCCAATGGATAAAAAAAATTACACACCAAAATATCCAATGGATAAAAAAAAATTACACACTAAAAAAAATAAATATTTTTCTGCCAATATTACCGTTGTAAATAAACGGTAATATTCAGCAGCAGAGCCTATAAATGGAGCCTTTTGCAGGCTTAATAAATCACCATAGCACACTCTCTTCTTCTTCTACTTCTTTAAAAAATTCTTAAAAACTTTGGTTCTGCAATTTGTTCAAACTGATCACTCATTCAGTTGAACTCATCAACAAAATCATTCAAAAAAAATCAAGCTCAAACACTGCCTGAAAGCCATGGATTCTCAAAGCTCTAATACATCAAGCACATCAACCATGGAACAAGTTTATGAGCCAGCTTGGAGGAACTTTGTTAATGGAAAGCTCATTAGGTTTTCAAACCGTATATGCAAATGCCGTATGAGAGCTGAAGTAAAGATATCTGAATCAGATAACAACCCTCACAAGCTTTACTATAAATGCATGAACAAAACAAACTGTGGGTACTTCAAGTGGTGGGTTCCAGAAAGGAATGATTTCAACAATGGAGCTTTTTTTGAAGGAAATATGACTGCAATTGTGAATGTTGATGCCCTGCATGCTATTGAAGCTAATGTGAATGAAGTGAAGACTCTAGTAAAGAAGTTACAAAAATCTAGATTTGGTGAAAGTACATGAAGATGATGATGTACTTGAATCTAACATTCTTTATACTCAATCTACTAATGCTTAAGATGTAATAGCTTATGTAATCCTATCTATATCTATGAAAGGCTATAGTAAAGTGTAGTTGTTCTGGTGCTTTTCAAATGCTATGTATCAATACTTAAGAAGCTCATGTAACCCATCTCTGAAAAATGTGGCAAAACCTAGTTGGAAGCCTATAATATCAATGAAATCTAGCCGAACTCCTTATATGCACTACTACATTAGCATATATATGATAGATAAGTGATAATTACAATAATAAGTAAATAATATCAAGTACAATAAAAGTAAAAGCCCCTGCTCAAGCTACTTCATACTGACATCCAATATTCATTCCAACAACAAACGCCATAAGAAGCAAAATCAAATCAATAACAAAAAACATAATGAATAACACAAATAATATACTTTAACTTATAATTTTATATGCATTCCAGCAGTATCAAATGTCATCAATGGCTAAATTCGATCAACCTATACAAATCAGCAGTAGCCAATGTATAGAGTAGCAGCATGTGTGTTTATACATAAACATCACAAGTACAAAGCAAACAAAAACTCAAACCTATATCTATGGTTGAGTGACAAAAAGATGATACAACATCTTTATCATTCTAATGCTTACAATTTAAGGTGATGCATCATCTAACCCCTCAAAAAAATTTGTTAGATGGGATTAGCTTGGCTTCTGCTGTCTTCACTTCATAAGTACAGCTTGATGTTTTCAATGCTGTTGGATGCATTAATTTACTAGTGATCACTCCTGAGTAAGTTGCCCTTCATGATTAAAGTAAACAAATTAAGCGTAACTTGTGGTTGTATTAAATCATGAAAAAAAACTATTATTCTAATTAAGCTAATAAAGAATGTAAGTTAAAACATGTCTTAAGATTACATACCATTTCCATGGACACTATTCGAGATTCACGAACCAGTAGTAGATCCCAATGACTTTCCTTTATCCTATATGTAGACAATTAAATAATAGATTAGCATAACACAATTTATAATAAAAGCAATATACACCAAAATTACAAACAATGAATAAATATGACCTGATGGACTTTCTTTTTCAGAAATTTCTTAGTTTTTCCCCCTCTCTCAGTAACTTTGCAGCTTCTGACATTGTGGCCCCACTGATCGCATTTAGAACACCTTACGCTTGAGCTCCTCTTAAATGCCTTATTTTCACCAGCCTCTATTTTCCTCTTGGTTTGAGGCCTACCAACAGCCCTTATGACAAGTGGTGGTAACAGATTATCATGCAAAAGTAAAGGCCATCTGCTTTCATCAGGCACTGGATGCAGCTGGTGATAATAAGTTTTCTTGAATGCAGTTTTCTTCAATAAATGATGGATGTAATCATTCACGTTATATCTCATTGCATCAATGCAGCACATGGCATGCTTGCAAGGTAAGCCTGATACATCCCACTCCCCACAATCACAATGCTTTGTGCCTAAATCAACAACACACCTCTTAGAAATATCTTCCATTACTTCAAAGGTTTTGTCATGACCAAAGATAACTGACAATGTTCTAGATTCAACCCTTGCTTCTATAACCTTCCTCCGAACAAGTGGAAGTATCTTGCCAAGTGTTGGCCTGCTCATATCTTTTGTGTATCAATATCATAATCTTCCTTCTAATCTCTTCAAGCATTCTCACAATGGGCATGCCTCTGAAGTTACTGATCCAATTATTAAAGGATTTAGTCATATTGTTTGTGACATACGAACACTTGATTTGTCTGAAGCAATGCTTAACAAACCAATCTTGGAATTTCAGACCATTTGTGAGCAAAGGCGATCTATAAATTTCAGCCATATGGTTATTGAAATCAACTTGATTTTCACTTCTACATGCAGCCCAGAATTCTTTTTTCAGCAACATACCAGGAAACTTTTGCTTGAAGTTTGAATAAATATGCCTACAACAATACCTTTTTAAAGCATAAGGAAAAACTCTCTCAAGAGCATTCAATATCCCCTTTTGTCTATCACTCATAAAGCAAAGACCCTCACCACCATTACAGCCTATTTGCTCATACAGTTTCTCCATAAAGTAAGTCCAAGACTCAGTGTTTTCACTGTCTACTATACACATGGCTAACGGATATATGCCATAGTTGGCATCTACACTAACAGCAGACAATATGACCCATTTATACAGACCCTTAAGGTGACAACCATCTACACCTATAAATTGCCTACAACCTTCAAAGAATCCCCTCCGATTAGCATAAAAAACACAAAAAAAATTTAAATGAGGATTCACCCCACCACCAATCTTTTTTCTAACTAGAGGCTGAACGGGATTAGAGGATAAGATAGCATTCATATACCTGAACAGCTTTGTGAAGCTAGCCTTGTGATCTTGACCGAGGAACTCCAAGGCTTTATTCTTGGCTCTATACAGTCTCTGGTTGCAACATTTTATCCCATAGTTTCTGAAAAGTTCTGAGCCAAGCACATCAATGGGGAGTTGTGTGTTGCTTCTAAATAGATGGAGATATGTGGCTGCAATCCATGTTGAATTTGCTTAATAATTCTCATTGTTTCTCTCACAAGTATGTTCAGGCATGTAAATCTTGATCTGAAAATGTTTTTTGTTCCAATTTGGACTTGCATGTATCCTCCAAGTGCATCTTGGAGCTGCACAATTAAGTGTCACCCTGCTCTTTTCATTCTTCACCCTCTTAAGCCTAAAACCATCCTTTATTGCAAAAACTTTCATAACATTTCTAAATTCATCAACTGTCTTGAATAATTGTCCAATTTTAAGTACAATATTTGCATCGAGGTGAACTCAAATCCACCAGAATTTGCCTCGTAATTGCAAGTAGCTGATACAATATTCTCATCATCACCAGCATCTGAATCTGCCTCACTATCGTCAGCTGAATAATAGTCATCCAATCCTGCATCCCACTTATCTTCATTGACATAATCAAACTCTTAAATCCTTGTCACCAGAATCCAAACCGTCAATATTAACTCCAACCCCAGCGCCAGCATTGGAGGTTTCAGCATTTAAATCAAGCAAGGTAAATTCATTTTCCGCAGCAAAGTCAGACCAATCTACCTCAGGTTCAGCATATTGTGTAACTGAAAACTTATCAAATGGAGCTTTTTTCTTCTGAATTTGCACACTCAGAACAGATTTACTATCTAACTCAGTCTTGATAACAAACATTGCGCAAGAGTAATGCTTATTCCTCAACTTCTTGAATGCATCTTGTAGGTCTGAGTCAGTCTTTAAACTCATATTCAATATTTCCCAAGGTAGCAGCACTGCAAACCTTACTTCTTTAGCTTCATATATAGGAAAATCAAAGCAAACATCCTTCACATCCTCCCACAACTTCTTCAATGTGTATTGCTCTGGAATGACGTGTGCAACATTAACCATTTACCACTACAACACATGTCCATGTAAATTAAGTCAAGGTTAAAGTCGCATATGGTCATTATAAAATATTAAATGAAAAAGAAAACATTGTG
This sequence comes from Citrus cavaleriei, assembly GCA_030448925.1. Taxonomy (NCBI): domain Eukaryota; kingdom Viridiplantae; phylum Streptophyta; class Magnoliopsida; order Sapindales; family Rutaceae; genus Citrus; species Citrus cavaleriei. Next base: position 76,339 of record JAUJEN010000215.1, read on the forward strand.
AAATGAGCTCTGACATAAAAAATACCATATTCTTGCCTCCACATCTTGAATAGCGGAGGTACAATTACTCTACTTAACCACACATACATTGCTTTGATCCCAAAAATTACCAAACCACAAAAAATGTCAGATTTCAGACCGATAAGCCTTTGTAATGTCATTTATAGGATCGTAGCCAAAACAATTGCAAATAGACTAAAGCATATCCTCCATCGAGTTATATCTCCAACTCAAAGTGCTTTTTGTTCTAATCGCTGATTATGGATAATGTTATAGTAGGTTATGAGTGTTTATAAGATAAGACACGATGAGGGAAAAACCATGGGCTAGTGGTGCTTAAATTAGACATTAGTAAGGCTTATGATAGAGTGAGTGGGGCTTTTAAGCACAATGTTGAAGTTAAACTTTTCTAGTAAATGGGTGGATTTAATCATGCGGTGTATTACTACTTCTTTTTTTGTTATTAATGGAATAGCCACGAGGACTATTCATCCTCGGAGGGTCTCGGTGTCCTTATCCCTTACCTATTTCTAATGTGTGATGAGGCTTTCACAGTTTACTTAGCGAGGCGACAAAAGCTTCTCCACGGGATTCATTCGGCGTGAGAATTTCCCACTTATTGTTTTTGGATGACAGCCTAATCTTTACTTGAGCAATAATTGTAGATTGCAAACATTTTAAAGCTTTATTTGTATGCTATTGCAATGCCTCCGATTTTAATTTTGAAAATCATCTATGTTCTTTAGTGGCGACAAAAATGAGATTTGCCATTAAAGATATTTTCCAGTGGTGTCTCGACATGAGAAGTACTTAGGCCTTTCATCAATGATTGGGAGGATGACAAAGAGCTTTTTAAGGAGACCAAACTCAAGGTTTTGAACAAAATATTTGGCAACACAAGCATTTCTCAAGTGGAGCGGAGGTACTAATTAAAGTAGTACAAGCAATCCCATCTTATGCCATGAGTGTTTTAAAATGCCCATAGGATTTTTGAGGATATCCAAAGCGTGGCCAAATTACGGGGGAACTAATTCCAAGAAAAGGTATTCACTGGCGAAATGGGAAAGAATGAGTTATGCAAAGCGAGAGGTGGATTGGGGTTCCGAGACTTATCAAGTTTCAATCAAGCTTTAGTTCTAAACAAGGTGGAGAATTATGATCCCCAAACTTCGGCGGTGGCAAAAGTCTTCAAAAGGTATTTTAAGCACGATGGTTTCATGAATGCAAAATTGGGTCAAAACCATCCTTTGTATGGAGAAGTGTGTTGTGGGGAGGCAAGTGATCCAAAAAGGGTCTAGGTGGAGAATTGGCAATGGGGAAAATGTAAAGGTGTACAAAACTAACTGATACCCGGACCAACCTTGCCAATTTCAAACAATGGCTCCGGACACTACGATGGCGGAGAGCTAATTGACAAACAACATTGGAAAGAAAAGGCGATATGTGATCACCAGAAAGATGCAAAAGCTATCTCTCAAATCCCTTTGAGAAGGCCACATGATGATCGTGATGGCACTACGATAAAAGGGGCCAATATTCTCAAAAGCGGCTACAAGTGGCTATGAAGATGAAGTTCCCAGACAAGCCAAGTTGCTCCAATGGAATGTTATCCGAAACTTTCAATACCGAAAAGATAAAAATTTTTTTGGAGAGCTGACATGACTTTGCTAATTTGGAAATTTATGGAAGAGGAGAATTCTACAGAGTCAACTTTTCTTTGCAGATGAAATCCATTTCTCATGCTCAAGGGTGCAAAATGGCAAAGAAGATCCGGAAAGCTTCTCAAATAACAGTTGGTTATGAGGAGCATAACCAAGACATAATTGGGTTATTACAAGCATTGCCTCAACAGAATGCCAATAGAAGGGACCTTTGTGGGCTGCATTACTGGGCTATTTGGAATGCGAGAAACAAATGGTTGTTTGAAGGCAAAAAGAATCCAACTAGGCAGGCCCGAATCTATTGTAGAAGTCGTATAGGAAAGTCAAACACTGAAACAAATTATATTACAAGCCGGAGGCGGGGGAGCGTAAGCGATGCCCTCCCCGAAGAGATTAGCTAAAATTAATGTGGATCTTTGCGGTGGATGTTGAGAAACAAGTGACAGCCTTGGGGTGGTGATCGGAGATTCGGATGGCAAGTGTAAAGCTCTAAGACCTCTAAGTTTTTTGGAAGTGTAGTAATGGCTGAAGTTGCAGCCATGGAGTGGAGTTTGCAGTTGCATCAGTATTGGAGTTACTTAATGGAGTTGTTGAATCGACTCTTTAGAAGTTGTTGAGCTCGTTAACAAGTCAAGTAATATGTTTTTGGGTGATCTGAAATTCTAGAAAAGCAAAAGACTTTTCAGAATTTCAAAGCTCAGATGTCATAGAACTTGGAATGGTGTGGAAAGACCCATGGGGAGAGAGAAAAGTCGACGGTGAAAGAGAGCATGGTGAGATGCGCTGAGCGGGGAGAGAGAGAGAGAGGTGAGATGCATGAGTTGGTGAAGATTTGGTGAGTGTTGTGGCGATTGAGCATGTTGTGTGTGTCATGTGATATGCATGCCCTTGTGAGAATTTATAGTTAGCATGGCGTTAATTGTAGTTCTGATGAAATCTCATTTTCCTTTTCATTTGCTTTCAAGTGGCGGTGATGGGTGAACCGCCAAATTATTAGTCATTGGCTTCACAAATTCATTCAGCAATTATCCATTTTCTCACTGTTCAAATTTCTTATTCTTTCCAAAGCCCATAATTATACTCCTTTCTTTCTTTGCCCCCAAAAAAAAAAAATATGTCAATCATCGGAGGCGATCCTACGCCAAGAAAAGATCCAAGACGATCTGATGAAGTGGGAGAATATGTTGGAGATGATCAAAGGCGGTGCTTGATGATCTTTGAGGAGAAGAAGACGACTAATCGATCTTTAACATGGAAAAACAAAACAGTAAAATAATTATTTTATTACTGTTAATATAAAGCAGCCAACCCTTAAATAATCTTTCCAAGAGAAAACTAATAGACAAATAAAACATAATAGATATTAACTCAAGGTAAATCAATACTAAAAGCGTGATAATTTTTTTTCCAAAATAATGAATATTTTCATAAATTAATAATTTATTAACTTACTGATTAATTGATATTTGTTAAATTTTAATAATTTTTTGATGGTTCCCAAAACTATTAATTTATTGAGATTTTATTATATTTGTTATATGGGACACAATGCAATTTATAATAATATATTATTGCAATGGGACTAACAAAATTTCTAGCAATTCTTTTTTCATAGATAACAACCATTCGATTTCGATGACATTAACCATGTAAATGTTAATAACACATGATTTAAAAAAAAGGGAGTTTTTCTAATGATTAGTGTAAAGAAATTGGTGGGTGAAGCAGACACGCAGCTATAGTGAAATTGTAAGAAAATAAAGAACACGCACAAAAGAGAACACCAGAAATTACATGGTTGACTTTTATGTCCAAGGCAGAAAAGAAATATTTTACTAGTGAAAGGAGTTACAAATATTGTAGTATTTAGCTTTCCCAAAATCCCAATACACCTAAACTCTCAAATAATCACTCAAGAGTTTATTAAACTCTTAATATTCTCAACTCTCAAAAGGAAGTAAATTCTTCTCTCTCAAAATAGAATTGGATACTAAAATGAGGGTGGGAAGCCCTCTTTATATAGCCAAAATTTTGGCCCTTTTTTTTTTGAACAAGTCAACACGGCACCACCAACAATGGCGGGCCGTGTTGAATGGCATGGCACCGGCCATCTAGATGGCCGGTGCCAGCCATGACTTTTAATATTCTCCCACTTGGAGATTAGATTGAGAATCAATCAATCTCCACACCATCCTTTCTGCTTCGCCGTAGTTATGTTGCCTACATTGCTGCTAGACCACAAGAGGATCTACTCTAGAGAAACTTGTCAGTATTGATCGGCTTGGTCAAAACATATGCTAGGTTCTCTTTGGTATGGATTTTCTGCAAATCCACACTTTCATCTTCCACTACTTCACGAGCAGTGATCTTGAACTCTATGTGCTTTGTCACGGAATGAAAAGGATTCCTTGCAAATTTAACCCGTCACAAAACATAGGAATTTTCTGTTGTTTGTGTCCGAGCTCCTCCAATAACCTTTGTATCCAAATAGCTTCCTTGCAAGCTTGTGTATGCTATTACATTTCGTAGATAAAGCCACAGGTTTGCGAAACCGCTTACCCGCAAGTGTAAACACATAACCAGTAGTAGATTTTCTTTATCAAGGTCTCCTGCAAAATCTGAATCCACATAGCCCTTAACAGTAAACTCTGATCCTCCATAACATAATACAATAGCTGAGGTTCCTCTGATGTATCTCAGAATCCTCTTCACAGTTATCCAATGCTCTCCACCAGGATTCGCCATGTATCGACTAACTGCTCCCACTGCTTGTGCAATGTCTGGTCTTGTACATATCATAGCGAACATCAAACTTCCCACTGCTGATGCATACGGTACTCGAGACATCTCCTTCCTCTCTACTTCATTGCTAGGACACATACTTGAGGATAATTTGAAATTAACAGGAAGTGGGGTAGAAATTGACTTACAATATTGCATGTTGAAGCGCCGCAAGATTTTCTTTAAGTAATTCTTCTGCGAAAGCCAAATCTTCATGTTATTTCTGTCTCGGTGAATTTGCATCTCTAGAATCTTGTTTGCTGGTCCCAAGTCCTTCATTTCAAACTCCCTAGCCAACTGTGCTTTTAATTCTTGGACTCGATCTTTATTGGGGCCTGCTACCAACATGTCATCTACGTACAACAGCAAAATGATGAAATCATTATTTTCAAACCTCTTGTAATATGCACAATGGTCTGAACTGAGTCTGTTGTATCGAAGGCTCATGATGAAGGAATCAAATCTCTTATACCAACACCTCGGCGCCTGTTTGAGACCGTATAGGAATTTGTTCAACCTGCAAACCAAGTTTTCCTTTCCTATTTCTGCAAAACCTTCTGGTTGGAGCATATATATTTCTTCTTCAAGTTCTCCATGAAGAAATGCAGTTTTCACATCTAACTGCTCTAGATGTAAGTCAAATGTAGCACACATCGCCAAGACTATTCTAACTGTTGTGAGTCGAACAATCGGAGAAAATATCTCGTTAAAGTCAATACCTTCTTTCTGAGCATATCCTTTCACCACCAATCTCGCACGATACCGCTCCACTTGGTCATTGCCATCACGTTTGATCTTGTAGACCCATTTGTTCCAAATGGCTTTTCTTCCACGTGGTAGTGGTACAAGTTCCCATGTCTTGTTCTTGTGTAGAGCTTCAATTTCTTCCTGCATTGCTGTCATCCACAAAGCAACATCTGAGCTGTTTAAAGATTCATGGAAAGTTGAAGGCTCTCCATCCTCTCAAGGCAGATGCAACATTGATCATTTGTGACATACTTTCCGTTGGCGATCTCACCGAAGTTGATGAACTTCTGGAGCCTCGGACTCGACTGGTTCTTATTCCTCATGCTCTGGTGCTGCTTTAAAAGAATCTGAATCTTTTGGATTATTTTCCACATATATTGGTATAGTCTCTGACTTTTCTTTTACCCTGTTATCATCCTCATCTCTCCTTTGCAGTTGATCTACTATAAAGATAACATCTCTGCTGATGACGATCTTGTGGGCGTTAGGGTCCCATACCCCTTTACTCCATCAGCATACCCCAAGAAGATACATCTTCTAGATTTTGGATCTAGCTTTGTTCTTTCTTGGGCATTGTACATCACGTACACAGGACATCCAAATGTATGTAGGTAGAAATAATTAGCTGGCTTTCCAGTCCACATCTCCATCGCCGTCTTCAATCTAATAGTTGTAGATGACGACCGATTTACTATATAACAGGCAGCTTTGGCTGCTTCTGCCCAGAATGAATTGGGTAGACCAACAATCTTCAACATAGCTCTTATTCTTTCTGTAAGAGTTCTGTTCATCCGCTCCGCCACTCCGTGTTAACATATATGTTCTCATATTATTGATTTTGATGATAACAAACAAGATTAAGAATGATTAATCTTTTAAGCTCAAATTATTGAAAAATATATTTTAAATAAATCATTATTTTTACATTATAAATGTTTCATATTTAATGGAAAAATGATTTTATGAAATTGGTTGTTTTTCAAAGTTTATGGTTTAATTGAAAGAATTTTGAAAACTTTGAAATCAACAAGTATTGCTTGAAATTTTGGAGAAGGATTTATTTGAAAAGTATTCATAGCATTTAGGGCTATATCATAATTTCAGAAAGTTTTGGGAATAGTAAGCATTATTTAGAAATTCTGAAATTAGACTTATTTGCTAAATGTATAACGTTTTGGGCTATAGTACAGTTATATAAAGTTTTAGGGTCAAACTATTATTTTACAAAATAGTTCCAATTCTTGTAGATAGCGATCCGATCTTGATAACTGACATCTAATGAAATTGAAGTTTAGCCTCGGACCTAAATGGCGATCCAATTTTTAATAACGATATTTATAAATCGAAGATTAGCCTCTGGACCTAAACGGCGATCCGACATCTAGATAACGGCGATCCGACAATTTGAAAATCAGCCCAACGGTCATATTGACCAGTCAAACGGCGATCCGACATCTAGTTAACGGCGATCCGACAGTGTGCAGAAAGTCAATAACGGCTAGTTTTCAGCTCTATCTATAAATAAGCTCATTCAAATTCAAACAAGGAGCATTCCAACGATCATCATTGAGCAAAATATTGAGAATACAACTTTCATTGAGCTTTAAATCTTTGTATTCATCTTATTCATTCACACATTGAGCTTTCACTTGTGATCAAACACATTGTGTGAGAGAGATTCATTTGTAATCTTTTTTGTAAAATCAAGTTAAAAGATTGTAAGTGTTGGGATACACTTGGGGTTAAGAGATTGGGGATAATCTCTTGTTGTAAAGGTCCATTGATACCTTGAAAGTCAATTGTAAGCGTTTGAAGCCTTGGGAGGCTAGCTTAGTGAAATCCTCAAGCCCGGTGTGCTTGGAGGTGTGGACGTAGGCGGGGATTGCCGAACCACGTATAAATCCTTGAGTGTGCTTTCTCTTTCCTTACTCATTTATTATTGTGCTTTTATTGAATTTATTGTTTTCGAATTTATTAAGGCATTAGATTAAATTGTTGTGTGGTTTGCGTAGGATAATTTTTAAAATCCCAATTCACCCCCCTCTTGGGTTGCCTAGTTAGTATTTCATTTGGTATCAGAGCGAGGTGCTCTTGTGTAGACTTAACCGTCTAGAGTTAAAGATCACTAGCAACCCAAATTAGTTCAACTTTCATGGAAGGCCAATCCACCACTAGACCTCCATTTTTTTATGGTAATGACTATCCTTATTGGAAAACTAGGATGAGAGTGTTTTTACAAGCCTTAGATTATGAAATATGGGAAATAGTTTGTGATGGTTCATTCATTCCTAGGGAGAATGTTTTAAGTGAGTTGGATAAGAAAAATATGTCTTTAAATTCCAAGGCTATGAATGCTTTATTTTGTGCCTTAGATAAAAAGGAATTTCATAGAGTTTCAAATTGTTCTAATGCTTATGAAATTTGGAGAAAACTTGAAATTGTGTATGAGGAGACTACGAGCGAGGAGGAATTTCATGAAGTGTCGAATTTGGCACTTATGGCAATTGGAGATGAATCGGATGATGAACTTGATGAGGTAAGTGTTCTTCCCACTTATGATGAATTGCATGATGCTTTTAAGGATTTGCATGATGAGCTAATGAAGATTGGTAAAAAGAATATATGTCTTAAAAGGAAGATGGTAGAGCTCACAAATGAAAATAAAACTCTAAGTGCAAAGATTAGTTGCCTAGAATTAGAAAATAAAACATTGCATGATAGAGTTGCATTATCAAATGAGAAACCTAGCATTTCACACAAGCATCTAGAATCACATATAAATGACTTGAAAAATGAAAAAGATGCCTTGCAAAAATCCAATGTTTCATTAAATGAAAAGATCAAAGAATTGGAATTAGATAATGAAATGTTACATGATAGAATTGCATCATTCACATGTAAACAAAGTACTTTGTATGAGCATGAGAAATCACATGTTGATGAATTAATAAATGAAAATGAAACGCTTAAGAAAAGGAGCAATGAGTTGAATGAGATTGTTTTGAAATTCACAAATGGGCAAAAGATGTTGGATAACATGCTTAATTCACAAAAATGTGTGTTTGATAAAGGAGGACTTGGGTATAAGCCTTACTTGAAACAAAAATATTATAAGAATTATTTTGTTAAGGCTACCTCCACAAATGATCAAATTGTATGTCATTATTGCAATCAAAATGGTCATATGAAGAATAGATGTCAAATTAAAAGAAATGTGTATTATGGAGTCAAATGTATTTGGGTCCCGAAAGGAATCTAACACTCAAGGACCCAAGAGTATTTGGGTACCAAAGGGCACAACGTGAATATTTTCTTTGTAGGTACCACAATCAAGGAATGGTGGAGAAGTTCCTTAATGAAAGCTTGTGAGGATAATCACTTGAGTATGAGCTAGGAGAAAAAGATGAGGCAAGATGATTTAATTATTTTGGTAACAATTCTTGCCATATTAATTTTGTTGAATGAATCATGATAAATGAATTTGCGAAAGTATGCTTGTATGTTTACATGATAGAATTATCATTGTGTTTAACATTGAGTGCTTTATCATTATGCATGGTTATATATATAAGATGATAGCTTGTCAACTCATCATGATAGCTTTGTTTGATTTTGATGATTATGTAATGCCTAAGCTTGATAAATGAATGATATGCTTGAATTATCAATTTTTGAATGATTATATGTTTAATTATTGTGAAAAATATATGCATAATGAGTGAATTATTTTTGAATTAATCATGTCTTAAATGTTTATAATTCGAACCATAAAGTGTTATCGTATCTCATAATTGTGTAATGTATATGCATGATAGATGAGTTATATGTTATTTCTTGCATTAGAAGTGATCGTGGTGGATAATTTGAAAATCATGCATTTGAGATTTTTTGTAATGGTTTTGCCATTGAGTATAAATTTTCATCACCTAGAACTCCACAACAAAATGGAGTTGTAGAGAGAAATGATAGGTCTATTAAAAAAAAAATGGTTAAGACCACATTGATTAAACATCATCTCAATAATACTCTCTATGAGCTTTGGAAATATAGAAAACCCAACATTAGTTATTGCAAAGTTTTTGGATGCAAATGTTATATTTTGAACACAAAAGATAATCTTGGCAAATTTGATCCAAAATTTGATGTTGGCATTTTTCTTGGCTATTCAAACACAAGCAAAACTTATGGAGTGTATAACAAAAGAATTTTGATTGTGGAAGAATTTATACATGTTATATTTGATGAGTCTAATTCTTCCTCTACGGAGAAAGTTGTTGTTGATGATAATATAGATGAAAGGCCACAAGAAGATTATCAAATGATAGCCAAAAGAATGCACCACTTGAAAATCAAGAGGAGCAACATGAAGAAACAAATGCGGAGTAAAATGAAGGTACTTCTCAAACACTCCCTAAAGAGTGGAGGTATGTTTCTTCTCACCTTAAGAACTTAATTTTGGAAGATCCATCACAAGGTGTAACTACTAGATCATTTTTTAGAAATATATATAAACATTTGTAACAATGGATTTGATCACTTATTCTTTAGCTCATTATGATGGTTTTTTTTTCTTAATAGCTATGTTGATTTTGATGATCTTATATTGCAATTATACACTTATGTTTTGCTTAAGATTTGAGATAAAGAATATGTTTTGATGATTACATGTATTTGAGGAAGTTTGATCTTATGGGATCTATGATTGGTGAATGGATGCATTTTTTGTTCTTTATTGATGTATTGTCGAATATGCTTTACTTGCTTTAAATAATATCGAAATGGGAGAAATACATATACTTCAATAATTTTAAGCATATAATGGCATATGTTGATTTTGATGATCTATATATTGCTATTATGTACTTGTGCTTTACCTAAGTTTTGATGATAAAGAATGTGCTTGATTTGAGGTTTTGATAATTGATAGGGGGAGACAAATATGATATGTTTTTGGATAAAATCATTTTTGTTAAAATTTTAAATTGGCCATATATTTAGGAGGAGCATATAATATGATTTTGGATAATATGCATTTTAAACTTTTTGGTTGTCCAAAGGGGGAGACAAAGGAGTATATCATTTCGATGTTGTCAAAAGGAGGAGAATAATATGCATTTTGAGTCATTGTTTTGATAACTAATATGTGATTATGGTGAGGACTTGATGATTTTGAGATATAATGATGATTTGATTACATGGGTGTTTTATATGATGATTTTATGTTTTGAGTTGTTGATTTATGGAATAATAGTTCATGATCATTTTATGTATGGAGTTGGCTTTTATCATGATCTATAATAATTTGGATGTGATATTACTGATCTTGTATTTGAGGTGATGCTTGTTGTTAGGGGGAGATTTTGTCGAAATTTCTATTCGGACAACATGGGTAACAAATTTTCTACTCTTATTCTTTTCCTTTACATTTTCTTTTTTATGATAAAGGGGGAGAAGAATACATGTTTTCAAATTTATAAAAAAAATTATTATTTTTTTCTTTGCCAATTAAGTTTTTCTTTTTGATGATGAGGGGGAGAAAAATCTATGTATTTAAATCATTAATTTAGCTAATTGGCAAATTGTAAGAGAATATTATATTTAGGGGGAGCAATTTGTGGAATCATTCTTTAAATACATGAAATGTTTGTCATCATCAAAAATGGGGAGATTGTTAACATATATGTTCTCATAATATTGATTTTGATGATAACAAACAAGATTAAGAATGATTAATCTTTTAAGCTCAAATTATTGAAAAATATATTTTAAATAAATCATTATTTTTACATTATAAATGTTTCATATTTAATGGAAAAATGATTTTATGAAATTGGTTGTTTTTCAAAGTTTATGGTTTAATTGAAAGAATTTTGAAAACTTTGAAATCAACAAGTATTGCTTGAAATTTTGGAGAAGGATTTATTTGAAAAGTATTCATAGCATTTAGGGCTATATCATAATTTCAGAAAGTTTTGGGAATAGTAAGCATTATTTAGAAATTCTGAAATTAGACTTATTTGCTAAATGTATAACGTTTTGTATAGTGCTTATATAAAGTTTTAGGTCAAACTATTATTTTACAAAATAGTTCATCAGAAGAAGCATCGTAGATAATCCGACATCTTGATAACTCACATCTAAAATTGAAGTTTAGCCTCCCTAAATGGCGATCCGATTAATTTTAATAAACGGCGATATTTAAAGAATCAAGATTAGCTCCTGATCTAAAATCCGATAATTTGAAAATCATTATATTGACTACCAAACCACGATCCGACATCTAGTTAACGCGATCCGACAGCAAAGTCAATAACGGGTAGTTTTCACTCTTCATCTATAAATGTTCATTCAAATTCAAACAAGCGAGTATTCCAACGATCATCATCGAGCAAAATATCAGAATACAACTTTCATCAGCCTTTTAAATCTTGTATTCATCTTATTCATTCACACATCGAGCTTTCACTTGTGATCAAACACATTGTGAGAGAGATTCATTTGTAATCTTTTTTGTAAAATCAAGTTAAAAGATTGTAAGTGGGATACCAAGAGATCGGGGATAATCTTCGTCAAAATCGACAATTGAAGTCAATTGTAAAGCGTTTCAGCCTTAGGCTGAAATCCTCAAGCCCGCTGGAAGGTGGACGTAAAGGGGATTGTCGAACCAATGATAAACCTCGAGTGCTTTCTTTTCCTTACTCATTTATTATTGTGCTTTTATTGAATTTATTGTTTTCCGAATTTATTAAGGCATTAGATTAAATTGGTTTATGAGATAATTTTTAAAATCCCAATTCACCCCCTCTGGGTTGCCTAGTTAGTATTTCAATTTTGTTGAGAGTGTATGCCACCTGAATACCTTGCTTCTGTAAAGCAAGAAACTTGTCATTCAGATACTCTCCACCATTATTCTCAAGCACTTGATCTTTTACTGTGATTCAAGTTTTACCCGCGCTTTGTATTCTTTAAACACTATAAATACATATGACTTTTTCTTAATTGGATACACCCAACATCTTCTATAATAATCATAAATGAAAGTCACCATGTACTTTGTACCTCCCATGGATATATTCGGTGATTCCCAAATGAATCAATCTAAAATGCATTTACTCCTAGCAATAGATTCATCAATTTTAATCTATCACAACTCGCAAAATAGTAAACTTACTGATTTGAGCCCCAGAAGTAATTTTTGCTCAGAGAGAATCTTCAAACCTTGTTCTGACATGTGACCAAGTTTGAGATGCCACATCATCGTTGACTCTTCTCCATTTGACGCGACACATGCATCAGCCTCCAGTAGTGTTTCTCCTTTAAGCATGAATAGATTAGCACCGATCTTTTCTGCCTTCATCAATACAAGCGCACCTTTAACAATCTTCATAATTCCATTCTCCACACGAGTTTTGTACCCATGACTATCCATTTGTCCCAAAGACAATAGATTTTTCTTCGTCATGTAATGCACTCCCAATTGTGCGAATTGTACCATCAAACATTTTTATTTTAATAGTACCAATACCAGCGATCTCCAAGGCATGATCATCTCTTATATATACAGATCCTCCTGAGATAGGTTCATATGTGTGGAACCATTCTCTCCTAGTGGTCATGTGCCAGGTAGCTCGAGTCTATGTTTACATCGATAATTTTCAAATAGTTGTTGCCTCGTTGTAGAGAATTTTGCCATCATCTGAGGTACTTGCTACACAACCCTGAGCATTTGATGACTCAGGTTCTTTGCCCTCTTTTCTCTTCTAATTACTTCAACACTCTTTCTTGACGTGCCCTTTCTTGCCACAGTTGTAGCATTTAACATTCTTCTTACTTTTGGATTTTGATCTACCATGATTTTGACTCCCACTGGGGCCACGTTCCGTTGATCTCCTCTGTCACGATACGCCTCCGCTTTGCGAATCTTGTTCTGCTTTTCCTTATTTTTCCTCCTGCTCTCCTCATTTAATACGGAGGCTGCAACATCGTTGAAAACTAAATTGTCCACTGGATTGTTGTTCGTCAGGTTGATGATAAGTTGATCATAATGAATCGTAGACTTTAAAGGTTGCACGCTTCATTTTCCTCTATATTATGACCCAACGCTGAGTTGTGAAAATAAAGTCTTCAAGGTATTGATCGGTCACCATCAGATTCCGCCATTCAAGAGTATAGTTTCAAGAAGATTTTGTTGTATAGTGACTTACAATTTTGTGAGAATATCTCATATTTCCTTCGTATTTTTCTCTCGCCACGGATAATACTCCGCTCAGGTAAGTGTAGATCGTAAATAGCGTTGCCTACCTCAGTTATCTCCATGGGCCTTTCTCCAATTGCTGCCAAGCAATTATTTTTCCTCAATACAGCTTTCATCTTCATTTTCCACAATGAAAAATTATTTCCGTTAAACTTCTCAATTTCATACTTTATTTTGTTGATAAATACCCATAATGTACCACCTTGAATAGTTGTGAGTATGTGAGAATGCACACTAGGAAAGTCCTCAGAAAGACCGGAGGGGTCACGGTCCCACTTTAAAACCTGCACTTTGTCTTATCGCCATGATGTAACTTTCCTAGACATGTACAAAACCACCCAGTTGCTTTACTCACACCACTATTTCCTGCTTTACACTGCTAAATTCTTGGATCGCTTCCACCGTTTCACGTAAACAGTACCGTATACGTGAACAGTACCGTATACATGAATAGTATCATATACATGAACAGTACCGTGTTGGGAATGACCATTCGCAGTTTTTGCTATCCTGCCACGGTATGCTTTCTTCTCTGAACGTTTAATATTTGAATGAATGTATTCACAAATTGACATACTGGTACGGTGGTGGAAACTTTATTTCTTAGTAGTGGGCAAACTTTATTTGCCCACTACTAATTTGCCCACTACTAAGAAATAATACATGGTTCAGATTTGCTGTCGATGGCGATCGATATTTCCAGAACTAGTCAAGCGTTACAGTGAAGAAAGCAAAAAATCACAAAACCAATTAGATGCAGTGGGTTCAGATGGTAGCCAAACACTATGTCATTATTCATTTACAAATCCAAACCTTTAAATCAACGTAATTAAAATCTAACGGCTGGGTACAATAACAATAAAAAAGTGGAGTACGGAGTTGGATCTTGAAGTAAAGAAGAAGAAAAATTAACTACTATATATTTGATTTTCTTTTCTTTTTTAAGAAAAGAACACTTTTTGACAATTAGAACATTATTTTTGTTAAGTTAGATTGTGCATCATCATAAAATAAGGTTGAAATTTATGAGTACTAATATGAAAGAAGTGATAAACTGATAAAGTTAGTTTGTCCATACACAATTAAATTAGACTGAAATTTAGAAATATGTGTAACAACCCAACTGCAGCCTACTGATTTTGAGTTAGAACTGTTTTAACTTGTTTTAAAATTATTTTAACTACAACAATGCATAAAGCTTTTTAATAAAGGTTAATGCATGAGAAAGTACTTTATTTATTTTGGCTAACCCCTTCTCCTTCATTGGCTAAGCCATTAACCATATGATGAATAATACTAATAAAATAAGTTTGATCGATACAAAAGTTCTATTTTTTTGAATTAACAAATATGCAACACAATCAGAAGTGGCCAATGCTGTGCACAACACAAAATTAAGAAAGTACTGGGATTAATTAATTAATTTTCATCAACAAAATATTAAGATTGATATCTGCAATCTAATTTGCTTAAGTTTTCTTTTAAAAATTTTCAAGTAAAAAAGATTTTTAAAATTAATTTTCAATAGTGGTTGTTTTTACTTTCAATTCGTCATGGCGGCCTTTGGAGAAACCAACCAATACTTGTCAATTTGTGAGGTGAGATACAAGCATTTCATGATATTCTACAAGCTTTTAACACGTCAATAATCGAAACAGAGGGAAATTAAATCATAGGAATAAAAAATCTAAAAAAAATTATTTTTTTCATACATTGATTGAACTTCATTCTCAATTGAAAATTATGACAAAGTTAAATAAATTAATCACCACGATTAGTAAATATTAGTACCTCAAGTTAATGAATTGACAACTTAATAACGCTACATTTTCATCGAAATTAATAAGTCTTACGAATTCATCTTACATAATCCAATGCTAGTGACCCCTTTACAAATGATTACATGTTTGCTTCGTAATTAATTAATAACGTGAAAACAAAAACAAATAGACCCTCACACCAATAATTTTGCAACCAACCAAACCCCACTATCTCCTTTTAAAAAAGAGAAAAAAATATAATAAGATAATTACAACTTTGCGCTCTTTGTATCACTGTTATTTGATTCCGTATAATGTTTCAAAATAAAAAGGAAATCATTTTGTATAGCTTTTGTAAATAAGTGAATTTAAAAATCTCTGAAAATTAGTCCCGTTTTCTGTACAATTAAAAAAAGAAAATGTATAGTATCCATTTTGCTTTTTGAAATTGTTTCGTTATCCTAGATTAATTCGCCAATGTCCAGTTCCTGAAACACGAGCATGCGAAGCTTGCTAATGTAATTATTGGTGGCGGGTACCGTCTTTTATTTCATTTAGTGTAATAATAGCGTTATGTTAATTATGTTATTAGTTTATTAAATATATACCTTTAACAAACGAGTCGAATTTGTGTTATTTAAAATTTCATTTTACCTTATTTCGACGCGACAGGAATATGAATATAATATTACACTACAAATTGACATTGTTGATTATAAAAAATGCAGTCCACTTATAGTAATAAGAAAAGAGATTAAAATCTTTTAATTTAACTTGCCTTTATAAGAAGAATTGATAAACTCTCTTCAAACTTTTGAAATAAACCTGAAGAGACGGTAAGAGGAGAATAACGTAGCTTTATTCCAAGCTAATTATATTCCTAACATTTAAGATTAATAAAAGGGTTCTTTGCTCTCGTATTCTCTCTGAAGTAGTGCCTAGTTAATCATGTTAAGTAAAGGCAAGATTCTTGGTTCGGATTTTATTTAATTTAGTATGTAAAGCAAAGGTATGATCATGAGCTCCTTCGATTTTATATTTGTAGTGGGCTCTGTTTTTGCTTTTCACTTTTGCGGTGGGTTTTACTTAATGAGAAATGGAAAATGAAAATTCACTTCGAAAAAAGGACATAAAACTTCTTAACATTTTAAATAGACCCACACTAATAACTTTGCAAACAACCCAACCCCACCATCTCTTTTGAAAAAGAAAAAGAAAAAATACAATCAGAGGATTACCACTTTTCTCTTTGTATCACTGTTGTTTGATCCCATATAATATTTTCGGAAACACGATCATGCGAAACTTGCTAAATTATTGGTGGTAGTACTGTCTTTTATTTCATTCAGTGTAATAATCGCGTTTTGTTATTTATGTTAGTAACCTACTAAAATTTCGTTTTCCAACATGAATATAACATTAACATAACATTATGATACGACTTCACATTGAGATTAAAACAAAACAAATGTAGTGCACTTACAGGAATAAAAAGAGAGATTAAAATCGTTTATTCTAACTTGCTTTTATAAGTAAAAGACTTCTACAGCAAAGAGGATGCATTCTATTTTTCTCCATATTCAACATTTTTTTTCCATTATTCAACGTTTGAAGAAAAAGAAAGAATTTTGGTATTCTTGGCGTAGAAGAATTGATAGACTCTCCTCAAACATTTGAGATGAACCTTAATTACGGTTCTGAAAATTATAAAGAACAATATTTTGAAAAGTAAATTTTAGCATTAATTACGGTTTTTCTCTTATTATTATTTTTAAAATTCTGTCATTGATTCTTGGTCCACCCATGTCCAGTTCGTCAAGGAGAAGACAACAAGCGTGTGAAGCTTGCAAAATTATTGCTGGTGGTGGGGGGCTGGCTTTATTTACACTTTGGTGGAATAAAGCGAAGCTTGCTAAATTACTGGTTGTTGGAAGGTCATTTTTTTTTCCCTTTCATCTTCACTTTAGAGTGATTTCAATTGTGTCTATTTGTTAGATAAGATATTAGATGAATAAAGTAAAATATTTCTAAAAAGAAACCTTTTAGGAGTTTAAAAAAAAAATTAGACAGAGAGAAACGTTTTGATTTATCTTGGTTTATGAGTTGAACATTTGTAAAGTGAAGGTTCTAAGTAATTGACACTGGATTAACTGCTTGACCTATACGAATATCTAACGGAAGGAATTTCGTAACAAGTGGTGGTGATTGGTGAATTGCTGCAAGGAAAACAAGTGGGGAGACTTGCCACATTTTACGTCAGATTTTTTCTTGACACTTATTAATTACTAAGCATTTTCATTTTGCTTACCAAGTGGTGTGATGGGTGAATTGCCAAATTATTAGTCATTGGTCAATAAAGTATAAACGCGTGATTTCTAGTCACCCTTCACAATCACAAACTCATTCTGCTTAATTATCCATTTTCTCACCCGTTCAATTTTCTCATTCTGCTTTCCATAACCCATAATTCTGATCCTTTCTTCCTTTGCCCAAAAAAAAAAAGAAAAAAATGTCAATCATCGGAGAGGCAATCCTTACGGCATCCGTTGATTTGCTGGTCAATAAGTTAGAGGGATTCGCTTTTTGCACGCCAAGAGAAGATCCAAGACCATAAACGAAGTGGAGAATATGTTGAGATGATCAAGGCGGTTGATGATGCCGAGGAGAAGAAGACGACTTAATCGGTCAAGAAGTGGCAAGCTTCAACTTGGCTTATGACGTTGAAGACTTGTTGGTGAGTTTCAAACCGAGGCTTTCCGAGGATGTTGTCTTGGAAATGGAGAACCACCGCTGCTCATGATCAACCCAAGAGCAAATGTGACAAGAACAAGTAAGTTTGAAGCTCATTCTTGTCACCACTTTTACTCCACAATCGATTCATTATGGCTTGATGTCCAAAATCAAAGAGATCAACAAGATTTCAAGAAATTGTGACACGTAAAAAACTTGCTAGATTTGAAAGAAAGTTCAAATTTGAGGGTCCAAAAAGCTACCCAAAGGCTAGAGACAACCTCTTTAGTGAAGCCAAAGTATATGGCGTGGAAACAAAAGAAGGATGTTGTTGAACCTGTTGAGGATGATTTAAGCAACGATGGTGGATTCTCTCGTTATTCCTATCATAGGTACGGGCGGGTCAAAAACTATCGGTTGCCTTTGTCTACAATGACAAGCGAAAGTGCAGGATCATTTTGATCTCAAGGCATGGACTTGTGTCTCGATTTATTTCGACGCAAGAGGCTAACAAAAACAATTCTAAGATCCGCTATTAATTATTGATGACAAGTGATTTAAATTTGCTTCAAGAGGAGAAGTTATCTCAAAAGAAATTTTTGCTTGTTTTGTACGCTTGGAATGAGAAATACAATGATTGGGTTGACATGAGCCAAGTTTTTGCACCGGAAGTAAGATTATTGTCACAACTCGTAATCAAGATGTTGCAGCCATCATGGAACCGCCCAATGAATTGAAAAAGTTGTCATTTGATGATTGTCTCCGTGTTCGCTCAACACTCTTTCGGGACAAGAGATTTCAAACAAGTCATTGAGGAAATTGGCAAGAAGATAGGATCAAATGCAACGCTTACCCTTAAAACTTCGGTGGACTCTTACGTGGTAAATGTGACCAAGTGATTGGGAAGGTGTGCTCAACATATGGATTTACTGTAAGAGATATGTGACATTATACCGCTTAGAGCTAGCTATTATCTCTCGGCACCTTGAAATGCTTTGCATATTGTTTCAAAGGATTATGAATTCAAGAGGAGGAGATAATTTTATTATGGAGTGCCGGGTTTCTGGATCACGGAGAGAGCGGAATCCAAGCCAAGATCTAGTCGAAGGTTCTTTCAAGAGCTACGCAAGATCTTTTTCCAAAGAATCAAGCAACGGTATATCACGATTTGTGATGCACGACCTCGTCAATGACCTTGCTCAATGGGCTGCGGGGGAGATATACTTCACAATGGAGTATACCTCGGAGGTTAACAAGCAACAAAGTTTTTCCAGAAATCTTCGTCATCTGTCATACATTCCTGAATATTATGAAGGCGGTAAAAGGTTTGAAGACTTGTACAATATCCAGCATTTAACTTTTTCTACCAAGAAGTCAAATGGCCGGATACTTTTCTCTTAGCATTCTTCCTAAGTTGTTCAAACTCCAACGATCGAGGTCTTCCGTGGATATTTCATCCCTAAATGCCGGATTCGGGTGATTTGAGGTATTAACCTATCTCGAATCGAGATTAGAACTCAATCAATCAACAAGCTTTATAATTTGCACACCTTCGGAGGGTCATTCAAGAAGTTTGTGTGTGCAGCCATGGGACACCTCATCAAATTGCATCATCTCAATAATTCAAATACATCTTCGTTGGAGGAAATGCCAGTCGGAATTGGTAGGTTGACTTATCTTCAGACGTTGTGTAATTTTGTTGTGGGAAAAGACAGTGGTTCCCGGTTACGAGAGCTAAAGTCCTTGACGCAACTTGGGGGGACACTTTGCATTTCAAATTTGGAGAATGTAAAACACATTGTTGATGCCGAGGACGCTCAATTGGATAGAAAGGAGAATCTTAAAGAATTATGGCTTCGATGGACTCGCAATACTAATGGTTCATCTTCAAGGGAGGCAGAAGCTGAAGAGGGCGTGCTTGACATGCTAAAACCCCATAAAAATCTGGAACAATTTTGTATCAGCGGCTATGGAGGCACAAAATTTTCAACTTGGTTAGAAATTCTCATTGTCAAATTAAATTTGAATATCAGAAGCATGTATCGCATTGCCGGTCAAGGCAACTACCCTCTCTAAAGCATCTTGTGGTATGTGGAATGAGCAGCGTAAGGAGATTTGATCCAGAGTTCTATGGGAAGGTTGCTTCAATTCCTTTTCCATGCTTGGAGACTCTTCGTTTTGAAGACATGGAAGAATGGGAAGACTGGATTCCTCATGGATCCGGTCAAGGAGTTGAAGGGTTTCCTAAATTGAGAGAGCTTCACATTTTAAGATGTTCTAAACTGCAAGGAACATTTCCAGAGCACCTTCCTGCATTAGAGAAGCTTGTTATTAAAGGATGTGAAGAATTGTCAGTTTCAGTTACGAGTCTTCCAGCTCTTTGCAAATTTGAAATCATGGATGTAAAAGGTTGTATGCAACTGATCATCACTACGCTAATTCAGGGTTTGTGAGATACATCAAATCAAGTGTTTCTCGCAGGGCCATTAAAGCCGCGACTGCCAAAATTGGAAGAATTGAAGATAAATGATATGAAAGAGCAGACATATATTTGGAAGAGTCATAACGAATTACTGCAAAACATTTGCTCTCTCGAGGATCGACGACATAAGTCATTCCCAAACTTCAATCCTTGGTGGCGGAGGAAGAGAAAGACCAACAACAGCAGCTCTGCGAGTTGTCATGCAGACTCGAATATCTAAGATTGAGATATTGCGAAGGCCTTGTGAAGCTGCCACAATCATCTCTCACCGCCTCGAGAGAGATAGAAATCTATGCGCCCTTGTTCCTTTCCCCGAGGTTGCTTTCCAAGTTGAAGATAATTGAGATTGAAGGTCAGGACGACCAAATCATTACCGTGAGGTATGGATGTGCGACACCAATTCATCTCTCGAGACCTTGTATATTGAGCATTGTCGTACGTTGACATATCTTGCTGGAGTCCAGCTACCACGGAGCCTTAAGAGGTTGGACATCCTTAATTGTGATAATATAAGGACTTTGACAGTGGAAGAGGGCATCCAGAGTAGCAGAAGCAGCAGAAATAGAAGGTACACCTCATCTCTTCTTGAGAAGTTAGAAATTAGCGATTGTCCATCTCTGACGTGTATATTTTCAAAAAACGAGTTACCTGCTACGCTTGAGTCCCTTGAAGTTGGCAATCTACCTCCGTCTCTTAAGTCCCTTCATGTTCAGGGTTGTTCAAAGCTGGAGTCAGTAGCAGAAAGGTTGGACAACAACACATCTCTTGAATACATCAACATTTCTAATTGTGAAAATCTGAAAATTTTACCGAGTGGTTTACATAATCTCCGCCAGCTTCAAGAGATCGAAATATGGGAATGTGAAAATCTGGTGTCCTTTCCCGAAGGGGGATTGCCTTGGCGAAAACCTGCTCAGATCTGGGTGTGAGATGGAGGCCTTACCCAAGGGATTGCACAATCTGACCTCTATTAAACAATTAACAATTGGAGGTGAGCTTCCAAGCCTTGAAGAAGATGGCCTTCCCACCAACCTTCATTCACTTCATATTTGGGGTAATATGGAGATTTGGAAGTCAATGATTGAGCGGGGTCGGGGATTTCACAGATTCTCTTCTCTGCGACATCTTACAATCGATGGATGTGATGACGACATGGTGTCATTTCCACTAGAGGACAAAAGATTAGGGACCGCGCTTCCTCTTCCGGCCTCTCTAACAACTCTGAGGATTTACAATTTTCCAAATCTGGAATGCCTATCTTCTTCAATTGTTGATCTTCAAAACCTCACTCACTTGAATCTCGTGGATTGTCCCAAGCTCAAATACTTTTCTGCCTTCCTCACTTTTGCAATTAAGTATCTATCGCTGTCCGTTGATGGAAGAGAAGTGCAGAAAGGATGGAGGATTGTTAACCCATATACCTTCTGTTCAAATCAATCTTAAATGGGTTTTTGACGGCTGAACAAAGGACGACTGAAATATTTTATTATTAGTAATTTTAAAAAACAAAAAAATTGGGTGTGTTTGTGTATATAATTTCAAATCTCAGTTGAAAACAATTCCTTTAAATAAATATGGTTCGGCGTCGGTGAGTCTTTATCATGTATATAATGGGCTTCCGAATTTTTTAATTAAACAATAGAATGTGTGCAAGTGCATTTTATATATATGTATTCTCTTCATCGGACTTTGGCAAATATTGTTTTGAAATTTTAGCTGTTGGATATATATATATATATATATATAATCTCGAGTGCTCTTTCTGATATAATTAATATAAATAAAACTCAAGTTATTATGACTGGACCCCCTAGATTATTATTATTTCGACTATTTATAATCTTGCTGGTGAATTGTTAGTGGGGTGATTATTTTAAATATTTTATATTTCAAAGTCATTTACATTTTGTGTGTTGTATATTTGAAATTACTTTGATCATGTGGAGGAGTCATTTGAGTAAATTAAATTTGATTAATTAATAGTAAACCGAGCATGATTTATTAAAATACAATTTATCAGTTATTGAATATTTAGATTCATCAAAATTGTTATAATTCATATAGATCTTTCTATTAACACATCAAAATGATGTAAGAATGTCTTCATCAATTGGAATGTGATATTTTTTTCTTAAATGCATAATATATGCCACAGAAAAAAGCTTTTTCTTTTTAATTTTTTTATTAAAAATAAACCAAGAGTATTAATTTCTTTTACAAAATTAGGAACTGGATTTATAAAAAGCACCTTATTGTTGTTAATACATACAACCGTCCTCGAAAACCCATCAAAATACAATAAACAGAACATCTAAAGAGAAGCATCAAACAACAAAACCATGAAAAGATCACAAAACAAATGGCACATCAAGCAAAGCAAGCACTTCTTTCTTTAATCAATTACATATGAGCCTTGGTGGCCTTACTATCTTCACCGGAAGAATTACCAGACTCTTCATCAATGTTAATAACCTTGGGCTGCCTCTTCTTCTCCTCAGCAAGCTTTGGCACTGTGATCCTCAGAACACCATTTTCCAAATGAGCCTTAAGATGATCTTTTGGAAAGTAATGAATTAATTTCTTATTGAAACTTCGTTTTTCTTGACTTATCCTTCTGCTGTGCCTGTACGGTTATATACATATAATATTTCTCTTCACCAGACTTTGCCTTCAGCAAAATTTGTTTTGAAATCTTACCTGTTAGATATATAAATGCTCGAGCGTTCTTTATTAAAATGGCATTTGTTAAGTAAGTAAAAGCACCAGGTCGGCCGTGCTACTATTTCCGCCCCGGCATGGATCACCTCAACCAAATGGTACGAGCAGGACACGGGGACAAATATGGTCCGACCAGAGACGAGTACCGACCAGAGGTGTATGCCGAGCCGATACCCATCTCCCGAAAAAGCGGGAACACGATCCCACAGAATCACTGGCGCTTTTCCTGTAACTGCTAGAGATGCGAGATCCCACGTTTACCCGTAATGTAGCAGTTAGAGTCCCATGAGAAGCCAACACCCAAAAAAGGAGGGATGAAGGTTAAGCGGGAACGTGGGATAACGACTATAAAAGAAGGAGAAATCGATGAAGAAGGGGACAGAAAAAAGGAAGAGAGAGAAAACGCTGCCAAATTATAACCAGGCTATTTTCTTACAAACTTCGGATAAATTAGAAACTATTCTTGAATCCAAATTGCACTGTTTTCCCGTAAACACCTTGAGCTAACTTAGGCATCGGAGGGTTTACGCCGGCAAAACCACCGGCGTCTTTGATCCGTTTTTGTGAACGCAGGTCTAGAAAGAGAAAGGAGGGCGATTCCAACCCCAGTGGTTCGAGCAACAGTTGATAACACAAACGTTGGTGAAAGATTCTGGTCGGTAAAAAGGCGAGCAGATTTAAGCATCAACATTTTGGCGCCGTTTGTGGGGAGCTGGATAAAAAGCTACCACCGAATCAGTAGTTACCGGAGAAGCAGTGAACGATTAGACATGGATGTGCCAAGGAAGGACGCTTTGAGGGAGGATAACGAATTTGGGGAGACAATCACTCTTACGGAAATTGCAAATGAAGCCCGGGAGAGGGTAATGCAAGATCGATTAGAGCGGATGGAGAAACAAATGGAGACTCTCGCGACCATCTGAAGTCGAAAAGGATTGTGAAACCCCCGTGGGGAGAGATGATGTCGGAGCGTAACCCAAATTTCGTGAGACGAGAGTCGAGGAAATCCCTCCGCCGGAGGACCAACCTAACGGGTGCATCCCTAAGCACCGGATTCGTGAGAACAAGTAGATGAAGGGAGGAACCAACCTCGCCTGGGCGATGATGGCCGTGTTGATTAAGGAGAGCTCGGGCTGCGTAATCGCCGAAAGGAGCGAGATCGACTGCTGATCCCGACTGCGGTCAGAATCGAGGGAGAGGTGCAGACAATTAAAGTGATAGAGGAGATACAGGGTAAGAGGAAGCCCCCGAGCTGGAGGATAATGCTAGATGAAGAATCTCCACTATCAACTGAGATCATGGGTACTGTAATCCCAAGAGATTTCCGCTTCCCCGACCTCAAATACTCCGGGCGAAGTGATCCACTGGTGCATATTGAACGTTTCAACGACGTGACGGGTGTTCAGGGGTTAACACCAGCTCAGAGGTGTAGGGTGTTCCCATTGACACTAGAGGGACGAGCCCGAGAATGGTATCGCAAGTACGGAAGTATCATGTGTGCCAAGAGTTGGCGTCAGCCCGAGGAGCAGTTGCCCCAGAGGATGATATGATGGAACTAATGGGGATGAAGTAGGAGGAACAAGAATCCCTTCGAGATTTTGTAAAACGATACCACCGAGCCGTGCTTGATTTGGGAGCTTTCAATCACCTGCAGGCGTTGAAGGGATTAAAGGAGGGTGTGAAGATAGGCTTATGGTATAACCCGGTGCGTAATTATTCAGGGGTATGAAAGCAAAAGAGACATTGAAATCGAAGAAGAAAAATCGGCAAGGATAAAGAGTGAACAACTGGAGGAGCTGAGACGAAAAGAAAGGAGAACCCCAAATAGGAGCGGGTCGGGAAAGCGAGCTGGGGAGTCTTCAATGATGGGTGCAGTATCCGCTCGATCTCGCCCTTATCCTATGGCTCAGACCACAAAGAAGTCCACGCCCCCATTCCTGAGGCAACGAGAATTCTAACCATCCTTATCACAACGCTCTCAGAGCACTGCATACAGCCAACCCCAGAACGGGACGATCAGGTCAGCTACCTTCAATATCCGCTCGAGACGATACTCATGATGAAAGCAATCCGGCGAAATTGAACCCGGTGTACATATACACCCTGCTAAAAGTCCCTATGGAGGAGTTGTATGAGAGAATCGAGGGACGAGGCCTGTTGTACCCTCCAACCCCTATAACGAAACCTGCTCACCGACGGGATAAGAGCAGACTCTGGAAATTCCACGACACTCACGGTCACACCATCAGCCAATGTCGTGACTTAAAGATTCAGGTGGAGGATTTGGTGAGAAACCGTTATTTGGATGAAGGAGGTGAGAGGGGCCTGGAACGTGAACAGTCAACTATCCGTGTGATAGCAGGAGGGCCAACCCTGGCTAGGGATTCGAACAGGGCACGGAAGAACTATGGGAAATACGCCATGACTAGCAAAGAAGTTTTTTTCAATTTTCCAGCAGCCAAGAAGGCAAAATTGCGGCAAGTTCCCATTATGTGGACAGATGACGATGAAGAGGGTATCTTATATCCTCATGAGGATGCACTGGTGATTAAGGCAATGGTGGCTGATGAATCTTGGTAGACACAAATTTGACATCTTGTTTAAGTCATGATATGGGACTTGCAGACTTAAAATTAGAACGGACAAATACATCTTTAAAGGGATTTGGAGGGGGACGGCTAACTCCCATGGGAATCATCGAACTCCCAATTACTATGGGGACAAAGCCGTTTGAAAGAACGATGATGCTGGATTTTGTCGTGGTAGAGGAGAGAAGCCCTTACCAGATGATACTGGGGAGACCGTTTATGAGGATAAGCCAATGCGTTGTATCTACGCATTATCCGCACCGAATCAGAATAAGCGGAGCGTAGTAAAAGCGCGAGGTGGCAATGAGTTGTTATGCTACAGCGGCCAAGGAGACGCTGCAGGTTACTTCTTTAGATAATCGAGGAGAATCTAAAAGACGCCAAGAACCCGGAAACCCAAGAAGTTCATAAGCAAAAGCAACCCGAGCAGAGTGAAGACGGATCGGGTTGGTTAGTAAAAAAAGCGGTAAATTGCCTACAGTCTCATGCAGATATATTTGCCTGGTCTCACGAGGATATGCCAGGAATTGATCGCGGGGTAGCTTGCCACAAGTTGGCAATCAAGAAGGGGGCGAGGCCGGTGAGACAGAAGAGGAGATGCTTTAACCAGGAAAGGTATGAGGCCATAAACGCCGAGGTGGAGAAAATTTGTTAAAGGGGTTTATAAGGGGATGCCAAATGGGTGGATTTCAAATGTAGTCTTGTAAAAGGCCAACGGGAAATGGAGAATGTGTGTGGATTTCACAGATCTTAATAAGGCATGCCCAAGGATGCTTTTCCCTACCAAAGATCGGTTGGTGGACTCAACAATGGTCATAGTCCGCTACCATGGATGCCTTTTCAGGATACAACTAGATTCCCATGGATGAGCAAGATGAGGAAAACACCACCTTTATAACTAACATGGGTTTGTTTTGCTACAGGGTGATGCCTTTTGGCCTGAAAAATGCAGGAGCTACCTATCAAAGGTTGGTGAACAAGATCTTCAAACCCTTGATCGGTCATACTATGGAAGTATATGTGGACGATATGATCACAAAGTCCAGAGAACCGAGGGATCATGTGAGGCACTTGGAAGAAACCTTTGAATTGCTGAGGAAGTATGAAATGAAGCTAAACCCGGAGAAATGTGCATTTGGGGTCAGCTCGGGCAAATTTTTGGGATTCCTAGTAAGCCACCGAGGGATCGAGGCCAACCCGGAGAAAATACGGGCAGTAACAGAAATGAGATCCCCTCGAACAGTTAAGGAGGTGTAGAGCCTTACAGGGAAAGTGGCAGCATTGAACCGATTCATCTCGCGGGCCACGGATAAATGCCACCCTTTCTTCCGAACCATAAAAAAAGGGAGGAAGATGGAGTGGACATCAGAATGTGAGGAGGCGTTTGGGCAGCTGAAGGAGTATCTGGCCCATGCCCCGTTACTATCAACCCCGAGGGAAGGTGACCAGCTGTTTTTGTACTTGGCAATCTCAAAATGGGCTACCAGCTCGGTGTTAGTCCGAGAAGAAGAAGGGAAGCAACACCCCGTGTATTACACTAGTAAAGCCCTGGTAGATGCAGAAACTAGGTACCCCTTGATGGAGAAATGGGCACTGGCCTTAATAACAGCAGCACGGAAACTGCGACCATATTTTCAGGCCCACCCGATAATTGTGATGACTGACCAGCCTCTTCGGCAAATGCTCCAAAAACCAGATGCATCAGGGCGGTTAGTAAAGTGGTCCGTGGAACTGAGCGAATTCGATCTATCCTACAGGCCCCGAGGAGCAATCAAGGCCCAAGCCCTGGCTGATTTTATGGTTGATTGTGTGGAACCAGGGGAAGAGGTCCAAGAGGAACAACCAGCAGAGCAGGAGGATAGAAAGGGGGTATGGCTGGTAATGGTTGATGGGTCACGGGGTGAACATGGATCCGGGGCAGGAGTTATAATACGAAGCCCAGGAGGTGTCGAGGTGTCCTATGCTGTAAAGTTCGAGTTCCAGCTTACGAACAACCAAGCTGAATATGAGGCCTTCATTACTGGGCTCGGGCTTGCACATGCACTACGGGCAGAAAGAGTAGAAATCCGAGCAGATTCCCAGCTAGTATGTAACCAGCTCAGCAATCAATTCCAAGTAAGGAAAGAGAAATTGGGGCTTCATCTGAAGAAGGCGAAGCAAATGGTTGAACTCTTCAATAAGGTAGAGGTGAAGCAGATATCCCGGAATGAAAATTACCGAGCTGATATGTTGGCTAGAATGGCTGCAACGGCAGATCCGAAATTACCTAAGTCGGTCCCACTAGAGGTAAGGACCTTGCCAAGTATAGGGGAGGAAGTAGAAGTGATGAGAGTAAACACTGAAGAATCCTGGATGGACCCGATTCGCGCATATGTCCACGATGGAGTTTTACCAGAGGACAAAAGGCAAGCAAGGAAATTAAAATGCCGAGCAGCGAGATACACGCTACTAGATGGAGTGCTGTACCGCCGGGGGTTCACCTTGCCCCTTTTGAGATGTTTGGATGAGGAGGAGGCAGATTATGTACTGAGGGAGATTCATGAAGGAATATGTGGCAATCACTCGGGAGCAAGAACTTTAGCCTTCAAGGTACTCCGGCAAGGATACTTCTGGCCGACCATGCACCAGGATGCGAAAAGGATGGCAAAGAACTGTAAAACCTGCCAAAGCTTCTCTGAGATTCCTGCACAACCCCTAGAAAAGTTGACCATTTTGGCATCCCCGTGGCCTTTCGCTCAATGGGGAATCGACTTGATTGGTCCGTTACCTAAGGGCCGAGGAGCGGCGACACATGCAATTGTGGCGATGAACTACACCAAGTGGGTAGAGTGGGAGTCTCGGCCGAATCGGAGAAAGACAACGGATTTTATTTGGAAGAATATCATCTGACACGGATCCCACATGCATCATTCTGAACAATGGGAGGCAATTTGACAACAGAATTTTGCGAAATTTAGGGTGGACTGAAGTTACGCACCCCTGCAAACGGACAAGTAGAGCAATAGTGATAAAGAAGATCAAAACTAGATTGGGAGAGAAGGGAGCTGGGTTGACGACCTCAGAGTATTATGGGCTGAACAACTCACAAAACGCAGGGAAACCCCTGCTTTTTGGACATAGTCAGTGAAATTGGAGTGGGACACATCAATGGAATATTTCCTTTGGGGAACAAAAGCGATGAGCGGTCTCGCTAAACTTGGACCTGCTAGAGGAGAAAATGGAAGGGGCTTCGTGGAAAGTGGCCCCGTGTCAGCAAAGGGTCACGCGTTATTATAACAAGAACGTGAGCGAGTTCCGACAATGAGATTGCGTGAAGGTGAACCAAAACACCGGACGAGAGCTTACAAAGCGTACAGGACGAGATGTGAAGAGGCCGTGGAACGCCGAGCCCTTAAAGAAGTATTTCCAGTAAGCAAAGTGCTCTGCTAAATCCTCATTTTGATAAGTTATCTTTGTTAACTGCATGATGGCTTATTACGCATGTATATATTTTGTATTTTTATAATACATTCAAATTCCAATAAAGATGAATTCAGCATGAAACCCTTCTGTTAGCAAGCCCATTAAAACTTCTACCAAGGCAAGTAAGTGCACAACGAAAGACCGGTAAATTTACTGAAACTTCTACTAAAGTAAATGCTTTCGGTCAACGAAGACCGCTAAATCTACAAAACCTCTACCAAGGCAAGTAAGTGCCTGCTTCTGCTCGGTCAACGAAAGACCAGCAGCTAAATCTATGAAAATTCTACTAAGGCAAGTAAGTGCCTGCTTAAGCTCGGTCAACAAAAATCTAAAAAATTCTACTAAGGCAAGTAGTTACCTTCATTTCGATCAGAAAGATAATCCTACTGAGAATTCTGCTAGGCAAAATAAGTGCTAATTATCTAAGACTAGCAACCAATTTATGAAAATTTTACTAAAGACAAGTAATGCTACTCCCGCCGGTCCACTGAACCAAGAAAGTAAAATCAAATAAGTTGTCCAATTATTTTAGAAACAATCTATGAGCAAAAACCAGACAAGAAAGCCAATAGAGAACATCTAAAAATTTATAAATGTTCAATTGTTTACAAAACAAATGCAAATCTAGAGTTTATACAAAAATAGACTTAAAGATTAGCAGAGTCAACGGCTCCAGCAACTGAAGGATCAATCTTGGAGGTGGAGATTGGCAATCTAGGAGGAGGCATGATTTGACCCACTTTGAAAGCACATTCCCCGGCTTCCCCCTCCTGAACCTCATCCAAAGGAGCCTCCACCTGATCCTCGCCGCCTGCTCTTATGTCATATACTGCACTACACATGTCCAGCTCGGGATATTCTTCCTTAAGCACAGACATGATACACTTATAGGAGAAAGCAACCCCAGAGTCATACTCGGCATCCAGCCGATCGTCCACATCAGCGGATTTGCCTTTCTCCTCAGCCAGCTGCTCATTCAGGGATTTGATTTCTCCCTCAAGGGCAGTCCTCAGAGTATCTCTTTCACTTTGAGTTACCTGAAGGTCAGACTTCAGGCTACCCAACTCACCCTCAAATTTGGAGGCAGTGGACTCAGCAATTGCAACTTTCTCCTCCAGCTCCGTAATCTGCTTGTTCAGCTCGGCCAGCTTCTCCTTGGAGCGATCAGCAGATTCAGCCCTCTTCTTCAACTCCTGATTGTCAGCTTGAAGCTTCCTCTCATGGCGTGTGGACCCGTTCTTGTAACACGAAACCATGGTGGCCAGCCTGAAGGAAACCCTTTGAACAGAAGCAGCTAACTCGGAGAGGTTCATACTCTCGATGTCCTTCACCATCTTGGGCCCCACCGATTTCTTGTAATCCTTCTAATACGGGCTCAGGTAGTCACCTTGATCCCGAGATGGAAGAGGAGAAGATCGGTCCCCAGACTGCAAGCTGACCTCAGGACTCTTGTCGGAAGTTTTCTCCCCACCACTCTTACGAGGTGGAGGAGGGGGCAGAGCAGGAACAGGAGCCTTGGAAGGACCGACGCTGATTTTCTTCGGAGGAGGAGGAGGGTTGCTGGAGCTACTCGGAGCCCGACCACGCTTTCTGCTCATCGCGCTGAGGATCTTGTTATCCATCCCGGCGGCAATATCTACTAAGCCCGAACCGACCAAGTTTGTTGGTGACAGGAGGTCTTGGCAAGTAGACGCGTTCACCAGAGCAGTTTCCACCTGAAGCAAAGGTCGGTCTTCGAGATCCTTAACCAAACCCCACGATTCTGAAAAAACAGACAAGGTTAAAGAACCCAATAAGTGGCAATTCGAGAAAGAACATAGGCAAAAATGAATGACCTGGGGTGACAAATTGCGTTGGAAGGTAAATATCACCACCCAACGAACGGACTGCTGAACACCAATTTCCCCCAGTAAAGAAGAATTTTTTCTTCCAATTTTTGCGAGGGAAACCAAAGGATTGGCTTTCTTCAGAGCGGACATAGTAGTACCAGCCTCCTACTCTGCGGTAAAATGCTTCCTTGACAAGGGAAGGCTCGCCACACCTCTCCCACAACACAAACATAGCCGAGAGAACCCTCCACCCGTTTGGGTGTAGCTGACCTGGGGCCAGGTGCATACCCCCCAAAATCTTGGCAAAATAACGCTGAAGAGGCAAATGAGTTTGAAACTCTCCAGTGTGCATCCACGTTTGCGGAGGCCGACTAGGAACATCACCTTTCCCAGGAACCACAAGGAGAACCTCCTCAGGAATGTCGTAGAGGTTCCTAAGCTTGAATAGATCAGTTTGGGTGGTGGCACATGCTATGTGATCGATAGGGTAAGAATCCGCCTCCACCCTATGCCCAAGGTTTCGTTTCTTAGGAGGTCGGCTCATTTTCACCATCACCCAGGGACGATCCCACTAATCGCTGGTTCTCACCAGAGCCCGACGCAGGTCCCCCTCTATTTCCTACAAGCTCTAATTCAGGGGAAGGTGAAATGGTCAAGGGACGTGGGTACTCAAGGGTATCCCTACTATGGGAGAAGCCTACACTACAAGAGGGATGCAAAAAATCAGTGGGTATTGACAAGTTAAGGCGTGAATCCCCTGATTCTTCGTCACCCTCATCTGCAATCAACTTCCTTCTCCGATTTGACATATCGGAGTCCCAAAAGGAAACCAAAACAAACCCAAGTACACGAATACAAAAAGGGACAACACAGAACCCAATCAACAACAGCCAAAGAAGAGGTTAAAGGCTATACCTGGAATAGACTGACACTGATAGCGCTGCCGTGACAGAGAAAACACCCAGCAAATGGATACTCCGGACGCTGGAAGTGTGAGCAAAGTTCAGAGAAGGATTTGGTTAACGGCGGAGAAACGAATAACAAAATGATGATGACTTTAGTCTAGGGATTTGAAACGAAAAGGGGGAAACGGAAGCGTTTAAGTGATGGGATATGCCAGCTCACTCACCATATATCGAGGATGGATAGCCCGTCGTTTCAAATTTCAAATACGAAGAGTCGGGAAGCGCCACGTCACTAACCGTTACAAGAGGCCAGGCTAGATGCAAGCCCAGATATGCAATGGACATGCTCATTAAGGCCCATGCTCGGGTCGGAATCTCCCCAGAAGAAAAATGGTACCTCAGGTCCGTCCCGGTATAACAGAAGACCAGGTGAGAAGCCCCGGGCTGGTCAGATTCGACCATCAGTTTCTACTCTTAACTCATTTCACTCGCAAGACCAGAAACTGGGGGACTGGTGTTAAGTAAGTAAAAGCACCAGGTCGGCCATGCTACTATTTCCACCCCGGCATGGATCACCTCAACCAAATGGTACGAGCAGAACACGGGGACAAATATGGTCCGACCAGAGACGAAATCAAGCCGAGAGGTATGCCGATACCCATCTCCCGAAAAAGCGGGAACACGATCCCACAGAATCACGACAGTTGCGCTTTTCCCAGAACCGTTGCGAGAGATGCGAGATCCCACGTTTACCCGTAATGTAGCAGTTAGAGTCCCGTGAGAGGCCAACACCCGAAAAAGGAGGGATCAAGGCTAAGCGGGAACGTGGGATAACGGCTATAAAAGAAGGAGAAATCGATGAAGAAGGGGACAGAAAAAAGGGAGAGAGGGAAAACGCTGCCAAATTATAACCAGGCTATTTTCTTACAAACTTCAGATAAATTAGAAACTATTCTTGAATCCAAATTGCACTGTTTTCCCGTAAATACCTTGAGCTAACTTAGGTTTACGCAAAACCACCGGCATCTTTGATCCGTTTTTGTGAACGCAGGTCTAGAAAGAGAAAAGAGGGCTATTCCAACCCCAGTGGTTCGAGCAATAGTTGATAACATAAACGTTGGTGAAAGATTCTGGTCGGTAAAAAGGCGAGCAGATTTAAGCATCAACAGCATTATTTCGTCTGGGTATAATCTACCTTGTGAATTGTTGTTTAGTGATTATTTCAAATATTTTATATACAAAAATTATTTACATTTTGTGTGTGTGTCTGTGTGCATATATGATGAATTTAAAATTATTTTGATAGGGTGCGAGAGTAATTTCAGGATCATTGGGAGGATTTGCTCATCATGCCTTGGGTATGTGGCTTTTGATGGCTGAAATGTTTTATTAGTATTCTTTTTAAAAAAATCTGGTGTGTTTGTGTATGTAATTTTAAAATTCAAATCTCAGTTGAACAATATTTTAAATTATTATGGTTCGATGTCGGTGGTTAATGGGTTTTGGAAACAAAAGGAAAAGTGGTGAGTAGAACAATTGTTTAATTTGATTTAATTGTTTCCGCGTCGTTGCTATTAATATTTATAAATACAATTTATCAGTTATTGAATATTTAAATTCATCAAAACTGTTATAATTGCAATGAATCTTTGCATTAACATATTAATATGAAATAAGAGGGAATATCTTTAGAAATTGGAGTAGGATATTTTTTTTTAGCTTAAAATCCATAATAAGTTCTAGAGAAAAAGATTTTTTTTTCTAATTTTTATTAATAAAAACCAAGCTCATTATTTCTTTTAGGGAGATTGCCAATTTCTCCCCACAAGATGTCAACATATCCATTTCTCTATTTTTTATAATAGCCAAAAAACCCCCCTGATGGTATAAGTTTACAATATTACCCTTATTTTCAACTACTCTTTTATTTATATTTATTATAAATTAAATAAATAGCATGAATAAAAACTAAATAAAAAATTAAGCATTAAAAACAAGAAATATATGTTTTGATATCAGAAAAAAATTAATAATAAATTTTTTTTCTTGTACTTATTTATTTTGTGCAAATTTTCTTATAATAAATATATAAGAAAGTTATTATAAAATGATAAAAAAATTATTATAAGAAAATTTGAATGACAAATAAAAATTTATTATAAGATAAATAATAAAATATTTTGCCTATACTTTTTACATTTAATTTTAAAATATTACAAAATATTTATTATAAGAAAATGTTCACAAAATAAATAAGTACAAGAAAAAAAATTTATTATTAATTTTTTTGCTCATATCAAAACATATATTTCTTGTTTTTAATAATTAATTTTTTTATTTAGTTTCTATTCATGTAATTTATTTAATTTATAATAAATGTAAATAAAAAAGTAATTAAAAATAAGGGTAATATTGTAAACTTATGTTGTCAGTGGGATTTTTGGTCATTATAAAAATAGAAAGAATAAATGAACTAAAAGTGGAATCCTTTCTTCTTTACTACATGTAGGACCAGGATTTATAAAAATGCACTTTATTGTTGTTAATATAATAAACAAAACATCCAAAGAGAAACATCCAAAAGAAAACCAAGAAGCAAACAACACATCAAGCAAAGCAAACACTTTTTTTATTTGATTAATTACAATTAAGCTTTGGTAGTCTCTTCGTCAGATTTGGCAAATATTGTTTTAAAATTTTACATGTTGGATATATAAATGTTCGAGTGGTCTTTATTAAAATAGCATAAATTAACATAATTAATATAAATGAAAATTAGATTTGCTAAATTATCATTATTTCGTCGATGTACAATCTCTCTCTCTATATATATATATAGACACACACACATAAATACGATGAAATTGAAATTATTTTAATCGTGTACAGGAGCAATCTCATTAATTTGCTGGTAGAGCTTGGTCCGTATGTGTGTATGTGGTTTATCTCTCATTCTAAAGTTATGACTTAAAGAAAACTAAAGACATTTCCCCCTTGACTTAGCCGCACACCCATCTGGCCATCTCTCATCTCTATTTTCATTCAATCATTCTTTTCTTCTTCAGTCGTGAGCTTGTGACAGTGAGCCAGCGTCCTACACCCAACTTAATTCATGGATTATTATATACCTATTATAATTTTGTATGTACTATTTTTCTTTAACTTAATACATGAATTATTTTATTATTATAACTTTTTTCTTCGAATTAGTATTTGAAGATATTAATC
This sequence comes from Citrus cavaleriei, assembly GCA_030448925.1. NCBI lineage: Eukaryota > Viridiplantae > Streptophyta > Magnoliopsida > Sapindales > Rutaceae > Citrus > Citrus cavaleriei. The sequence continues at coordinate 111,484 of JAUJEN010000215.1, forward strand.
TTAATTATTATTGTAGGCATCGTGTTGGATGGGTGCTTATGGTGGTGAATGAAATGAATATATTTTCTCTTGGAGCTTGTTTTAAATGATAATATGTAATGTAATTGTTATTTTTAGATACTAGTTTGTGTTTTTTAAATGGATTTGTGTAATTTATACTTAAATTTGAGAATTTGTATTGGATTGATGTTGAAATTTTAATTTTTCATTTATATTGTTTAAATATAAAATTGAGTATGTTATATGGAATTTGAGGTTATTATTATATATTAAAAATTTGTAATTTTAAATACGGAAACCCGCAAAAAATCCATTGGGTACCATTGCGGGTTTGGTAATTGTCAAAACCCGCTGCAGGTAGGTTTTCTTAAAAAAATTAAAACCCGTTGCGGGTTGCGGGTGGATTTAGTAATTTAAATTTTGTGCGGGTTTGGGTTTGGTAATGGCAAACCCACTGTGGGCAGTGCCCATTGCCATCCCTAATCCCGTGAGAAAGCCAATTAAATATATATATAAAGCAATCTAAGCAAAGCATTAGCCACACAAATATAAAAAACAAAAAGCAAACTAGGCAAACACATTACATTTCTCTGATTACGATTTTAGCTTTAGTGGCCTTAAAATCTTTACCAGAATAATTACCAACTGCCTCATCAACGACAATGTTATAATGTTCTTTTCATGGCATTGTACAATTAAGTAGTTTTCGATTGCTAATTAAACACATAAGGGCCCGACTACATTACAAAATTATTTTAAATTAATGCACTATAGGCTAGTTCTTGAATGAATTGTTTCTGTGCCATCGCTATTAATTTTTATAAATACAATTTATCAATTATTGAATATTCGAATTCATCAAAACTGTTATAATTTCAATAGAATCTTCGTATTAAAACATTAATATGACACGAGGAATACCCTTATGAACTGGAGTGTAATGATTTTATTAATTTCTTTAGTGCTATAGGACTAGGATTTATAAAAGCACTTTATTGTTGGTAATACATACAAGCCATCCTCAAAAACCCATCAAAATACAATTAACAGAAAATCCAAAGAGAAACATCTCATAACAAAACCAAGAAAAGATCATAAACAAATAGCCTCTTCATCAATGTTGATAACCTTAGGCTGCCTCTTCTGCTCCCCTGCAAGCTTTGGCACTGTGATCCTCAGAACCCCATTTTCCAAATGAGCCTTAACATGTTCAAGTCAGCACTCATTGGCATCCTAAACAGCCTCCAAAACTTGCTAAATGTTCTCACGGCTCTGTGCCATTTCTCTCCTTCAACTTCCTCATCGTCATCACTCTTCCTCTCCCCACTCACTTTCAGTACCCTGTTCTCTTCAACTTCAATCTTCATATCATCTTTCTTCAACCCTGGAATGTTGAGTGTGATCAGGTTTTTTCATCCATTCTAGCAAAAATACTTAATATCTGATTTCAGTATGGACTAAAAGCAAATGTTTGATAGAATGAATCAGGTTTCTGCTGAAATGTCTCAAGGAAGGACCCTCAAGTATTCATCATCTCAGCAAGTGACTCAGCACATGAGAATGAGATGAACTTTCAAGAATCACCAGGATAAAATAAGATCAAGGATGCTACGAGGACAAACAAAGATGGCGGCTGTAGCTTTTGATGGTACGCATGTTACAGCGCTAGATTAAACAAATGTAAACTGTCAGATACAAGTTTTGTATATATAGATTCAAAATGAATGAAACATTGCTGTGATGTGCGTGCATTATTCTGTCATTTTGTTTTCATTACATCTTATTGATTCTTGATCGATTAAACTCAATCTAAAACCACCAAGATCTCGTTGATCTCTCTAATTGATGATTTAGAAATGATAAACAAATCACACACCTCACAAGAATAAGAAGGCACAATTTAAGTGGCACATTTTGGAGATAGCATATATCCGCTGAAGGACGGAGTAATAATCTTATTTCAATCACCAAGAACAAGCTACAAACATTAAGAAGTTAGGAGCTTTTCATATGGCAACTATAGCCTCTAAGACCATATATACAGATGATGAAGAATCTAGAAACGTCCCCTCCTCAGCTGCCTTCTGGGTTTTGTAACAAACCCAGAATTTTCCCTATATAACGGTCAGTTAACAACCTTGAATCACGTGCTTAACTCATGCTTCACTAAGTGACCAAAACAACTGCCAATTCCGTCTAAGTATGTCAAATCACATGAAGAACATGTGATTCACTTACTGGAAGTAAAGACAATACACAGATGTCACATTCTCCTGTTTCATCCAGAAACTGACAGGGCATGCACAATTAAGGATACAAACTGACATTTCAGAAACTTCTAAAACTCATTTTTAAGCTCACAATTCAACACATCTCTTTTAAGATCCTTTTGAATAATTTTCAGTTTTCTGACAAATGCAACATAATATGGTCATGTCCTTAATAACACAAAGCATAAATGCAGCTCTTATATTTTCATCAGACAAAGGTGTTGAACATATAAATACTCATGTATTCAGTGTTCTTTATTAAATTAGTATGATTGTACATAATTAAAATGAAAATCGGATAATTATGATGATTGTATTAGTTAGCCAGATTGGTGTCATTTTGTCTAATTATCAAGGAGAACCTTTAATTATATATAATATTTCCTTTGCATTTTCTCTTTTAATTAAAATCATAAAAGACTTGCAATATAGACTATGTATCTATTATGTTGTTTATGGGGAGTGAATTGTTGTTGTTTCGTAATTGTCAAATATTTTCTCTTTCAGTTAATCATAAAGATATAGCAATCCTATAAATTAATTAGTATGAGCTAGCTAGCTGAATGTTCAACGTTAATTGCACTTTTGAGCTAAATATGGCATGATATGCTCCGGCAACGAAATTGAGTTTTGAGTTTTTGTCATATGATGCTGTTCAATCAAGCAACTTTATTCTTCAGTGATAGACACAAATGAAAGTGCACATGCATTAGCTAGATGATAATTAAAAGACCAAGATTATATTCCCATCATAATTAACTAAAAATCCAACATGATCCAGTGTTAGAGTGCAATTTATGCACTAGTTTTGCATTGTTTACTTCCCTTAATATCAATGTTTTGCACTTAATAATAGTGATTTACTTGTGTTTTATTTTTGTAGGTGCAATTCTATTGATTAGTGCTAAAATTGAGATACAAGATTATGTTTGAGGATGATTGTTTTCTTGGATAAATTATGAGCGTCAGAAGAACTTTGTTGATAAGGCGTGAGCGCGTGCTGTCAGCTACGGACCTGCAGTTTTTTAATTTAACGTGTTTTGTCTTTTTAGTTATTTTTGTAATTACGAATTTAATATTTTAGATATTGGTATTTTATTTTAATAAGAACTCTAGAGGAGAAGAGAGAGAAGAGTATTTAAGGGAGGAATCAATTGTCAAAAAGGGGACTTTTGGAAAAAGAAATAAACCCTAGATCTAAATTTGTCTCTTCTCTCTATGAAGAACTAAACTTATTATTCTGGTTGAAGGTTAATGAAGTTTTGATTCATCACTACTGTGAGATCTTTCTTATGCTTTAATTATTTTATTACTTTTTGGGTATTTGTTTATTCTCTGAATTATTGTCATGATTATGTTTGTTAATTAGATAATTGGCCACTATTTAATTATCAACTTAATCTATCGTCAATTAAAGGATTCATCGTATGAAGATTTTAATGTTTGTGACAAATAGCATAGCAGTGAGTTGTGTTATGAGAATAAACAATCTAATTTAAATGAACCATCGTATGCATTTGTTGATTAGGATTTGGGTCTTTAGTTTTTCGATCAATTGATTAAATTACATCGATCTAGGGTTTTATTGATTAGGAAATAACCAACGGTCGCATTCTCGACTAGTTAAGGAGAAATTGGCTATAGGTCTCATTATATAACCGTCTATTCATAAGTAGTAATAATTTATATTTGAATCAATGATCGTAGTCGAATCGAGGTTAATTCTTCAACCGAATTTGAATTACAATTTTAATTTGCACTCTTGTTATTTTTATTTGATTTTTTATTATTGTCAAGAAATCTCCCATTTTTCGTTTTACATTTTAAAAGGATTTAAATAATTACCAATCTCTGTGGACACAACCCTGCTTAATCACTATACACAATTTATTTAGAGTATATATTTATTTTTGCTGGCTTCGACAACCATCATCCAGTGTCAATTAATTTTCAGTTTATTGTATTAATTTCTTTTTCAATATATATAATGGCAATCTCATGAGCTGAATATGTTAATTTCACTGTATTAGGCACCTTTGTGATATTTTATTAGGCACATTCGTGTATAGATGGATCATATTCTTGCACAAATTTCAAATAATCACACCAAAGAGGGACAGACTGCATCAGAAAAAAGTGTATTCAGCTGCCTTCACTTTCAATGAACTACTATAATGAAAATCTCCAGATATTAAATTAACAACTTCTTCTGTGTTTCTTATTGTCATCATCAAGGACTTTATTTACCATAAAGGAGATGGAAACAGATGATATAAGATGCAATTGAACTTTGATATAAACAAAAATGCTGCTCTTCAGCACATTTCTTTGGTTGAAAATGATTCAAATATTAAAATTTATGTATCTAGCAAGAAGATTTCTTTTTTTCCCCACCTCTTTTTTTGCACCATGAACTGTTAGCACCTCTTGGTAGTAAATAAAAACAAAGTGAATCAAGCTCGTGAGTGGTACGCTTTACTATAATGCTTCAATTTCATAAAATCTTTCTCAAAAATTAAAAAAAAAAAGAATTATAAATCCATGCATAGTATGAATTCAAATTCTGTATGCATAAAGAGAACAAACCAGATAATCAGAAACTCCTCTTTCGTAAATCTTCTCAACTCCCAAAAGAGCCTCAGGTCTACAAATTAAAGCCAAGTATCAGCAAGAAACCGATTATGTAATTATCAAAGTATACATTAAGCTGAGACCAACAGAAATAACATCAGACATTGTGATTAATTATCTTCCTTAACTAGCTCAGTGATCAAATGTCTAATTCTGTAAACATATAAACTATTTCTTCTTCCCATCAATTAAACCCCAAAGAATAGAACTCCCATTATAAGTATCTCCTTCTGCAAATTGGTTCCTTTTTTCTTTCTTTAATACCTTTAAGCAGGTTTTTTTCCTTTTTACATTAGCAAATCTTAACATCAATTATTAAAATGCTCCAAAGTACAGAGCAAGATTAGTGTTTCATAAAGAGCTCAAATTAACTAAGACAAGTTCATCCATTGAACTTTGTTCATGCACTGATGACAAATTTTCAGGAAACAAAACTATTAAAATCTTGGACTTATTATTGAATGATGTACGAACTTATTGAAATAAATTAACAGCGGTAATTATTTTAGTCTTACCTAAAAAGCAAATTCTATCTACCATATAGCATATTTTTAGTAACATACATTCCACTCCCAAGTCAGCTTCAGATATTAATTCACTTCCAATTTTGATAGCACTAAACCTATGTATTATTCGAGTTAGAGAGAATAATTACACCAAAAGTAAACACTTAATCCTGATTGTTAAGGAAGCTCATCTTGCTTGCAGTACGATAAGCCAAACAGAAGATAAAACAGAGGATTGCAGCAGCTACAGCACACGGTTAAAGATTGATGATTTGGATGTCCAGGTGGCACCTGGTGGTTATGTAATTACCAGCACACGTGAAGATTAGTTTTGATTAGTTAGAGTTAGTAATCAGCTCGAGGTGCATTTTCAGCTGTGTATATAAATAACTATGTAATTAGTTTCGTACGAATTATTCTGAAAGAATCAATAAAATTCAAGTGTTCTCTGAACTGAAATTTTCTTTTATTTTCTTGTTAACCAAACAGTCCATTTAACAATTTTCAACTCTGATCTGCTTGATTGTCAAGAAACAGTAGGAAAAGAAGGGAAAAAAGCAAAAGAGAACAAAGTGAAAACAAAAGCTCACTGGGCTCACAGAAAAAAGACAAAACATGAATTAATTTAAACCACGACTATGACTACGACTTCGTTTTTGTTTTCTTGGAAACTAAATCCTGAAAATGATCCGAACTCCACCCAAGTTTTCTCAAGACACTCATTGGTTGCTCAGAACACCCAACTAAGGTGGACCCAACGAAAGTCTATTGCATTGTTGAATGAAAGTATGAAATCTTAAAAATTAGCTGAGGCCAACAGAAACAACATCAGACATTGTGATTAAATATCTTCCTCAACTAACTCAGCAATCAAACGTCTAATTCTGTAAACATATAAGCTGTTTCTTCTCCCATCAATTAAACCCCAAAGAATAGAACTCCCACTATAAGTATCCCCTTCTGCAAATTGGTTCCTTTTTTCTTTCTTTAATACCTTTTAAGCAGGTTTTGTTCCTTTTTACATTAGCAGATAACGAATATAAACATCTATATCTCTAAGCGAAAAAATATTTGTTCACAAAATCGAAAACCACTGCAAAAGGAAATGACAGATACCAGTTGAAATAGAGGCTTCATCTCTCGCCCATTCTTGCCGCATAGCAGGAGTCAATGGAAAAATCTCTTCATCGCTTCCCTAGCTTGTCTCAGCTTCTCTATCTCACCCATTTTTCTCAAAACCTTTATATACTGAAAGAAAAAAAGCCATTTTTATCGCAACCCAATTTAGAAAGAAAAGCGAATGGGTATCCACAAAATCACCCAATACGTATGTGTATTGAGGTTACTTGAACATGGTTGTCGTAATTGGAAGGTTCATTGGATAGCTGAAACTCTAGGGTTTGAAGCTCCATGTTCTGTTTTGATTCGTCTTCTGAGTCAGAATCCGAGTCGGAGTCAGAGCGTCGCTCGAGTCCGAAGAGTTGTCTTTTGTTTTTTGTTTTTTGTTTTTTTTGCGGGGTTGTGCTTAACGTTGGGCATGGCCGTGTCTTCATCACCATCTTCTTCTTCTTCTGGGATTGTTGCTAGGGTTTCTTCTACGGGGTTCCATCTTTCGAAATTTGAACTCCCTTACTCTGTTTCTCCCGTTCACGGACTGCTGCTTTCTTAATTTTATGCAATTTTTTTTTTTAACGAGAAAATGATAACTATCTGGAATGGAAAAATTTTGTTGATGTCCCTCAATTTTGATTAAAATACAAATAAATTCATTTATTTTTGGTCAAATTAATGAATGCCAGACATGTATCCGAAATAAGCACTTGCCTGAGTTCTTATCATTGCAACATTACTCCCATTGAATAATGGGGTAAAGAAGAAGAAAAATTAACTATATGATTTTTTTTCTTCCTTATTTTTGATAATTTAGATGAAATTTATGAGTATTTATATGAAAGAAGTGATTAAGTTAATTTGTGCATCATATGAAAGAATGCTATTGATATTATCAATAGCATTCCTTTTATTATCTTTATTTTTCTTATTAGACCCATAAAAATATTCATTGCACCAATACTAACTGCCTTTTCTCTCCCTAGTTGTTGATAATGTCATTTTCCTAATCTTATTTTCCATAGTTATCCAACATATAAAATTTAGATTCGTTAAAATTTCAAAAAAAAAAGGGACAGTTGAGATTGCTTCTACATATTTATAGAACAGTTATTTGTGTATATATGCAGGTCGTGTCTGTGCAAAGAATTAAAATTTAATGAGTATATTCTACACTTGTATCTGATTTTTTATTTGTTTTTAACAGTTGTTTATTCCCATAGAACCTCTTTGGCAGAGAAATTAAAAATTCAAAAACTCTTTATATGGAATAGATATATGTTCAGCAAAAATTGAAATCTAAGCCAAAGAAATTAGAAACATGGAGTCTGTGTCTTGCAAATTTGGTAAATATACTTTTAAATAATCGATGAGTTTTGAAGAACGTTCTACGATTTAAGGTTTAGCAATTTTACATGGGCGTGTGCACGTTAGATATATGAATGTCAAAAATATTATTGTCCTATTTACTTATATTGAATTGTTCTTATTTATAGATTGAATTATGAAGTTTTTTGTAATAAAAAATATGAGTGTTTTAAATAAATATTAGAGTGTAAATAATTTCACACTTATTAAAAAGGATATAAATTTAATTTTTTATTTAATAAATCATCATGTGTACTTGTTCATCTATTTGACTTTTTTTACATCTATTTCTATTCAGTCCCTTGATAGTTAGGTATATCATGGAATTGAATGCTTGTGTTTAAATATCTTTATTCAGTATGTACCTATATGAATCATCTCTTAATTTTAGATATGAATTAAATTTATCACATCACAACATACCACGTCTATGATTTTATTTACAAGTACTTCATGATTTCATAGTGAGACGTACAAAACTGTATTAAGCAATTGGCTAGTTGTAACAAATGAAACCAATATATCTCGATGGGTTGATTAATTAATAATAATTTTTGCTAATAACAAGGAAAAATAAATTAAATCTTTTACTCTAGATACATCACTACCATGACTCTTTCGTCATAAAACCAAAAGACTCTAGCATAGGAGATGAATTTACAAAATTGTACATAGAAAATGAGATTATTAATGTGCACAAGGACATTAATTCACTTTCTCTGTTTATTGGCTCTTAATTTTTCCTTCATTGTTTGTCTATTTTCCCAACTTTTTTCTTATAAAACTGAAACCAATCAAATCATGATTATTATTGTAATACTAATTTTTTTAAAAAAATAATTTCAAATTCAAATACTATGTTTTGAAGGAAATATATTATCATATAAATTAGGGAAATTATCATTTGTATACCCTTAGTTTACTCCATTATAAAAAATACTACAACACTTTGAGGGTGTATCAATCGTCCACTATAAGTTGACAAAATGTATCAGCCGACCACCAAATCGTTAGTTGCCGTTTAAATATGATAACGTCAGAAGGGTAATCTTGTCTTTTCATATGATACATGTGATAATTTAAGGGTATACAAGTGATAAAAAGAGAATTTAAGGGTATACAAGTGATAATTTTCAAGGGTAAAATCGTCAATTCACTGTAATTCCGTTAACTTTCAAACGACAATTAACGGTTTGATGGTCGATACATTTAACTTGGATTGATACACCCTCAAAGTGTTGTAGTATTTTTGATAACAGAGCAAATATAGGGTATACGAATGATAATTTCTCTATAAATTAATAATTACGTAGTATAAAAACGAAATTAATAATTGCTTCTTTTTAAAATTAATCTATAAATATGGGAAACAATGCAATTTATAACAATATATTGTTGCAATAGTGGATTAACAAAATTTCCAGCAATTCTCTTTTCGTAAATAACAACCATGTGATCTAGATGACATTAACCATGTAAATGTTTACGGCACATAATTGCAGCTTTTGCTATCCTGCCACGGCGCCACAATTTGCAAAATGTAAATCCATATACCGGCGCATTTAATATTATTCATTACAAATCCGGACCGTTAGATTAACGTAATTAAAATCTAATGACTGAGCAGCATAACGACAAAAAAGAGGGGTATAGAGCTGGATCCTAGAGAAGAAGAAAACTTAACTTTGTATATGATTTTCTTTTTAAAAAAAAAAATTGTGACAATTTGAATATTATGTTTGTTAAGTTAGATTGTGCATCAATATAAAATAAGGTTGAAAATTTTGGATATCAATACGAAAGAAGTGATAAAACTAGTTTGTGCATACACAATTAAATAATTCAAATTAGACTGAAATTCAAAAATATTTATAACAACCCAATTGCGCACTAATGATTTTGAGTTGGAACTGTTTTAACTTGTTCTAAAAAATTTTAACTTCGACGACTAGCAAAGGTTAATACAAGAGAAAGTGTTTTATTTTGGCTGACCCCTACTCCTGCATTTGTTAAGCCATTAACCATAATGATGAAGAATATTAATGAAGTAAGTTTGACTGACACAAAAGTTCTATTTATTTGAAGGGATCGGCTATGGTGGATCAGCTCCAACGTAGCGCCCACTACCACCAGCCATACGATCATATAAATCCGATCTGACGGTCACGATTACATAGACTCAATATACAAGATATGCACAGGATTTATAATCGGAATCAATCTCATCATCACCGTCGGTTCGCTGGAAAGTTTCAAATTTGATCAGCAACCGTTGATTATACCTCTCCATCTCTCCTCGCCTAATTCTACCGTGCACCACCATGTTGATGATCGACGCCGGCACCTGCTGCAGTCGCAGCTATCTCGCAAACCGTTGATTACACCTCTTTGGGTGCTCGTAATGGAAGACAGAGACGCAAACACGAGAACAGAAGGCAACCAAGTAAGTAATGTTGAAACTTGCGCGAAAATTAACAATTAATTAAATTAAGCAAAATTTTTACATAGAAACTGGGGGGGAGCAAATTGATTAAACCCAGAAACAAGTCTAGAAGTTAATTAAAGTCTTTAGAATTCTAGAAGGTAGCATAGAGCAGCTGGTTGGCTGGTGGGGAGTGATGATCAGTAGAAATTCAGAGAGGCTGGAAGAGGAGGACCGTGTAAAGGTCGAAGACGACGACGGGTGGCCTTGGCTCTACTTTCACCAGCAGCTGATGCGGAAATATCCTTTGGTTCAACATAATGAGCGATTGTCACCCACACAACAAGAATCACACCCAAGCAAAATACAGCATAGCACTGCCGCCCCAGCTTCCCCAACAGTCCTTGCACCGTCTCCATCGTATACATGTATATTACCGAGTTACTTTCAATAGAAAGATAGCGAATGGTTTTGGTGGGTAGAGTCTACAGAGAGAGGGGAAACAGGGGGCAGCAATTAATTATTGAATAAAAAAGGAGGAACAAAAACGGGGGATGAATTAAGATGAGTGAAGGCAGGGATTGTCATTTTGTTGCAGAAAAAACCGACGGAGCAAGGGATAATTCTTTCAACGTCAGATGACAGCAAAGCAGTTTGTAGAGCGCATGCAAGCAACACTTGGCCGATTCAATTGAAGAGGCATTCAGTCCCCCACTCCCGTTTTGTATATAGTGTTCATTGCATGTCCTGCTTTCTTTGATTCGTTTATTGTATTTGGTCAAACAATCGATGAAGAGCGAAGGAGAAGAAGATGACTCATAATCCTGTGCATATCTTGTATTTTAAGTCCATGTAATCGTCACCGTCAGATCGGATTTATATAATCATATGGCTGGTGTTAGTGGGCGCTACGTTGGAGCTGATCCAACGTAGCCGAACCCTTATTTGAATTAACAGATATGCAACGTAATTCAGCAGTGGCAAATGTGGTATACGACACAAAATTAAAAAAATGGAAGTATTGGAATTAATTAATTAATTAATTTTTCAGCAACAAAAAATTGAGATTAACATATGATATACTTGCATGTAAATTTATATAATTTAATTTTCTCTCTTTTGAGATATGATGATTCTTGTTCTCTTTTATTAAATTAACCGTACTCACATTTTAAACTAGTACCGGATTTATGTATATCTCTAGTCTAATTTGATTGATTTTTATTTTCAAAGATTTCAAGTAAAAGAGATTCTTAAAATTAATTTTCGATAGTGGGTGTTTTTACTTTCAATTCGTGATGGCTGCAAGAAGCCAATCGATATTGCCAATTTGTGTGATGGCCACATAAATATTTCAGAATACAGAATCTATTCAAACATAGAGCATGCAAGTGCGATTGCCAGCTCGGCAGTTTTTATTGCGGAATTCTTTCCAACACATAGAACGCATATGTTCGATTCCCACATTAAACCTTCCCAGGTGTTAGTTTCTCTATTCAGAAGCCGAACTCAATACCTCATCCTCTCCTTCAAAACCATGAGCACCGCGGCCGCGGCTAAAACCTCAAAAGACGATTACCTCGCAGCCGTAAACCACATCGCCAACATAGTCCGTCACAACATATATCCAGAAAGCACCCTCAATGCACTTCCCCTTCCGAATCCCTCGGCTTCTTCACCTGGGCCCGCTCCCAGCCCCAATACTCCCCCACCTCCCTCGAATTCGAACCGCTCATCCTGACCCTCGCCCACCACAAACGCTACCAGTCCATGTGGAAGACCATCGAACTCATGAAACCCTACAATCGCTCCGTCTCTCCTCAAACTCTATCTCTCATCATCGAAGAGTTTGGTAAACATGGGTTGGTTGATAATGCTGTTGAGGTTTTTAATAAGTGTACCGCTTTCAATTGTTTTTGAAAGTTTGAGATGTTAAAAAAACAAAATCGCAACATTTATTTTTGGATAAAAAAGAGAAAATGATACTTACACCCCCAAGGGTTGGGGAAATGGTCACAAAGCCCCCACATTTTAAAAAAGAGACACCAAAATTTCTTTTTGCCCATAATATCCTTTGATTATAGTAATTAGAAAATTGACCTTAAAGGTTTTTAATTAACACAAATTTAATATAAATAATATAATCTATCTAGTAGACTAATAATATTACATTATTTTTGACATTTAAAATAATATTTGTTGAGCAAATAACAATACCAGGTCGGCCATGTTGCTATTTCCACCTCGGCATGAATCACCCCCGGCCATCTCAGCCAAGTGGTACGGTACGAGCAGAGCAGGGGGCAGCATGAACCGATCAGAGACGAATACTGACCAAAGGTGTAGAACCCGTGCATCATCTCGTGGTGCAACAGCGAAGCGAGGCGGCATGAACCGATCGGTGAATCTTGACCAAAGGTGTAGACCGAGCCGATACCCGTCTCCTGAAAAAGCGGGAACACGATCCCACGGAATTATGGCGTTTGCGCTTTTCCCATAATCGTTACGAGAGATGCGATACCCACGTTTACCCATGATGTAGCATTTAAGAGCATTTAAAGCTCCAGGAAAGGCCACTACCCGAAAAAGGAGGGATGAAAATTGAAAGTGAACGTGGGATAACGGCTATAAAAGGAGGAAAAATGATGAAGAAAGGGGACAGAAAAGGTAAGAGAGGGAAAACGCTGCCAAATTGCAATCAGACTCTTTTTCTTACAAAACGAGTTAGAAACCCTTCTTGAATCCGAATTACACTGTTTTCCCGTAAACACCTTGTGCTAACTTAGGCATCGAAGAGTTTTAGGCCGGCAAAACCACCGGCGTCTCTGATTCGTTTTTGTGAATGCAGGTCTAGTAAGAGAAAGCAAGGAGATTCCACCCCAGTGATCTGAGCAAGAATCTGAACGTTGGTGAAAAAGAATACAGTCACAACGCGATTTCAAAGCATCAACATTTTGGCGCCGTCTGTGGGAAGCTGAATAAAAAGCTACCACCAAACGAGTAATTACCGGAGAAACAGGAAACGATTGGGTATGGAGAATGAAACGGTGGAGACAATCACGCTTCGGGACATTGCAAATGAAGCCCGCGAGAAGGTGACGCAAGATAGACTGGATCGGATGGAGAAACAAATGGAGACTCTCACGGCCATATTCTTTGAAATTTGAGGACGGAGAAGGATTGAAACCACAATGGAAGAGATGAAATTTGGAGGAACCCACCAGAGGCGTAGAGTCGAGGAAATCCCTCCGCCCGCAGGTCAATCTAATGGGGTGCCCCATAGAAGTACTGGTCGGGTTGCAGGGGAACACGTGGATGAGGCGAGAGACCAACCTCGCCCCAGGCGGGTACTGGAAATGAATGGCCGAGGGGCCAGTGTTGATGAAGGAGAACTTAGACAGCGGCTGCAGAACGCCGAGCAGGAGCGAGACCAGATAGCTGCACGTGATCCTGACCGTGCTATAGAATTGGAGGGGGAGGTGCGCAGATTGGCGCAGGTGATAGAGGAGATACAGGGCAAGAGAAAGCCCCCGAGCTGGAGGATAATGCTAGATGAAGAATCTCCGTTATCAACTGAGATCATGAGTACCATAATCCCAAGAGATTTCCGCTTCCCCGACCTCAAATACTCCGGGCGAAGTGATCCGTTAATGCACATTGAGCATTTCAACGACATAGCCAGGTGTCAGAGGAGTTGACACCAAGGTGCGGGTGTTCCGGCTAGAGGGACGAGCGCGAGAATGTTACCGCTAGCTGCACTAGTAAGTATAAAGTGGTTTGTGCAGATGTGCCAGGAGTTGGCGAAGCGATTCAGAAGGCGGTTGCCTCGAAGGACGACATGATGGGCGATGGGGATGAAAGCAGAGGAGGCGAGGAATCCCCGAGAATTAGTAAGCGGTATCACCGAGCCGTGCTGGATCTGGGAGCTTTTAATCACCCGCAGGCGTTGAGGGGATTGAGAGAAGGTGTAAGAATCGGCCGATTATGGTATACACTTGAAGCCCCTGTCTACGAATCACTCGTCGGGTATGGCGAGAGATATAAAATCGAGGAGAAATCAAGAAAAAGTGATTTGGAAGAGCTGAGGCGAAAGGAACGGAGAGCCCCGAAAGGGAGCGGGTTGGGAAAGCAAACAGGAGATTCTTCCGTGATGGGCGGAATATCGGCTGGTCCACGCACCCCAAGTAGCATGTTCCAACGTGGCTCAACCTCAAGACCCCCGATCCCGGGGCAATGAGTTCAGGCAGATGGCTGCCCACCCTTATCACAGCGCTCCTAGGGCGTTAAGCGCAGATAATTACAGTGCAGACGATCGACATTTATGCGACCAGTGACATTCATGATAACCGAGCAGTTCAGTTGGTTGACCAGAGCGTGGCATATAGACAGTACACTCCATTAAAAATTTCCATGGAGGAACTATATGAAAGGATCGAGGGACGGGGTCTCCCCCTATAACAAACCCGCATTGATAAGAGCAGATTACGCAAATTCCATAACGGTCACATCACCAACGGTGACCTAAAAATTCAGGTGGAGGATCTGGTGAGGAACCAGTACTTGGATGAATATGTAGACGGAGTGTCCCCCGTCGTTGAAACACAATATGCACGAGATGAGGGAGTTGAAAGGGATTTGGAACGAGAACAGCCGACCATCCGAGTGATAGCAGGAGGGCCAACATTGGCCGGGGATTCAAACAGAGCACGAAAGAACTATGGGAGATATGCCATGGGTGAAGAGGTCTTTAATTTGCCCGGTGACCAAGAAGGGCAAAAGGTGCAAGTTCCCATTATATGTGGACGACGACGAAGGCGTTCTTTATCCTCATGATGATGCACTAGTGATTAAAGCATTGGTGGCTGAATCAGGAGTTAAATACTAGTGGATACGAGCAACTTCGGTGGACATTACGATGGCACAGATGATATGGGGATTTCAGACTTGAAGCTGGAACGGACGAATACATCCTTGAAGGGATTTGGAGGAGGACGGCTTACACCCATGGGGATCATCGAACTCCCAATTGCCGTGGGATTGAAACCGTTTGAAAAAACGATGATGCTGGATTTTGTTGTGATAGAGGAAAGAAGTCCTTATCAGATGATATTGGGGAGACCGTTCATGAGGATAAGCCAATGTGTAATGTCCACACATTATCTGGCGCTGAAGTACAAGGTAAATGGAGTTGTTGGTGTAGTTAAAGGCGACCAGAGAATGGCGGTAGCCTGCTGACCAAGGAAAGCTTGCAGTCACCTCTACAGATAGCAGGGATTCAAAAAAATGGTCGTTGAGAAAATTTGGAGGGGGTAGTTGTAAGCAGGAGTGACCCAACCAGAATGGTTAAAGTCGGATCAGAATTGGACGAAGCAATAAAAGGCGAACTGGTAAAGTGTCTACAGTCCCATGTAGACATATTTGCCTGGTCTCATGAGGATATGCCAGGTATTGATCGCGGGGTAGCTTGGTATGCGATCAAAAAAAGGGTAAGGCGAGAAAGGAGGTGCTACCAAGATGCGAGGCCATAAATGCCGAGGTGGAGAAAATTCTTAGCGGATTTATAAGGAAGCCAAATACGAATTGGATTTCTAATGTAATCTTGGTAAAGGCCAACGGGAAGTGGAGAATGTGTGTGGATTTCACGGACCTCAATAAGGCATGCCCGAAGAATAGCTTTCCCCTACCAAAAATAGATCAGTTGGTAGACTCAACCGCGGGTCATAGTCTGCTCAGTTTCATGGATGCATTCTCCGGATACAATAGAGATACCCAGACGAGCAGGGATGAGAAAGCACAGCCCATGCTAACATGGGTTTGTTTTGTTACAGGGTGATGCCCTTTGGCTTGAAAAATGCAGGAGCAACCTATCAAAGGCTGGTGAACAAGGTCTTTAAACCTTTGATCGGTCACACTATGGAAGTATACGTGGATGACATGATCACCAAGTCAAGAGAACCAAGAGATCATGTGAAGCACTTGGAAGAGACCTTCGAACTGTTGAGGAGGTATGAGATGAAGTTGAACCCGGAGAAATGTGCATTTGGGGTCGGCTCGGGCAAATTCTTGGGATACCTGGTGAGCCATCGAGGGATTGAGGCCAACCCGGAAAAGATACGGGCGGTGATAGAAATGAGGTCCCCACGAACAGTTAAGGAGGTGCAGAGCCTAACGGGGAAATTGGCAGCATTGAACCGATTCATTTCGCGAGCCACTGATAAATGTCACCCTTTTTTCCAAGTCATAAAGAAAGGGAAGAAGATGGAGTGGACACCGGAATGCGAGGAGGCATTTGGACAGC
Source organism: Citrus cavaleriei (assembly GCA_030448925.1). Lineage (NCBI taxonomy): Eukaryota > Viridiplantae > Streptophyta > Magnoliopsida > Sapindales > Rutaceae > Citrus > Citrus cavaleriei. Next base: position 128,089 of record JAUJEN010000215.1, read on the forward strand.
TGAAGGAGTACAGCGCCCGATTACTTATCAATCCGAGAGGGGTGACCAGTAATCTCCATGCGTGCTACGAGCTCGGTATTAGTCAGGGATGAGGAAGTGAAGCAACACCCGGTTTACTACACAAGAGCCACGGTAGATCTGAAACGGATATCCCTAACGGAGAAATGGGGCTTTGATAACGACGCGAACTCCGACCATATTTCCAAGCCACCAGGATCGTGGTGATGGTACCCGGCGCAAGTGCTTGAAAAACCCGGATGCGTCTGGTCGGTTAGTAAAATGGTGCATGAAAGTAGTGAGTTTGACACGTCTATAAGCCTCAAGGAGCAATCAAAGCCCAAGCCCTGGCCGATTTTATGGTTGACCGTGCTCTACCAGGAGAAGAGATTCCGGAGGCACAACCAATAGAGCAGGAGAAACCAGAGGGGGTGTGGCTGGTGATGGTCGATGGGTCATGTAGCGAACAAGGATCCGGAGCAGGAGTTGTAATCCGGAGCCCAGAAGGGGTCGAGGTATCCTATGCAGTAAAATTCGAGTTCCAACTTACGAATAACCAAGCTGAATACGAAGCCTTCATTACTGGGCTCGGGCTTGCACACGCACTACGAGCAGAAAGGGTAGAAATCCGAGCAGATTCCCAGCTAGTATGTAACCAGCTCAGCGATCAGTTCCAAGCAAGGGGAGAGACGATGGGTCTTTATCTGAAGAAAGCAAAGCAGATGGTTGGGCTTTTCCAAGAGGTGGAGGTAAAGCAGATATCTCGGAATGAGAATTACCGAGCAGATATGTTGGCTAGGATGGCTGCAATTGCAGATCCGAAATTACCTAAGTCGGTTCCACTAGAGGTAAAGACCTCGCCGAGTATAGGAGAGGAGGTAGGGGTGATGAGAATAAGCAGTGGAGAGTCATGGATGGACCCGATTCGTGCGTATGTCCGGGATGGAATCTTACCGGAGGACAAAAGGCAAGCAAGGATATTAAAATGCCGAGCTGCGAGGTACACGCTACTAGATGATGTGCTATATCGCCGAGGGTTCACCCTACCCATGTTAAGATGCGTAGATGATGAGGAAGCAGATTATGTATTGAAGGAGATTCATGAAGGAATATGTGGCAATCATTCGGGAGCAAGAACTTTAGCTTTCAAGGCACTCCGCCAAGGATACTTCTGGCCAACCATGCACCAGGATGCGAAAAGAATGGCAAGGAGCTGTAAAACCTGCCAAAGCTTCTCTGAGGTTCCTGCACAACCCCCAGAGAAGCTGACCACTATGACATCCCCGTGGCCTTTCGCTCAATGGGGAATCGATTTAATTGGTCCGTTACCTAAGGGCCGAGGAGCAGCGACACATGCAATTGTGGCGATAGATTACTTCACCAAGTGGGTAGAAGTGGGAGTCCTCAGCCAAATCACGGAGAAGAAGACAACAGATTTTATTTGGAGGAATATCATATGCAGATATGGGATCCCCTATGCCATTATTACAGACAATGGGAGACAATTTGACAACGGCAACTTCAGGGAATTTTGCCAAAATTTGGGGGTGGACCTGAAGTTCTGCACCCCCGCACATCCCCAGGCAAACGGACAAGTGGAAGCAGCCAACAAAGTAATAAAGAAGCTCTTGAAAACTAGATTGGGAGAGAAGAAGGGAGCCTGGGTTGACGAACTACCAGGAGTATTATGGGCCTACCGGACAACTCACAAAACCGAAAACCAGTTCGTTTAGCTTTGGTCATGAGGCGGTAGTCCCAGCAGAAATCGGAGTGGGGACACATCGAACGGCATATTTCTTTGAGAGCAAAGCGGACGAGATCTGCTAAACTTGGACCCTTTGAGGAGAAAATGGAAGGGCCTCGCGAAGTGGCCCGTGTCGAATGAATAGCGAGGAGCTATTACAACAAACGTCTGGCGTGATTCGGCGAGGAGATTGGGTACTTTGGAAGGTGAACCAAAACACCAGGGATCCCAACCATGGTGCTCTTGGCCCGAAATGGGAAGGTCCGTACAGGGTAATACGAGCCACTGGACTAGGAGCTTATAAGTTAGCATACCAAGATGGACGGGACGTGAAGAGGTCATGGAATGCCGAGCATTTGAAGAAATATTTCCAGTAAGCAAAGTGCTCTATTAAATCTTCATTTTGATAAATTGTTTGTGTTAACTGCGTGATAGCTTAATGCATATGTATGTATTCAATATTTTTGTAGTACATTCAAGTTTCAATAAAGATGAGTTCAGCATGAAATCCCCCGGCTAATAGGTCCGTTTAAATTTCTACCAAGGCAAGTAAGTGCCTGTTTCTGCTCGGTCAATGAAAGACCAGCAGCTAAAATTATGAAATTTCTACCAAGGCAAGTAAATATTAAAATTGAAATTTCTACCAAGGCAAGTAAAATGCATTTCTCAATGAAAGACCAGCAGCTAAAATTACGAAATTTCTACTAAGGCAAGTAAGTGCCTGTTTCTGCTCGGTCAATGAAAGACCAGCAGCTAAAATTACGAAATTTCTACTAAGGCAAGTAAGTGCCTGTTTCTGCTCGGTCAATGAAAGACCAGCAGCTAAAATTACGAAATTTCTACTAAGGCAGTGTAAGTTTTACCTTTCGTCAATGAAAGACCAGCAGCTAAAATTATGCAAGTAAATTGTTTTACCTTTCGGTCGATGAAAGAAGTTACGAAATTTCTACTAAGGCAGTGTAAGTGCCTGTTTCTGCTCGGTCAATGAAAGACCAGCAGCTAAAATTACGAAATTTCTACTAAGGCAAGTAAGTGCCTGTTTCTGCTCGGTCAATGAAAGACCAGCAGCTAAAATTACGAAATTTCTACTAAGGCAAGTAAGTGCCTGCTTCTGCTCGGTCATCGAAAAACCAACAGAAAATTTTGCAAAAATTTTACTAAGGCAAACGAATGCCTATTCCTGCTCGGGACACTAAAAAACCAGCAGACAAAATCAGATAAATGGGCGAGTTAATTTGCGGAAGCAACCCATGAGCGAAAAACAGGCAAGACAGCCAATAGAGAACATTTAAAAATTTATAAACAACCAAATGTTTACAAAGCAATTAAAATATAGGGTCTTTACAAAATTAGACCTAAAGATCAGGAGGGTTAACAGCCTCAGCAGGTGAAGGATCAGCTATCTCTGGCAGTGGAAGATCAGTTATCTAGGAGGAGGAGCACGGATCATGACCCACTTCGTCCCTCGACTTCCCTCTTGCACCCCATCCAAAGGAGCCACCACCCGATCCTGCTCACCTTGCTCTTTTGCAGCGATTTCCGCCATGCAGCTGTACTCGACCTCAAACCTATGTCCCGGGATATTCTTCTTTAAGCACGGCCATGATACACTTATAGGAGAAAGCAACCGTACTCGGCATCCACCGGTCGTCCATCATGGATTTTTCTCGGCCCATTGGATTAGGATTTGATTTCTCCTCGAAATGGCGATCCTCGAGTATCTCTTCACTTTGAGTTACAGAAGGTCGGACTTGTATGACTATCCTCGCTTGGAGGCGGTGGACTCAATTGCGATTTTCTCCTCGACTCCACCATCCTTGTTCAGGCGATTTCTCCTTGGAGCGATCAGTGATTCACCTTCTTGACTCGATTATCGTAAGCTTCCTCTCATGGCGTATGGACGCGTTCTTGTAACACGAAACCATGGTGGCCAGCCTGAAGGAAACCCTTTGAACAGAGGCAGCTAACTCGGAGAGCTCCATACTCTCAATGTCCTTCACCATCTTGGGCCCAACCGATCTCTTGTACTCCTTCTGATACGGGCTCAGATAGTCACCCTGATCCCGAGATGGAAGAGGAGAAGATCGGTCTCCAGATTGTAAGCTGACCTCAGGGCTCTTGACGGAAATTCTCTCCCCACTACTCTTACGAGGTGGAGGAGGGGGTAGAGCAGGAACTGGAGCCTTAGAAGGACCGGCGCTGACTTTCTTCTGAGGAGGAGGAGGGTGGCTCAAGCTGCTCGATGCCCGACCACGTTTTCTGCTCATCGCGCTGAGGATCTTGTTATCCATCCCAGCGGCAATATCTACCAAGCCCGAGCTGACCAGGTTTGTTGGTGACAGGAGGTCTTGACAAGTAGACGCGTTCACCAGAGCGGTTTCCACCTGGAGCAAAGGTCGGTCCTCGAGAGTCTTCACCAAACCCCACGACTCTGAAAAAACAGACAAGGTTAAAGAACCCAATAAGTAGCAATTAGAGAGAAAATGTAGGAAAAAATGAACGACCTGGGGTGACAAATTGCGTTGGAAGGTGAATGTCACCAAATTTGGACACCAATCTCCCCCAGCAAAGAAGAATTTGTTCTTCCAATTTTTGCACGAGGATGGGAAACCGGTGATGGGCTTCCTCTTCGCAGAGCTGGACATGAAGTAGTACCTCCTTTTTGCTCATGGTGATAAATCTTCCCTCAACAAGAGAGGGCTTCTCCAACCCATATCTCTCCTGATACAAACATGGTAGAGAACCCTCCACTGTTTGGGTGTAGTGACACAGTGCATTACAAAATCCTAGCAAAATAATGAAGAGCAGGGCTCTGTTTGAAGCTCTCCAGGTGCATGGTCACATACCCTGTGGGCTAGGTACATCACACTCCCGAACCAAGGAGAACCTCCTTAGGAATATCATAAAGGTTCCTAAGCTTGAACAGATCATCTTGGGTGGTGGCACAGGCTATATGATCAATGGGGTAAGAATCTGCCTCTATCCTATGCCCAAGATTTCGTTTCTCAAGAGGTCGGCTCACGAATTCTTCCCTCACTATCACCGTTCCTATAAAACCCGGCCCCTTGAACTATGGTTTTCAGAGCCATTGAGGTCCCATTTCACAAGCTCTAATTCAGGGGAGGGTGAAATGGCCAAAAGGATTGCTGACTCGAGGACATCCCTACTATGGGATAAGCCTACACTTCGAGAGGGATTTAAAAAATCTGTGGGTATGGGCAAGTTAAGGTCTGAATCCCCAGATTCCTCATCACCCTCATCAACAATTAACTTTCTTTTTCGGTTTGACATACCGAATCCCAAGAGAAAACAAAGAAAACTCGAATGTACGGGTACAAAAAGGAGCAACATGGAACCCAATCAACAATGACGGAAGATTAAAAGCAATACGAAATAGGCGGCGGGTAAGCGCGGCGATGGCGAAGAATAAACCAGCAAGTAGAAACTCCGGATGCAGGAAGTGTGATTAAAGTTCAGAAAGGGGATAGGTTAGTGACAGAGAAACAAATCGCAAGATGATGGTGATTTTAGTCTAGGGATTTGGAACGAAAAGAGGGGAAACGGAAGCATTTAAGTGATGGGATATGCCAGCTCACTCACCATATATCGAGGAAGGGTAACTCGTCGTTTCAAATTTCAAAATATGAAGAGTCGGGAAGCGCCACGTCACTAACCACTCTGAGGCGATGGAGCAAGCCGGATATACAATGAGCAGGCTCATTCGGGCCCATACTCGAAGACCCGGATGAGAAGCCAAAATTTGGTGACCATCGATTTCTACTCTTATCTCATTTCACTCGCAAGACCAGAAACTGGGGGACTGGTGTTGAGCAAATAACAATACCAGGTCGGCCATGTTGCTATTTCCACCTCGGCATGAATCACCATCTCGAGTGCAGTGCGAAGCGAAGGCATGAACCGATCAGAGACGAATATTGACCAAAGGTGTAGACCGAGCTGATACCGTCATCTCAAATGTGCAGTCTGCGAGCGGAAAGGCGTAGGCATGAACCCGATCGAGCGAATACTTACCAGGTGTGAGCCGAGCGATGCAAATCTCTGAAAAAAGCGGGAACACGATCCCACAGAATTATGGCGTTTGCGCTTTTCCAGAACCGTTACGAGAGATGCGATACCCCACGTTTACCTATGATGTAGCATTTAAAAGCATTTAAAGCTCCGGGAAAGGCCACTACCCGAAAAAGGAGGGATGAAAATTGAAGGTGAACGTGGGATAACGGCTATAAAAGGAGGAAAAACGATGAAGAAAGGGACAGAAAAAAAAAGGAAAAGAGGGAAAACGCTGCCAAATTGCAATCAGACTCTTTTTCTTACAAAACGAGTTAGAAACCCTTCTTGAATCGGAGTGACACTGTTTTCCCGTAAATACCTTATGCTAACTTAGGCATCGGAGGGTTTTACGCCGGCAAAACCACAGCGTCTACGATTACGTTTTGTGAGCGAGTCTAGTAAGAAAAGCAGGAGATTCCACCCCGGTGATCGAGCATCAATGACAATCTGAGCGTTGGTGAAAAGAATCTAACATCAACAATATTAAAATTTTAAATTATTATATTTATTTTAATAATGTGTTTGTGATATTACGAAGATTTTAAATAAATCTTTGGGTTAAATAAATTTGACAATTAAAAAATATCCCTATTAATAATATTAAAATTAACTTTTACATAATATTCAAAATAATTTTAATTTTAACTTATTTATTTTAATATTATGTTGCTATCTATTATTAAAAATTACTTTAAGTTAATAAAATAGGTCTAATAGATTGTAAAATATAAAAATATCTTTCAATATTAACATTATTTTAAGATGTATATGTTATTTCATTTACTTCTATGCCATATGTCTATTTATTATAAAATTTTGAAGTCATTTTCTTAGGATTTATAGAGTCAAAAGACATTACAGTTAAAAAGAGGTCTTGGTATCCCTTGATGAAAATTTAGGTGTCTTTGTGACCATTTCCCTAAACCTTAAAAGTGTCGGTATACTTTTTCCCAAAAAAATAAAAAAAAATATGTATAATGGTAAATATTTGCTTTGTTTTCCTCTGTTTATTTGCTTTGCCAACTTGTAGGGTCTTCATTATTTGTCTATTTTCCCAGCTTTTTTAACATCTCAAAATTGTCAAATATTTTAGCGATTACCTTGTAAAAATTAGAAGTTTATGTTTCCCTCACTTGTATTACTTTCAATTACTTGAGCCTTCACAAACTAAACCAAACTAAACTTTTTCCTTAGCAAATCTCTTTTTAAAAAATTCATACTTTCCTATAAGACTCTCTTATTATATAAATTAATAATTACTAATTCAAAACTAAATTTATATTATATGTATTTGTGGCTTTTATAAAATATATCCTTATTGTTGTTCTTCTAATTGATTTTAACTTATCTTATCTCTAATTTTTTTGGCATACAAAAATCAAATCTCTTCTAGAGTCCTTTGTCAGAATTAATTGAACTTCTATTTAACATGTGGTTACAAAATGGTCAGTGAAGTGATAAAATAAACTCGAAGCATTGCAAATAAATCTTTTACTTTTAATTGTCAAATTATTTCTAGCAAATAATATTAAATTTTTAAAGCATCATTTTGTTGCCAAATTTTTTTCAGTAAATACATATTTCATTATTACATGATCCATATTTGTTGTCTATCATTACTCATCAAACGCCACAGTGATATCATTCCCCATTACTCTTTCATTATATGTTAAGCTAACTAAAATCAATTATATCTTTTCTATGAAATTACACAAAATTATGAAATCGACGTTTTCAAAATCAGACCATCAAAATTGATTGATGAGGAAATGTTACTGTAATGTTGCATAATGATAGTACCACGCCTGCAGGATTAATGAAGTCATGCAGGCATATTTTCTCAGCATCCGAGTTCCCATTTCAGTTAGAAAGAATTGAGTTGTTTTGTTTTCATATTACGGTTATTTCAATTGTGTTTATTTGTTTGGTAACATATTAATCGTGTTATTATTTTATTAAACATCTATAATAACTAAGCCGAATTTATATTCAGCTAAAACTTTGTTATATTTATTTTGACACGACACTAAACAAGCTCTTGCCCCATATTCTGCACAAACAGTTAATATATTCTCTATCTCTTTCCTGCTGTAAAAGCAAGCCAGTTGGATTGATTGTTGGACCAGAAATGTACACCCACGGCTTCTTTACAGTCTCGATCGAGTATTGTCACAAGTATCAAAGCCCACTTCAGACTGGGGAGGGATATTCACAATGATAGCTTTCAAAAATTTGGCAGCAGAAACATACTTCCCATTGGAGTCTGCTGGGAAGCATAATGTATTGTTCCACTTTGTAGGATACAGCAGAGGACTAGCTTATTAAACAGAGATTGAGAGCAATCTGCATATATGAATTCTGCATTTGTATCGACTGGGAAACCAACATTGCTCTTGATATACTGTTTGATGCTTGGGGGGACGTCATTGTCTGACTCAGACATGTTTTCTCTTGCAAAAATTTCAAGGATAGCAGCTTTGACTGGGGATGGTATCGGCAAGATGCTTTAGTCTACATCCATATGAATCAGGTTAGAGTTTGGTGTCTCAGTAATTGACAGTTGTTGAGGACAGAGATGGCTGATCTAGAAAACCCGGTCATCTCAGTTGATTTGGCCTTTCACAACCCCCCTGAAGAACATTTACCAAAAAGCAATCTCATAAGCTAACTTGCTTCAATGAACAATAACAAATATCAGAAAATGCCCATGTAGCGGCTAAAGTGCTGTGAAGTGAACTACAGAGAAATATTAAGAAAAATCAGAGGTAGGATAAGCATGCAGCGAGTGAATTAACAAAAAAATCCAAGAAGCAAAAGAATCGGCTTATTATTATAGTCCTCACATGATACTGAATTGCTTAAGTTGCTTCCAACTTTTGTAACATAAATGTCAACTATCTGATTACTCTCATGTTCAAATGGAAGAGAAGCTCATGAAAAAGACAATCAGCGCAGTAGTCCCTTCTAGTACTTCCACAGTCTTATACAAGGCCTTAAAGATGGCCTCTTCTTCTGATGCGACAAAAGCAACTTCTGAATCTGAATCAACCTGGAAAGAAGAATTTGGCTTCCGTAAATAAGAAGTTCTTAAAACAAAAAGCTAACAGATAACCAATCAGAATGAATCTTGAAACCCATCTTATGGCTTAAACCAGACAAAATATAAATCTCCTCTTGCAATAGCATAATTGAGTCAAGTAGCTGCAATGATGAAAAACAATCAGCTGACTTTTAGCAAGGCCACAAATAACCGCCGAATGTGAAGGAATATCATTTGCGGCAAGATCTTTTAGGACCCCATTTGGAACCTGGGAGGCTGGAGAGCTCAAAATCATCGGATATATCCAAGAAAAGACGAGATCCAACTTCTCTTAATTAATTAGTATAAATTAGCTGAATGTTTAATGCTCATGCACTTTTGAATTTCTGCGATTGACGTGACGTAATATGACACTATTCAATCAAGTCGCTCTGCTTTTCAGTGATACACCCGTAGACACAAATGAGATTAGTTCACATGCGATAGCTACATATAATTAAAATAACAAGATTATATTCCCATCATAATGAACAACTAATTTTCAGTTTCTTGTATAAATTTCTTTTTCAATATATCTAATGGCAATCTCATGAGCTCAATGTTAATTTTACCGTATTTTGCACCTTTGTGATATTTAATTAAAACAACACCAACATGAAAGAAAATTTGACAAAATTACTGCCAAGATTATCATCATCTGAATTTTGGATACCAAACATCATATATAAATCAACAATCCGAAACCAACTACAAATACCCATTAGATAGAAATTCACATTACAGTTTGTCCAACAGCTAGAAACACCAGAAAAGCAGAGTACATAGCTTGTCACATAAAAACAGATTATATCTTCTACCCAGCAGCTGAATCTTCCTAAGAGCTCAACGATAACACAATACACAATTTGATGGATAGTTTCTCCTCAGCAGCTGAATCTTCCTAAGAGCTCAACGATAACACAATACACAATTTGATGGATAGTTGCATGATCGGGAAGTCTAACTTTGTACTTTTTTCATCAGACTTGGTCAAAGATCGTTTTGTAATTAATTTCATAAGCTGAATGTATATAAATGCTCGAGTGTTCTTCATTAAAATAGCATGAATTGAACATAATTAATATAATGGAAATCAAATTATAATGATTGGATTTTCTAGATTAGCATTATTTCATCTTTGTATAGTCTAACTTGAGACAATCAATATTTATACCGATTTCATCCCTTTGATCGTTACTTTGATGTTTGCTTTTAAAAATTCTCTTCACCTACCGATTTCATGTAACAAAAATTTTACACACAATACAACTTTACAGAGAATTAAATAAAACCAAATGAAATATCAAGGCTGTTCACGAATTGCCTTCGTATGGTTCAAAAGCCAAGCCAGTCTTCAATTATTTGTTGATCTAGTGCTCTACTTAGATACAACTAAAAGTCAATTTGATTCTTTGACTAATAAGAACTGCCACTCTGAACAAAGGGCCAGTGAGCTTAGGATTATTGCTAAAATATGAGTTCTCTATTCTATCATGCATTTTCTATACTATCAATTGTTTGAGCTTATAAACAAAGACATCAAAACAAAGATTCTGTTCCAGCTACTGTTTTTCACTTTAGATTTGGGATTGATGTTCAGCTTTATCTTTTAGGGCCTGTGACATCCCAAAAAACACACACACACACGCACATATTGTATGTGACCAAGGTACTTAGTGGGGATGGCCATAAAATAGACGTAAAAATGGATGGCCATCTGATTCCCCATGACTGCAGCAAGATTAAATATGAAACTCCAATACCGTCAATTCTGCGTTTTAATTTTAAGTTGAAGTATAATGAAACGAGAGGCTCATGTGATTTAATTTTGTATATTTAATTACGTAAAAGTGAAACTTGCATTGTAGTTAGACATAGTGTAACCGGCTATGAATGCACTTTGTTCCTGCAGTACTTTCAAAGTTGATATTCAATGGATAAGATTTCCCATCCCTGAAATTTTATTTAAATAAGAAAACCAATCTGACCGAAAGGAATACAAATTGCAGGACCATTGCAAAGATCCTAGTTGAACAGTAAATTATGTATTTAGCTTGGAGCAGTTTGCAAAGTAACCTCAATAACTAAAAGGAAAAAAATAAAATAAAATAAAAGAAAGCACAACATATGCCATCAATGAAATTAGCTTTTATTCTTTGTTAAAGTGAAATTCATTTGCTAATTAGACACATGCTTGTATTTCCTTCAATTGCATTGCTTTCAATTACTTGAGCCTTCACAAACTAAACCAAACTAAAGTTGTTCCTTAAGCAAATCTCTTTTAAAAAAATTCCTATTTTTCTATAAGACTCTCTTACTATGCAAATCAATAATCACCTAATTCGAAACTAAATTTATATTATGTATTTGTGGTTTTTATAAAATATGCTCTTATTGTTGTTCTTGTGATTGATTTTGACTTGTTTCATTCCTAATTTTTTTTTAATACAAAAATCAAATCTCTTTTCGACATTATAATTAAAATGTAGTTACAAAATTGTTGTTAGCGAAGTGATAAAATAAACTCGAAGCATTGGATATATATCTATTAATTTTAATTGCCAATTTATTTTCTTGCAACTAATATTAAATTTTTAAAGCATCATTTTATTGCCAAATATTTTTCAGTAAATACAGACTTCATTCTTACATGATCAGTATTCGTTGTCTATCATTACTCATCAGATGCCACATCGACATCATTTCTTCAGTAAACCTAAAGCATTGCATATATATCTATTAATTTTATTTGTCAATTTATTCGCTTGCAACTAATATTAAATTTTTATAGCATCATTTTATAGCCAATATTTTTCAGTAAATACATATTTCATTATTACCTGATCAATATTTGTTGTCTATCTTTACTCATCAAATGCCACATTGACATCACTCCCCATTACTCTTTCTTTAGATGTTAAACTAACTCAAATCAATTATATATATCTAGTACATGAAATTACACGAAATTATGAACTCAATGTTTCTAATCTCATGTCATGAAAATTGATAGATGATCAACTGTTGATGTGGCCACTGCACAAAGAATTGATCGGTTATTTCCTCTGTTTATTCGATCTGCTTAACTTGGAGTGGCTTTATTATTTGTCTGTTTTCCCAATATTTCATAAGCCTCAAACTTGTCCATTGATCCTTGCTCCAAGCCATGTCCTGTTAGTCAGACGCATGCATGCATGTGTGAATCTTGCTCATTTCTTCCATCGACTGAAATTACTTGTTTTTTCTTTTTGATCTTTGTTCTATATCTTCTTTGAAAACGTTATCGAAATCACCCTCAGCCAATTATCAAATCAAATGAATAGGCTCACTTTACTTGTATTAATTTCTTTATAATTTCTCAAAAATTAATCCTTTGCTTTAGCCACGGGGAGTTGGTCGGACGTGAATCCTGCTAATTCATGATATGAAGATTTGGAAGTCATTGAAAATTGCAACGTATGCAAGTGCTGACAGAAAATATATAAATTTCCCGCAGGTGTTGACGGTGTAATTAACTTGCAACATATGCAAGTGCTAACAAAAAATTGAATTGTTTTATTCATGAAAAAACATATCGCATTTCATTTCTCCCAAATTTTAAGATTGGGAATTCACTCTTATTCCTGATTTATCTCCACCGAAAATCTTGCACTATAAAAACGAAAAAATAAAACAAGATAAACTCCAAAACATTGATACAACAAAGCCCAAATTAAAGACTACAGTATATGACATGAGTTTAACCCCAAAAAAAAATTACATTTAAAAAATTGAGTTTATTAAAGAATTGAATTCTCAAGGATAGTATTTAATTCATTCTCCTCTGTTTATTTGCTCTGCTTAACTTGTATCTTCATTATTTGTCTATTTTCATAATCTTTTTTTCTTTTAAAAAAAAAAAAAAACCTCAAACGTGTCTATTATCCTTTATGCGTGCTTTGTAAAATCCGGAGTTTGGTGATGCAGGACAAATTATTTAGGGTTAATTATTTTACAGAGCTCACACGGAGAAACTAACAAGGAATAAGATGATAATTTTTCTCTCTCTTCATTCTCACTAGAAGCTCTTTACATCTTGCTGAAACTGCCTGAAAGCTCAGCTTATATAACGGCTGTTCATTACCCCAGATTGCACCAGATCCAGCCACGTGTATAACAACTTATAACTAACTTGATTATTCTCTCACGTGCTTGTCACATGCAGAACTTAAGCCTTTAGCCAAAACACCTTCATGTCTCGCCGTTTTGTTATCATTAAGTGAGTCATATGTCCAGCCCGGGACAAGTTGAAACATCTTAATGGACAAAACGATGCCGTTTTGAAAATGGTGCTGCCATAAAAAGAAATGGCATTGCAAGAATGTAGAATGCCACCTGTTACCTAATCTGTTCTAAATCAAGATTATTATCATCTGAATTCCGAATTTAATTTGCATAAAAGACAATATAAACCATTAAAAGGATAGCCATTAGGTACAATTTCACATGAAGAGCAATCAATCAACCAAGCTTCTATTTGCCTGAATTGCATTTAATTTCATTAGATTCGCATGCCAAAAAACAATTTCACCACGATCGCCTCATGTTGCCTTTGTTCAGATTTGCCGTCGATGGCTGCCGATATTTTCAGAACTAGTCAAGCGAAAAATCACAAAACCAAATAGATGCAGTGAGCTCAGATAGTAGCCAAACACCACTTCATTATTCATTTACAAATCTCAACCGTTAGATTAACGTAATTAAAATCTAACGGCTGAGCAGCATAACGACAAAAAAGAGGGGTATGGAGCTGGATCATGGAGTGAAGAATAAGAAAACATTTTGTGACAATTTGAATATTCTTTTTGTTAAGTTAGATTGTGCATCAACTTAAAATAAGGTTGCAATTTATAGGTATCAATATGAAAGAAGTGGTAAAGCTAGCAAAGGTTAATACAAGAGAAAGTGTTTTACTTTGGGTGACCCCTGCTCCTGCATTTGCTAAGCCATTAACCATAATGATGAAGAATATTAAGGAAGTAAGTTAATGAATTCATAACATAATCACGCTACATTTTCATTGAAATTAATATGTCTTACAAATTTATTTTTCATAAGCTGGTGCTAGTGATTCTTTTTCAAATGATGACGTGTTTGCTTCGGTAATTAATTAATAAAGTGAAACAAAAACAAGTAGAACCCCGCACCAATAATTTTGCAAGCAACCCAACCCGACCATCCCCTTTTTTTTCTCTTTGTATCACTGTTATTCTGATTCCATATTCTTGCAATGTCATTCCTTATGTTTTCTCTTTGCATTCGTCCTAAAAGACTTTGTAGATCATGTATTTCTTATGAGATTTATTGGAGTGAATTGTTGTTTTTGTCATTATCAAATGATATATTTGAGAGCTGTTCATTTTTGTATATGTAAAACTGAAATTATTATAATTGTGTAGAAGAGTTTGAGGGTCACTGGGAGGATTTGCTCATTAATGGTCAGTGAAGTAAACCGACCAGGCGAATTTATCAAAAGCACTTTATTATAAGAGAGAACAAGAATGCCAAGAAAATATCAGAGACAAAAAGGAAACTAAGCAAACCAGAGCACGTGCTTGTGATGCCATGATCAAGAATGCTGCTGCCGTAACTAGAAATCTCTTCTTAAACAAGATTATCATCATCCGAAATTATAAATTTTTGCATACAAGACATTATAAATCAACAATTCAAAGAAAAAAAAGAAGAATTTAAACCAATTAAGAGGATAGGCATTAGGTAGAATTTCAGATGAAGAAAAACGAATCAACCAAGGTTCTATCTGCCTGATTGCCGGAAGCATTCGGCCGCTTCTGCATGAACTAGGAACTACAGATCCCATAGAATTTTGGTTGCGTCTGTTCTGGCAAAAGTACTTAATATCTTATTTTGGTTTGGACTAAAAGCAAACATGCAGCTGAATCTGATTGATTAATAATCTAAAACCGTACCAAAAGAAAGAAGAAAATGACAACCAGCACTAGCTAATTCAGGGGATGCATGCATATTAATATTTCTCATCAAATCATCACCCATTGTGCTCTGAGACTCAGAAAATCTAAGGTGACTGATTTATGTTGACTTCTCAAAACAGGGCTACCTTACATCATTTACTGATTAATGATGCTGATGTTTAATAGGATGAATCAGGTGTTTGCTGAAATGTCTCAAGAAAGGACCCTCGAGCACATGAGAATGAGAAGAACATTCAATAATCTCCAGGATAATATAAGATCAAGGTTGCAACAAGGACAAACAGAGATGGCAGCTGTAGCGTTTTGACAGTACACATGTCATAGCCGTTAGATTAAACAAATGTAAACCATCGGATACAAGTTTTGTAAATATAGATTCAAAATGAATGAAACATTGTTGTGATGTGTGTGCATTATTCTCTCATTTTGATCATGTGCTAACTAAGATTTTTTTTTTGAATAATTTTCAGTTTTCTGTCAAATGTCACATAATATGATCATGTGTAACATAAGAACACAAAGCATGAAGGAAGCCCTAATCTTTTTCAAACTTGGCCAAAGTTGTTGAATATCTAAATCCTCAAGTGTTCTGTGTTTTTCTTATTAAATTAGCATGATTGGACACAATAAAATAATGAAAATCAAATTATTATGATGGTTGGATTAGTTAGCTAGATTAGTGTTATTTTGTCTAATTATCATGGATTAAATTCAATCATATATAATATATAATATGTCCTTCGTATTTTCCCTTCTAATCTACATCATAAAAAGACTTTTAATAAATATCATGTATTTATTATGTTGTTTATTGGAGTGAATTGTTGTTGTTTTCATGATTGTCAAATATTTTCTCTTTTAATTAATCAAAAATAACTGATAGTCGTATTAATTAATTAGTAAAAGCTAGCTAGCTGACTGTTCAATGTTATTGCACTTTTGAGCTACATATGGCATGGTATGCTCGGGCAACGAAATTGAGTTTTGAGTTTCTATGATATGATACTATTCAAATCAAGCAACTCTACTCTTCAATGATAGACACAAATGAAACTAGTGCACATGCGGTAGCTAGATGATGTGGAGATTGATTGGTCCTCAATCTAATCTCCAAGTGGGAGAAATGTCAAAAAAAAATGGCTATCTAGATGGTCAACACCATCTTTCATTGGAAAAGAAAACAAAAGAAGAATGGAGAATGAGAAGCCGCAATCTAGAAGCTGTAAATGTTTGAAGAAGAAATAAGAGGCACACGGCTTTGACAAAAGAAAGAAGAAAAAAAATATATATAATTGATGAATAGTGCCAAAGCTTTCTCTATAAATAGAAACGAAGAGAATGAGCAAATTTATTTCATTTTGAGAGAGAAGCATTTCCTTCCTTAAGAGTTGAGAGTATTAAGAGTTTAATAAACTCTTGAGTGATTAGTGTTATGAGAGTTTGGGTGTATTGGGGTTTTGGGAAGTGAGCTAAAATACTACAATACTTGTAACTCCTTTTCACTAGTAAAATATTTCCTTTTGTTTTCGCCCGTGGATGTAGGTTAAAAGCCGAACCACGTAAATTCTAGTGTCCATTTTTGTGCTTGTTCTTTATTTTCTTACAATTTTACTTTAGCTGCGTGTCTGCTTCACCCACCAATTTCCTAACAGATGATAATTAAAAGACCAAGATTATATTCCCATCATAATCAAACTAATAACACGACGTGATCCAGTGTCAATTAATTTTCAGTTTCTTGTATTAATTTCTTTTTCAATATATATAATGGCAATCTCGTGAACTAATGCTAATTTCATTATATTAGGCACCTTTGTGATATGTTATTAAACCATAGAAATGTGGGTTAGATTCAGGGAGATTTTGAATGATTTATCTAATTATAAATTTTTCGGATTACATATGTTTCAGTCAAAAACAGGGGAGCTCCTTGAATTGGAAGCTCTTTAGGCACAATATCACGAAATTTTGATATTAGCCCTTAAAAGAGCTTAGGCAGGGTCAAAGAAGTAACAGAAACTGAGGTTATGCCCAATATGTCTAGCCGCTACTCTAAAAAATTCAGGTTATTTTGCCTAAAGGGTTTCCTACATCATATAAATTACGCTGGTTCTTCATCATTATTAACACATTAATATGATAGATTCCTTTTATTTTAAAACAAACGGAATTGATTGTAGAATATTATTAAAAAGGTGGGACTACTTGTAATCTAAAATTTACCACGAATGCCCTTTTATTATGTGCACTAGCTAATAGATTTTAAGAAATCATTTTTTACTTTGAAATATTTTTCTTGCGATTAGAGATCTTGGGTTGTCCCTTGATAGAAGAAAGGTACACAAAGGATGGAGGACAATGTCGGCACTTGCTAACCCATATACCTTGCGTAGTAATAAATGGCAGAGCAGTGGATATGGATTTGAAACAGAAGAGGAATGAGTACCGAACTGTATAAATTAATTAATTATTCCTACTGCATGGGTTTGTGAATTTCTTTTAAAACAGAGGAGCTAGGACTGTATTAACTAATTTCTAATTGGGGTAGGTGTAATATGTAATGGCCTCTATGTATTTTTTGATGTTATTATTATTGATGTTGTATCTTCATATTGTCTTGATGGCTTGACAGGCTTTGGGCACCTTAGTTGCTTACTTCGAACGGCAGAGTTAAGTTTCAGTCTTCGAATTTCCGCGTATGGTTCAATAGCCAAGCCAGTCTTCAATTATTTGTTGATCTAGTGATCTGCTTATGAACAACTAAAAATCATTTTGATTCTCTTTGCGTGGATACCGCATCCCTGAGCTGCCGAATTCAATTGGTGATTTGAGGTATTTAAGGTACCTTAACCTGTCTGGAACTGAGATTAGAACTTTGCCTGAATCAGTCAACAAGCTTTACAATTTGCATTGTCTTTTGTTGGAAGATTGTGATCGGCTGAAGAAGTTGTGTGCACACATGGGAAACCTCGCCAAATTGCATCATCTTAAGAATTCAAATACGAAGTCGTTGGAGGAAATGCCAGTAGGAATTGGTAGGTTGACTAGTCTTCAGACGTTGTGTAATTTTGTTGTGGGAAAAGGTAGTGGTTCGGGGTTACGAGAGCTAAAGTTGTTGACGCACCTTCATGGGACACTTAACATTTCAAAATTGGAGAATGTAAAAGACATTGGTGATGCAAAGGAGGCTCAATTGGATGGAAAGAAGAATCTTAGAGAATTATTGCTTCGATGGACACTCAGTACCGATGGCTCGTCTTCAAGGGAGGCGGAAATTGAAAAGGACGTGCTTGACATGCTAGAACCCCATAAAAATTTGGAACAATTTTGTATCAGCGGCTATAGAGGTGCAAAATTTCCAACTTGGTTCGGAGATTCCTCATTCTCAAATTTGGTGACCTTAAAATTTGAATATTGTGGCATGTGTCCTACCCTGCCGTCAGTCGGCCAACTACCCTCTCTAAAGCATCTTGCAGTATGTGGAATGACTAGTGTAAAGAGGTTGGGTTCAGAGTTCTATGGGAATGATACTCCAATTCCTTTTCCATGCTTGGAGACTCTTCATTTTGAAGACATGCAAGGATGGGAAGACTGGATTCCTCATGGATCCAGTCAAGGAGTTGAACGGTTTCCTAAATTGAGAGAGCTTCACATTTTAAGATGTTCTAAGCTGCAAGGAACATTTCCAGAGCACCTTCCTGCATTGGAGAAGCTTGTTATTAAAGGATGTGAAGAATTGTCAGTTTCAGTTTCGAGTCTTCCAGCTCTTTGCAAATTGGAAATTGGTGGATGTAAAAAGGTTGTGGAGAAGTGTAACTGATCATCTCGGCTCACAGAATTCAGTGGTTTGTAGAGATACATCAAATCAAGTGTTTCTCGCAGGGCCATTAAAGCCACGACTACCGAAATTGGAAGTATTAATTTTGTCGACAAGAGAGCAAACATATATATGGAAGAGTCATGACGGATTACAACAAGACATTTGCTCTCTCAAATGTCTGGAGATAAGAAGCTGTCCCAAACTTCAATCCTTGGTGGCGGAGGAAGAGAAAGACCAACAACAGCAGCTCTGCGATTTGTCGTGCGGACTCGAATATATAGAATTGAGAGATTGCCAAGACCTTGTGAAGTTGCCACAATCATGGCTCAGCCTTAGCTCCTTGAGAGAGATAGAAATCTACGGCTGCAGGTCCCTTGTTTCCTTTCCTGAGGTTGCTCTGTCTTCCAAGTTGAGGAGAATATCCATTTCGATTTGTGATGCACTGAAATCGTTACCAGAGGCATGGATGTGCGACACCAATTCATCTCTCGAGATCTTGGAGATTTTGTGGTGCCATTCGTTGACATATATTGCTGGAGTCCAGCTACCACTGAGCCTTAAGAGGTTGGAGATCCGGAGTTGCAGTAACATAAGGACTTTGACAGTGGAAGAGGGCATCCAGAGCAGCAGCAGCAGCAGAAGGTACACCTCATATCTTCTTGAGCACTTATTAATTGACAGGTGTCCATCTCTGACATGTATATTTTCAAAAAATGAGTTACCTGCCACGCTTGAGTCCCTTGAAGTTGGCAATCTACCTCCGTCTCTTAAGTCCCTTTTTGTTTGGGGATGTTCAAAGCTGGAGTCAATAGCAGAAAGGTTGGACAACAACACATCTCTTGAAACAATCAGTATTTTTGGGTGTGAAAGTCTGAAAAATTTATCGAGTGGTTTACATAATCTCCGCCAGCTTCAAGAGATTAAGATATTAAATTGTGGAAATCTGGAGTCCTTTCCCGAAGGGGGATTGCCTTGTGCGAAACTCACGAGGCTGGAGATATCTGGTTGTAACAGACTAGAGGCCATACCCAAGGGATTGCACAATCTGAACTCTCTTCAAGAATTAACAATAGGAATAGGAGGTGAGCTTCCAAGCCTTGAAGATGATGGCCTTCCCCCCAACCTTCATTCTCTTATGATTGATAATAATATGAAGATTTGGAAGTCAATGATTGAGCGGGGCCGGGGATTTCACAGATTCTCCTCTCTGCGTGAACTCACAATCAGAGGATGTGATGACGACATGGTGTCATTCCCATCGGAGGACATAAGATTGGGGACCACGCTTCCTCTTCCTGCCTCTCTAACATCTCTTTGGATTGATAATTTTCCAAATCTGGAACGCCTATCTTCTTCAATTGTTGATCTTCAAAACCTCACTGAATTGCAACTCTTCTATTGTCCCAAGCTCAAATACTTTCCGGAGAAGGGCCTGCCTTCCTCACTTTTGCAATTATGGATCTCGGCATGTCCGTTGATGGAAGAGAAGTGCAGAAAGGATGGAGGACAATATTGGGACTTGTTAACCCATATACCTAAAGTTGAAATAGATTTTAAATGGGTTTTTGATTATTGAACAGAGGACGTCTTAAATATTTTATTATTAGTAATTTTTTTTAAAAAAAAAAATCGGGTGTGTTTGTGTATATAATTTCAAATCTCAGTTGAAAACAATTCCTTTAAATGAATATGGTTCGGTGTCGGTGAGTCTTTATCATGTATATAATGGGCTTTCGAATTTTTTAATTAAACAATAGAATGTGTGCGAGTGCATGTTATATATATGTATTCTCTTCATCAGACTTGGGCAAATATTGTTTTGAAATTTTAGCTGTTGGATATATATATATATATAATCTCGCGTACTCTTTCTGATATAATTAATATAAATAAAAATCAAATTATTATGACTGGACCCCCTAGATTATCATTATTTCGACTATTTACAATCTTGCTGGTGAATTGTTAGTGGGGTGATTATTTTAAATATTTTATATTTCAAAGTCATTTACATTTTGTGTGTTGTATATTTGAAATTACTTTGATCATGTAGAGGAGTAATTTGAGTAAATTAAATTTGATTAATTAATAGTAAACCGAGCATGATTTATTAAATATTTCTACTCTTTAAATTAATGCACCATAGGGGAGTTCTTGAATTAAGTGCTTATGTGCCACCGGCATTAATATTTATAAATACAATTTATCAGTTATTAAATATTTAGATTCATCAAAATTGTTATAATTCACATAAATCTTTCTATTAACACATCAATATGACAGAAGGAATGTCTTTCATGAATTGGAATGTGATTTTTTTTTTCTTAAAATGCAAAATATATGCCACAGAAAAAAGGTTTTTTCTTTTTTCTTTTTTATTAACAATAAACCGAGAGTATTAATTTCTTTTACAAAATTAGAACCCGGATTTATAAAAAGCACCTTGTTGTTGCTAATACATACAACCATCCTCAAAAACCCATCAAAATACAATAAACAGCACATCTAAAGAGAAGCATCACACAACAAAACCAAGAAAACATCATAGACAAATGGCACATCAAGGAAAGCAAGCACTTCTTTCTTTAATCAATTACATTTAAGCCTTGGGGGCCTTATTATAATCTAACTTGTGAATTGTTAGTATGATGATTATTTTAAATATTTTGTATTTGAAAGTTATTTACATTTTGTGTGTCCGCACGCGCGTATTTATATCATGGAATTGAAATTATTTTGATCGTGTATAGGAGTAATTTGAGTAAATTAAATTTAGTTAATTAATAGTAAACCGGCCATAATTTATTAAAAGCGCTTTCTTACATAATTTTCCTATATGTATGCCATCATCAAATCCCATAACAATAAAAACACAAAATTAAAAGATTAAATAATATCCCACGACTAAGCCAATAAAATCTCAAAAACAAAAAGCAATCTGATCAAAGAATTAGCCAAACAAATATAAAAACACAAATAGCAAACTAAGTGAATACATTATATTTCCCTGATTACGTTCCAGCTTTAGTGGCCTTAACATCTTCACCAAAAGAATTAACAGCTGCCTCATCAGCAACAGTGTTATAAATATCTCTTAATGGTGTTGTACGGTAAAGTAGTTTTCAATTGCTAATTTAACACGTAAGGTCTGGCATGTTTTGTAATGTTATTTTTACTCTTTTAACTTAATGCACTATGGGCAAGTTCTTGAATTACTTGATTATGTGCCATTGCTATTAATATTTATATATACTATTTATCAATTGTTGAATATTTTGGATTCATCTAAACTATTATAACTCCAATAGACCGTCGTATTAACACATTAATATGACAGAAGAGGAATATCTTTATGAATTAGAATGTGATAATTTTTTTTTCCTTAAAATGCATAATATATGCTAAAGAAAAAGAGACTTCTTTTTTATTTTTATTAACAATAAACCAAGCGTTTTATTAATTTCTTTTACAAATTTAGGACCCGGATTTATAGAAAACACTTTATTGTTGTTAATACATACAAGCCATCTTTAAAAATCCATCAAAATACAATAAACAGAACATCCAAAGAAAAACATCCCACAACAAAACCAAGAAAAGATCACAAAACAAATAGCACATCAAGCACTTCTTTCTTTAATCAAATCACATTTGAGCCTTGGCGGTCTTAATATCTTCACCGGAAGAATTACCAGGCTCTTCATCAATGTTAATAACCTTGGGCTGCCTCTTCTTCTCCTCACTAAGCTTTGGCACTGTGATCCTCAGAACACCATTTTCCAAATGAGCCTTAACATGATCCAAGGCAGCACTCATGGGCATCATGAACTGCCTCCAAAACTTGCCAAATGTTCTCTCAGCTCTGTGCTATTTCTCTCCTTCAACTCCCTCCTTCTAGTGATCGTCACTCTTCCTCTCCCCACTCACTCTCAGGACCCTGTTCTCTTCAACTTCAATATTCACATTATCTTTCTTCATCCCTGGAATGTCGAGCGTGATCACGTGTGCTGTTGGTGTCTCCATACAGTCTGCTCTCGCCTGGGTTAGAGTTTGATGATGATCAGCACCTTTTGGGATTGTTAGAGGGGCTTGTTCAAGAACCCTGAAAGGATCTTCTGTCATTGGGAACATCATGTCAAAGAAAGGTGATCGTACGTACAGCTTCAGAGCATTTGCTTGTGATGCCATGATCATCAATGCTGCTGCCATGACAAGAAATGGCATTGCCATTGCAAGATTCTTGATTTCGCCATCTGGGTAGCTAGATGGTTTTTTTGAGAGTGATTGTTTCGAAGCAAAGTGCTTTTTGATTTTCTGGGGAAATGGACAAATGTGAGGCGGATATACTTATGGGCTTAGATTGGATTGTATCTCAATACCTGGAAGCTTATTCAGAAGTCCTCACAAAAGAAACTGGGAGAAATTCACAAAAGGAAGTGTAAAGACGAGAAGAACCGTTCTACAGAATGTTATGAAGAAATTCGAAACGTTTCCATTTGAGTTAGAAATCTGAGTTGGAGGATCCCACTAGAATACGCCACATGTTATTTAAAATATTTGGTATTAATTTAAATCAATTACTCATCATTATTAAACACTGGAATGTTTCATTAAAGGGATTCTTGAACATGAACTTGCATCATATCACTTAAAATGGGTTCATATTGTCCGTAACATTGGTTACAAAATTAAGATCCCAACACCAACACAAAAGAAAATATGACAAAAAGTTCTCACAAGATTATCATCATCTGAATTTTGGAGACTAAACATCATATCTATATCAACAATCCCAAACTGACTACAAGGATTATCACACCCATTAGATATAAATTCACATTACAGTTTGTCCAACAACCGCAAACAGAATCGCTTGGGAGTCGGATTTCTCCAATATTAAATGAGGAAAGAATATTTGAGCTGTGCCCTACAACTGCATCAAAAGACAAAAAGTCCCCAATAGGTTTCTGATTGTACATATTAGTAGACTTCTAATTTTATTATCAATGTATCCCAAAAAAAAAAACTACAGAGGGAACTACAGAGAGAAAGACCATAAAAACAGAGCACATACCTTGTCACATAAAAATAGTACATAACTCATTTGCAGCTCTTATGTTCGCACATAACTCACAGTTAGCCAAGGCGCCGTCTGGTCATAATTGACATAAGAGCTCACCAGTAACACAATACACAATCTGATGAACAGTAGCTTGATTAGGAAGCCTAACTTTGTAGTTATAATATGGTATTTTCATAAGACTTCGTTAAAGATTGTTTTGTAATTAATTTCATACAACACAACCCTATAGAAAATTAACTAAAACCAAATGAAATATCAAGGCTGTAATTAGCACTTGATCAAAGGAAAAGAAGAAACAAATGAATTTGTAAGCGGTACTGCGATATGTATATGAATTTGTTTAGAGTTCTTTATCATAGAAAAAATTCAATTGTGTGTCCTTCATATTTTCTCTACAAAGACTTGCAATATAGACCACAAGTGTGTTATGAGATTTATTGGAGTGACTTGTTGCTTTTGCGATTATCAAATAATATACTTGAGAATTATTTATTTTTGTGTATATATATAATTGCATTCATTCTAATGTGTACAAGGGTCATTAGAAGGATTTGCTCATTAATGGTTGGTTTGTGAAGTAAACTGACTGGGGCAATTTATCAAAAGCACTTTATCACATCATCTTCATACGTGTACTGATGCATACTATACCAGAATCCCATAACAACAAAGACAGAAAATCAAAAGAGAAACAGTATCCCACAATGCCAAAAAAAAAAAATATCAGAAACAAAAAACAAACAAAGCAATTCAAAAGCATTTGCTTGTGATGCCATGACCAAGAATGCTGCTGCCATAACAAGAAATGGCATTGCAAGAGTGCAGAACGCCACATGTGCAAATGACAAGAACATTAGAAATCAACAATTCAAAGAAAAAAGAAGAATTTAAACCAGATAAAAGGATAGCCATTAGGTAGAATTTCACATGAAGAAATCAACTATTTGATACAAAATATTGTCTTTGTAAGTTATTTATTTTGTATATATGAAATCAATGGGGGTTTCACTCTTATGGATGGATGTTGTCGGGTACCAAGAAGTAAGAACTGATAGTCATGTTAATTAGTTAGTATAAATTAGCTGAATGTTCAATGTCCATGCTCTTTTGAGCTACATATGGCAATGAAAATTGAGTTTCTGTGATGTAAAATATGAAGCTATTCAATCAAGCAACTCTGCTTTTCAATTTTCTTACATCTAAGTCAAGTAGCACTTATTTATAAATCCTCGAGAGCACAAACCTAATCCAGGTTCATACTTAATAAATTTGACAACAGACACTGAAGTGTAAAAAGTGAAATTCTTATCTATGATAAGCACCTAAAATAATTGCATTGAGTTTTTCCATTTTCAAATTTCCATTGCTAATTCAACTACTGAGAGGCTGAAACATATGGAATAAGAAATTAACATATTCAACCCAAAAGATTATTCAACTTAGATGATTCAATATAACACCTAATAAGCTTGTGAGTCTTATTTAAAGAATGTTATAATTTTACTTGGATTCCTAGAAATCACGGAATCTTATTCACTTAAGTATGTGATACACTTATTTGATGAGTTGCTTATATGAGTAGATTAGATTTTTATTTTGGTCATGTTTCTTATTTTTCTAATCCCATATGTCCCCTATTTGTTGTCCGACATCAAATGGTGATAGAGCTCCGCTATCATATGTCGAACCCATTAAAGCCAAAAGTAAGAAGTTGAAGAACTATTTTGTACTAGCTATACTGATGGTTGTCGAAGCCAACAAAAATAAATATCTACTCTAAATAAATTGTGTATAGTGATTGAGCAGGGTCGTGTCCACAGAGATCGGTAATTATTTAAATCCTTTTAAAACGGAAAACATAAAATGGGGGTTTTGTTGACAATAATAAAAATCAAATTAAAATAACAAAAATGCAAATTAAAGTTGTAATTCAAATTGGAGAAAGCTCTGGTTAAAGGAATTAACTCAGCTTGATTCGACTACTGATCATTGATTCAAATATAAATTATTACTACTTATGAATAGACTGGTTATAGCTACTGAGACCCTCTAATAGCCAATCTTTCCTTAACTAGTCGATAACCAAGGTACGACCGTTGGTTATTTCCCTAATCAATAGACAACCCTAGATACGATCATAGGATTTAATCAATTGGCAGCTTGAAAAACCAGAGAGACCCAAATCCTAATCAACAAACGCATACGATGGTTCATTTAAATTAGATTGTTTATTCTCACAACACAACTCTCTACTATGTTATTTGTCACAAACATTAAAATCTTCATACGATGAATCTTTTAATCGACAATAGATTAAGTTGATAATTAAATAGTGGCCAGTTATCTAATTAACAAACATAATCATGAAAATAATTCAGAGATTAAACAAATACCCAAAAAGCAATAAAACAATTAAAGCATAAGAAAGATCTCACAGTAGTGATGAATCAAAGCTTCATTAACCTTCAACCAGAATAATAGGTTTAGTTCTTCATAGTGAGAAGAGAAAAATTTAGATCTAGGGTTTCTTTCTTTTCTCCAATCTACCCTCTTTCACAATAGATTCCTCCCTTAAATACTCTCCCTCTCTTCTCCTCTAGAATTCTATTTAAAATAAAATGCTAATATCTGAAATATTAAATTCGTAATTACAAAAATAACCAAAAATACAAAACACGTTTAAACTAAAAACTGCAGGTCCGTAGTTGACAGCACGCGCCCACGCCTTATCAACAAAGTTCTTCTGACGCTCATAATTTCTCCAAGAGAACAATCATCATTAAATATCATCTTGTAGCTTAATTTTATTACCAATCAATAGAATTGCACCTACAAAAGTAAATCACTATTATTAAGTGCAAAACATCGATATTAAGGGAAGTAAACAATGCAAAACTAGTGCTTAAATTGCACTCTAACATATACAAAGAAGTATATTACAATACTATACACCCAAAATAAAATTAAAAAAATAAAAATGAAGGCACCATTCATACCTCCAAATCCAGCACTAGCACTTGATAACAATAGAAACAAAGGAATTTGCCAATAAAAAAGTCCGCTGGAGAAAGCCAAGAAGATGCAACTAGAAGCCAAGTGATGTAAGGGAAGGAAATCTATTCCGAAAGAACTCCAAATCGAATTCAGGAAGTAGCATTGACTTACCCAGTTACAAAAGGAAGCCACTTTGATCCTTTAAGATGATTCTGATGAAATTGGTTCCCTGCATTGAAACCATAAACTGCACCAAGCATAGCACCAAAGCCAGAGCCTGATTATAAGGGAAGAAAAAAGGGAGGAAAAAAATTTTACAACATGAATTGGACTTTTATTTT
This sequence comes from Citrus cavaleriei, assembly GCA_030448925.1. Taxonomy (NCBI): domain Eukaryota; kingdom Viridiplantae; phylum Streptophyta; class Magnoliopsida; order Sapindales; family Rutaceae; genus Citrus; species Citrus cavaleriei. The sequence goes on from JAUJEN010000215.1 coordinate 155,211, forward strand.
ATCTTCCACAAGCAAGAAATTCGACTAGAAAAGTATAAAACAAGTATAAAATATGAAATTTTTAGCAATCTTACAAAATCAAACCCAAATCTCAATAAGAGTTTACATAGTTTTAGTAAAGCTCTACAACTATTTTTTTAACGCCTAATAAGATCATCTCCATAAATTTAAAAGCTTAAAACAAAGAAAAAATACTTTTGAATGCAAATATACAATGGAGTAGAGAACAAAAATAACTAGAGGAAAAAAAAAACACCAAGAGCAGAATGATTACATATACCATCTCCAGCCCATAATTCGGACTTATGCCCATTACACTTATAAATCAAGATATGAAGTTTAGGGTCTAGAGTCTTCAACTCCTTGCAGTTCTCCTCCACAGATGATCTGTAAAAGTTATAAGAGAAAGCTAATTAGTTTGCAACTCTTTCTAGCAAGTTGATTAGTAATCCTAAACAAGTTTATAGCTTAGTAACTATAGTTGGAATTCCCCCAAAGTTACTAAAACACAAACAATAGAAATAGTGAGTTTTAAATTAATTGTGAGTACTGCATAGTCTGCCATCATTCTCAATTTGGTCTCCCATGAATATCATGCCAATATGTATAAGGATATTTTCCCAATATCAGACTAAAACAACATTTTCATTACAATAATTCTGACATTTTCTACTATTTTTATCTTTTTGCTAACCAAATGCAACATCAGAAAATAAATTTGAAGGAAAAAAAAATTAACCATACTCATATAATTTAATCATAAATATTATCATTAAAAATTAGCCAAGACCTAAACAATTGAACTCTAAACAAATTAAACAAAAATAATAATAATTTAGGATGCTTCAAAACTTTGATTGAAACAAATTGCATCAGTCCACTAAGACAGCTGAAACATATTAAATTATAAGGAGATTAATTTTTTATTTTTTTATGAATTGAATTTTAAAGAGATTTTATTCAAAAGAGAAGAAGAAATTTAATAAATTCAGTATCTAACACAGCATATCCAAATTACTAGAACAAGAAACAAAAGTTAGAAAGTTCTCAACTGTGGATGAAGGAGGAACTTATTAAAAACTTTACTACACTTGTGCAGAAGAAGAAAATAAGCATACTTTGATTGAGTTTTGCGGTAGGTTTAAACAATGAGTAAAAGTAAAATAATTTTATATAATTATTGTTTTTCTGTAATAGTAATTCAAATTATCGGTAATTTTGTAATAAAATTATCAATAAAAAAGTAAGTTTAAAGAGTAATTTGGTGGGTTCAAATATTCTTACCCATAAAAAAAATCGCATGATATTTACCTATCATCACTTCATTTCATATCAGCATCAATTATGAATTTATCATCAAATAATCACAGAAGCATTATACATCATGCAAGTATTTTCATAATATTTTCATGACATAAAGATGTATGTCATAAAATTTGTGTCATTAAAATGCATTTTTTAGTAGTGTATTATGATAAATTTACTAGATTATCATTATTTGATCTTTGTATAATCTAACTCAAGATAATCAATATTTATGTTGATTTTGTCCCTTTAATCATTACTTCGATGTATGCTTTTAAAAATTCTCCTCACCTAACGATTTCATGTAGCAAAACTTGAACGCACAACACAGCTCTATAGAGGACTTGCTCATTAATGAATTAGTGAAGTAAACAGACCAGGGGAATTTATCAAAAGCACTTTATTACGTTATCTTCATACATATACACTATCTACAAATAACAAATCCCACAACAACAATGCGAAGAAAATATCAAAAACAGAAAGCAAAATTAAGCAAATAAAACCATGGTCAAGAATGTTGATGCCATAACATGAAATGGCATTGCAAGAATTAATATAGAATGCCACATGTTACTTAATCTGCTCTAAATCAACAACTCAAAAAAAAAAAAAGAATTTAAACCCCATTAAAAGGATCGCCATTATGTAGAATTTCACATTGAAGAACAACCACTCAACCAAGCTTCTATCTGCCTGAATTGCTGGCAGCATTCTGCCGCTTCTGCAAGAACTACGGATCCCATAGATTTTTGGGTGCGTCCATACCAGTAGAAGTACTTAATATCTGATTTCGATTTGGACTGAAAGCAAACATGCAGCTGAATTAGACTGATTAAAAATTTAAAATAGTATCCAAAAGATCGAAGAAAATGACAAGCAGCTCTAACTAATGCAGCGGATGCATGCATATTAATATTTCTCATGGAATCATCACCCGTTGTGCTCTGAGACTAAGAAAATCTAAGGTGACTGATTTATATCAATTTTTCAAAAAAGAACTATTTTATATCATTTAGCGATTAGTGATGCAGATGTTTGATAGAATGAATCAGGTGTTTGCTGAAATGTCCCAATGAAGGACCTTCGAGTATTAATCATCCCAGCAAGCGACTCAGCATGTGAGAATGGGAAGATCTTTCAAGAATCACCAGGATAATATAAGATCAAGGATACAACGAGGACAAAGAAAGATGGCAGCGGTAGCGTTTGTCTGTATACATGTTATAGCCGTTAGATTAAACAAATGTAAACCATCGGATACAAGTTTTTGTATATTTAGACACAAATGAAAGTGCACATGCATTAGTTATGAAAATTGTATTCCCATCATAATTAACAACTAACAATCCAACATGATCCAGTGTCTATTAATATTCAGTTTTTTTGTATAATGGCATTCTAATGAGCTGAATGTTGATTTCGCTATATTAGGCACATGCATTAGCTAAATTCGGGTTAATGTGCTAAAGGGCTTCTTATATCGTATAAATTATGCTGGTTCTTCATTATTAACACATGGGTTTCTCTAAGTTACGTTAAGTGTAACGTACGTTCTTTGTCTTTTCCTTTCTGGCAAATATCATTTTAGTCCTTGTTCTTTATGTTTTTTCATTTTACGGGTGTATTTGTCTCCTTTGATCACTTATACACCTATTTTTTATTCTTTCTAGTGTTCTTTTTATTTCTCTATATAATAACACATGGTTATCAAATTCATATAAATCTATAAATTCAGAATAAATCTTTGGTCCTAAATGTATTATTCCTATTCTTTCTTGTTCTAATAATTCTATTTTTTGGGTTATTAGATTTATATAAATTGTTATCACATTTTCCCATCCTAAATTCATTTGGTCTAGAGCTTCTGTCATTTGATGTATTGTGTTAAAAGCTTGTTGATTCATGGTAATGCTTCTTTTTTATACCAACATACTAAAAATTTTATGAATTTCATCTTCTTTTCTATTATAATTTCACCCCCTAATGTATCTATTGATCTTTCCAATAAATCTTGTATTAGTTCGATTTCTATATTCCTTATGTTGTTCTTTTCTGTCTTAAGAGATATTATTAAATTTTTTATCTCTTCTTTTTCAAAGACCTTTAGTGTATATAAACTATTAACTATACTTTCTACTGGATTCATATTTGTATAGATGCAAGATATTATATTATAGAATTAGGTACAGTGTTACTGAATCTTATTAAACCTTTTTGATTGTATGGCTCTGATACCATTTGGTTTGTGTCCTAAATGTAAACTGAATAAACTAAATATAAACTGAATAAAATATGTAAACTGAATAAAACTAAATAAACTAAAATTTATAAACTAAGCAAAAAAAAAAAACAAAGTTAAATTGGATGACAATAAAATAATTATAGAAAACAAAATATAAGAGTAAATAGTTGGTTTTAATTCTAATGAATGTTTTATTATTATATTATAGGGTATATCTATCGTATCCTGTGCTACTATTATTCCTTAAATATAAGGCTATAACCTGTTCTCCTTCAAGTATCCTAGGTATAATATTAGGAGGAGTAGGGAAATAAAATCGTAATAATTGTTATTAGTTTCTAAAATATAAGTAGGATTATTTAAATTTGAAATTTCTGGATTATGTGTAGTATTTTCTGAATAATAGAATATCTCTATTTTTACTAAAATATAAATATTATTTAGAATACTAATATAAAATCCAGTTTCCATTTTATGTTTATAAATTGTTCTGGTTATAGTTACGTGGGTTGTTATAAAATAACGCCTAAAAGATATCCGATTTATATTATAGGTTGCTTCTCTATATTATTTTTTACAGTTCAAGTTCTTCATTATCTGAATTTTCTATGTAGTTTATGTATGATGGTCCAATTTCTCGACTTTCATGTTCTATATATGCCAAGGCTACGTCAATTCCTTGTTCTATTGTTAACATAATTATATTATGCTTTAAATTATCCATTTCAATATGGTTTATAATTTTTCTTTTTATTTCTTTTGGTAAGTCAAGCGTGCATACTGCTTGTAGATCTTCTGTTCTAACAAGCTCTTCTTTACTCAAAAGATAAGAACTTTGCTTAAATGATCCTAGATTAAAATCTATTATCATCATATAATCATTGTATGTTATCTTGGTTGTTGAGTTTATTATATATTCTTTAGAATTTCCTAACAAGATATTGTTGTTCATTGAATGCTAAAAGATTTCTTATCACTTCTGGAGATTAGCTCTTCCTCCATAAATCTCCACATCATTAATCAGCAACAAACTTCCACCAACAGATAAGGGTTGAGAATTATTACCTAAATTATCCTTATTTCTCTGCTTTTCAATCCTTTTCCAGTGACCTGCAGCCTGGTTGTCCTTATTCCCTCAACGGCCTCCTTGCCTCAACGGGATCAGCGGACTCGAGCGGCCTTACTGTATGGAATCCGATCGTTAAGCTTAGAAATCTTGAATGAGTTTAGGTTTCTCTTTCCTTTCTCTGGTGTTTGATTAGTGATGTCTCGATTTAGGATTTAGAGCAAGAAAAGGTTTAGCTATCCATTTTTGGAAAAAACTCTTCAAGATGATTAAATTCTTGCTGAATGATAAGCTCTGAGAGCTTTCTCTTCCTTTTCTTTCTTTTATATCAAAACTTTTTTCTTTACAAAGTTACCTTACTGCCCTTTAATTATTGGGCTTTTACATCATTGCTTACGTTTCTACATTATTACAACTTTTTCTTCCTTATTTCTGACAAACACGTGTCTTCTTTATGTCGGACATCTTTGACAATTTTAGCTTCTGCTTTTATCTTGTCGGCCATCTCTGCTTTATCTTTTATCTTGTCGGCCATCTCTTTTTATTCTGTCTGCCACTTCTTTATCTTGGCTGATTGCTTGCTTCCATAAGCTGATAAGCCTGCTGCATAGTTTTATTGCTACTGGGAAATCGCATCGTGCTTATCTCATTGATTAGCTCCAGTAGGATGTTTGACTGTGTATGACTGTCTTCTGCTGTAACAAGGATGCAATTTTGAAATCTAATGATGGTTCTGAAATTTCTCTTATACAAATCTTTTGCTATGCTCCATATTGCTTTTATACCTCGAGCTCTTCTGGTTTGGATCCAGCTTTTTGTAATATGAGGAACATTAGTATATTCGGTTCCTACTTCTAATTGGAAATTTTTTGTTATATGCCCTACTGAGATCATGTAAAATGCCTGGTATTCTACATTTTGATGGTATTCTGGACTTATGGTGTAGAATTTGAGGTATATAGGTCTTTTTTGGGCAAACTTGGATATTTCTTTAACTAGTAACTCGTCCAAACTGGCTATTTCTCGAAGGTCTATGTCTGAATATACCAAGTCTAAATAACCATAACGGGCTATTTTTCCTACAAGGAGTGGATCTGCTCCTTTAGTAGCTATCATCCTGGGGTACATATTTTTTCTAGGTGCTTTGTGGATATTATTGTTATGGGAACAGGTAGAGTAAATCTAAGTAGAGAACTGTTTATACTCTTCTTCTTTTGGATTTAAGGGTTCCTTCTCCTCTTCTATCTGGAGATTGTTTATTTGGATGAACTTTTTTGAAGGACTTGATTTTAGCGGTTCAACCTCTATGGATATTATATTTGATGGGTTTATCACCGGGTCAGAGATAGGTTTATTTTCTCTGATGGGTCCACTACTGCTTCCTTCACCTTTCGGGCTGGTGTTTATTGGCGCGATGTCTGTTGGGCCTTTGTTTATTAAGAGTGCTTTTGTCAGGTCGTTTATTTGTGACACTAACAAATGTACTCCTTTTTCATGGGCCTCTTAAGCCTCTTTTATGTAATTTATTGCATCGATTATATCTGATGCTTCTGTTGCCAGTCTATGCAGTTCAGCGTCTATTCCAGATAGGATCTTATCTATTTCAGGATCCATTTCCAAATTCTATGTTCCTGCTTAAGAAATCTGCAAGAAAATTATTAGTACCTTTGATGTGTATAATCTTGAAATTATAATATGACAAATATGCATGCCATCTATGTAACCTTCTATATTGTGGTTCGTTTGGTAAAATTCTGTTAATTAATGAGCTTACCTGAGAGTTATCTGTTTCTACAATAAATGGTTTTTGTAACAAAAATAAGGAAAATTTTTTAATTCCTTTATATATTGCAAGGAGTTCTTTTTCATGTACTGGATAATTAACCTGTGCTTGGTTAAATGTACCACTGGTGTATCTACAAATTTCATTTATATCAGTTTTGAGTATAGCTCCCCAATGCAAATCAGATGCATCAGTTTGTATTACTAGTGTATCAGTTTCCTCTGGTAATCTGAGTGAAGGGAGATCCTTACATTCCTCTTTTAAAGTTTTTACGGTTTCTGTATGTTCCATATTCCATCCTCTAGTATTATTTTTTCTAAGTAATTTTTGGAGTGTATTCCTCTTTTTTGCTAAGTCTTTTATAAAACCTTCAGCATAATTTAAACAACCTAAGAATTTTTGGATTTGTTGTTTATTTTCTAATTTATCAGGGAATTCACTAATCTTTTTGCCTATGTGGCTCTGAAGTCTGATTCCCTGTTTGTCAAGAATCATTCCCAAAAATTCTATTTTCTTATGTTCTATTACTGCTTTTCTTTCTGACAGTACTATACCTTCTTTAATACAGATATTTACAAACTCTTTTAAATGTCTTCTATGGTCTTCTAATGTTTCTGATGCTATTAATATATCATCTACATATACAATTATATATCTATAGTCCTTAAAGACTTTATCCATTCTATTTTGAAATATCTGAGGGGCATTTTTTAATCCAAAAGGCATTACTAACCATTCATAATGACCTTGTGGGGTGCTAAATGTTGTATAAGGGATACTATCTTCTTCCATTTTTATTTGCCAAAATCCTGATTTACAATCGAATTTTGAGTAATAAGTTTTATTTTTCACTAGATTTATCAGCACTTCTTTATTTGGTAAAAAATATCCATCAAACTTCGTGTATTTATTTAATTCCTTATAATTTATTACCATTCTAGCTTTTCCTCTAACTTGTTCTGATCGTTTTCTAACCATAAAAGCTGGGCTGTTGTGTGGACTATTACTGTTTCTAATTAAGTTTAGATTTAATAATTCTTTTATCTGGATTTTGAATTCTTCTCTGTCTTCCTCTGTATACATCATAGGTTTAAGTCTTATAATCCTATTTTCTATTAATTCTATCTTTGCTCTAGGATGATCTGCTTTCCATAATGCTAATGGATTTTCTTTATACACTTTTTCAAGCTGTGATTTTATTGTTTCAAGTTGTATATTATAACTCTGTCCTTTAGAAATTAAATAATGTTTTTCATAAATAACCTTATCACCACGCTGGGCTGGCTGAACTCTGTAAGGTTTAAACTCTCGAGGGATACGAAGGATATGATTACAGGGTGTTTTAAGGGTAATCATGTAAGGAGTTTGCTGGTAATACTGAAATTGTTGTATGAAATCATTACCTAAAAGGATATCACAATCCATTTGGTTATATTGAAATACCTGGTTTATACGGACAATTTTACTTCCTAAGAGTATTTCGCAGTTCAATAAACTTTGATTAATATGTTGTTTATCTCCTGTTATACTAATAAGTTTTATTTTTCCATTGACTTGCCATTGGTTAGATAAGAAAGTTTTCATAATTGTTATTTCGCTACCTGTATCTATTAAGGCACACGTATCTAGGTCTTTTTCGACTATATTGATTTGTATATATACGGACATAGGATATTTGATATAAGCTTGATTTAACATGTTTCACATACTATCTTTTGACCTTCTATTTGTAAGGTGATTTGGTGTTTCTCAATCTTATAATATTCTAAACTGTTTAAGAAACTATTTCCTAATACTATATGTTTTTCAGGGTCTGTAGTCATAAAAGAATCTATGTAACAAGATACAATTATTCTAATTCCTTCAATGATTAAAGGAACTTTTACTTCTTGTTTACATATATGTTTATTTCCATTGAAATCAGTATATTCATTTGGAATTTCCTTTTCTTTAATTAACAGTCCTTTATTTTTTGTGTGATTCATATAATTATGGCTTGTTCCAGTATCTATTAAAATAGGTAATGGTATGGTATATTCTATTCCATTGAAATATTGTCCAAATATTCTTACTACATTACTACTTATTATGGGTCTGGCTAATGTTAGGTTATTAGCTATCTGTTTATCAGTGCTTAATCTTCTAGATGAACTCCCTCTTAAAAGGGTTCTTCCAGCAAAGCTTATTATAGAATTTTCATTACTATCGTTTAAAAATTGTTTCTTATCATCTATGTTTAATTCATAAGTTATCGGGATTTTATAATCTTGCATAATGGGTTCTATAAGAGTTGCTATATCTTCACATTCCTTGTTTATTTCTATATATGGTTTATTTCCATAAACTTCTCCATAATTTGAATTACAAAAACTGTATAGGGCTGAATAATTTATGGTCATTAATCTATTTCCTTCTTTCATCAGATTCTTTTTAAGTAATTTAAAATGTAGGCTAAGTGTTTCATCTATATTCCTATATTTTATATGCACATAGTATCTAGGATGGCATGTAAATAATAATTTAGTATAGCATAAATTTCCTTCTACTGTTCCTAAATGTCCTATACTAGGATCATGGAATCGTTGGTCATGTATTGACAACACTATGGGACTATCTACTCCTTCTTTAAAGAGTGATTTTATTAATATTTGAATTTCAGCGAGATACACTTATTGTATTTTTTCTCTTGTTGATTCATTTTTTACCTTTCTTAGTGCTAAATCTATGGTTCTTTTATTTATTAAGCTGAACCTAATATTTCCTTCAGCTTGTGTAATGGTTACAGCTTTTTCTTGTTCATAATATTCATGTAATACTATTCTTTTTCTTTTGAACAGATCTCTCAATTTTTGTAATATTCCATATTCTGGTTTTTCTACATTCAATTTCAAAAGTTTGTTATATTTTTCTTTATTAAAAGTTGCTACAAGACTATATCCGCTTTTATTTTCTTCTCTTTCTATTTCTTCAATATCTTCGATTTCTTCCGTTTCAATTATATCCTTTTTATTCTGATTCATTTTCAGAATCTTTTACTATATATATTTCCTCTCCTTCATAATCTGATATATTGCTTATTTCTTCTAATTCTTCTTGTATTGTATTAAAGTCCTTTTGTAAAATTCTAACTTTCTTCTTCTTACAATCTGTGCTAATATGTCCTATTTCTCCACAATTCCAACATTTACATTTCGTTTTATCTAATTGTTTCTTTTGACTTTTATACTTTCTCTTATAATATTTTCGTCCAGGTTTTCTATATTTCCTTTTGAAGTTAGTATACTTTTTATATCTTTTCTCTTTCATATATAACTTCCTTTTTCTTTTATACGGCATAGAGCAACCCCATTGGGTTGGCATCTCTGTTTTCTCACAACATATTGTTGTTATATTTTTACTCTTTTTTATTAGATTTCTTTGGATACATATATCACTAAATCTTGTATTTAGAAATCTTATTCTAGCTCCTAGAGTATCTGGGAGTCTAGTTGAAGTACTATCTTTTTCATATTCATTAATAAAATAACTATTCCAAGGGTACGGTAATTTAGAGTAATAGAGATTTTTATAAACTTCTTGGTCCTCTAAACTTAGATATTGCTCATAGTAGTATTTGGTAAATTCACAAGTATATTCTTTAATAAAACACATATTGCAAATTGTTAAATTCATTAATTTTAACCTTGCTCTTTGTTTTTCAGTATTATCTTCTCTTTCTGAATTTTCTAGCCAATCTTCTCCTAAAAATTCACTTGCAATATATTCAATTATTCTTTCAATCCCTAAAGCATTACTTCTTCTAAAAGCTATTTTGGTTGAATCTTTTATGAGCATTTGAGTGTCATCACTTAATCCTCTCCACCAATTAAATATATTTCCTGTAAAACTGGTTAATATGATATCTACAAATATATCTATTTTTTCTTCATTTGTAGTTACATTCCAATCATCATTAGCCCCATTGTATGTAAAGAACAGTTTCATTTGTATTCCCCATTCTGCTAATGTTTTACGAGGATCTATTTTACAGTCTAAGTTTAAAAATGTTCCTGTATTGCTTATAGGATTTAATGTATCCTGATTGGGTGCAAACTCTTTTTTCCAAGGTGTATTTTTAACTGTAGGGATATATTCATAAAAAGGTTTATTATTTTTTTTCTTCGTCATATATCTATGACTTGGTTCTGTTATATTAGGTTTCATTTCTGGTCCTCCTGCTACATTCATTTTTATTTGGTATTCTTTTTCAAAATCTTCTAAATCACTAAGGTTTATGTCACTGAATTTTTCAGTTAAACTTTCTAGTGTATCGTCCATTACTCAGAGTTTGACTCAGATGGAGTTTGTTCTTTTATTTCTAGTTTTTCTTTTCCCTTATCTTTCTTTTTTATTTCTGCTTTTAGTTCTTCAGATTCTCGCAATATTTTCGGATATTGTGTTTCCATAAACCAATAATCATAACTACCTTTCTGGGGTTTTTGAGTGGGTTTTTTAAAGCTTGCTCCAATTATTCCTGTTTTTATTATATCGAGTCTTTCTACCTTTTTATTTTTCTTTTGGCTTTTTTGTATTACAGACATTTCAATTTTTATTTTTCCTATTTCTTGTTTTATCTCTTATATTTCTTCTTGAAGACTTAAAAGTATTTCTTTTAATTCTCTTAATGTAGTTTCCATAAAATTTTTGGGTACTAGCTGATATTTTACATGTTGAATGTATGTTACGTTGCACGTAACATAGGTTTAGCCTTAACACATTAGTATGACTAGTTAGAAAGTACTAAAGAGATGGATTTTATATTGTGAAAGAAACAGAATTAATTGAAGAATATTATTAAAAGAGTAAGACTATTTGTAGTTTTAAATTTACTCAGAAGTCAGAATGCCGTTTTATTATGTTCACCAGCAAATAGATTTCAAAAAATCACTTTTTTCTTTGAACACTTTTGTAAATATCAAAATACTCCTCGATAACATTACTTCTATTATCTTTACTTTTCTTAGTACACCCATAAAAATATTCATCACACCAAAATTAATTTCGTTTGCTCTCCTTAATTTTCTCAGCTAAGCAAGTCTTCAAATCAAACATTTGCTTGCGATGCCATGATGAAAGAACGCTGCTGCTTTAACAAGAAATGGCATTGCAAGAATGTAGAATGCCACATGTTACATAGCCAATTTTAAATCAAGATTAGGATTAGGAGCCACGCTTCCTCTTCCCGCCACTCTAGCATATTTGGTGATCGTTGATTTACCAAATTTGGAACGCCTGTCTTCCTCAATTGTTGATCATCAAAACCTCATTTGATTGAAACTCTGTAATTGTCCCAAGCTCAAGTACTTTCCAGAGAAGGGCCTGCCTGCCTTTCTTTTGCGGTTAGAGATCTCGTGTTGTCCCTTGTTAGAAGAAAGGTACACAGAGGATGAAGGACAATATCGACACTTGCTAACCCATATACCCTGCGTCATAATAAATGGCAGAGCAGTGGATTTAGATTTGAAACAGAGGAGGAATGAGTACTGAACTGTATAAATTAATTAATTACTTCTACTGCATGGGCTCGTAAATCTCTCTTAAAACAGAGGAGAAACGTAATATGTGACGGCCTGTATGTAATTCTTGACGTTGTATCTTGGTATTATCTTGATGGCTTGGCAGTCTTTGGCAGCTGAGTTGCTAACTTTGAATGGCAGAGCTAAGCTGTAGTCTTTGAATAGCCATCGGCATGGTTCAACAGCCAAGCAAGTCTTCAATTATTTGTTGATCTAGTGCTCTATTCATATACAACTAAAAATCATCTTGATTCTTTGACTAATAAGAATTGTCACTCTGAACTAACGGCCAGTGAGCTGAGGATTATTGCTAAAATATGAGTTCTATCATGCATTTTCTGTACTATTAATTGTTTAAGCCAATAAACTAAGACATCAAACCATCGATTCTGTTCTAGCTACTGTTTTCCACTTTAGATAGGGGATTGATTTTCAGCTGTATCTTTTCGGGCCTATGACATCCCAATACTCAGTGACCACTAGTACATAAAATAGACATAAAAATGGATGGCTATTTGATTCCCCATGACCTACAGAAAAACTAAACAACGAACTCCAATACCATCAATTTTTGCGTTTTAATTTGAAGTTGAAAAATAGTGAAACCAGAGGCTCAGGTGATTTAGTTTTGTATATATTTAATCAAGTGAAAAATAAACCTGCATCGTAGCTGGACACAGTTTCACTGGTTATAACCGCCCATTATTTGCATAGTTATCTAATTTTGAATAATAATAATAAAATTCAAAATCTGTATTTAGAGGGTGACGTTTCCATTTCCCCATTTTTTTTTTCTTTTGAATAAACAGCTAACCTAATAGAAAGGAAAGCAAATTGCAGGACCATTGCAAAGATCCTAGAGTTATAAGAAATTTTGTAGTTTGCTTGGAGCAGTTTGCAAAGTAACTTCAATAAGTAAAAGCAAATAAATAAATGAAAAATGCACAACATGTGCTAACAATGATAATAGCATTTATTCTTTTTTAAAGTGGAAGTTATTTGGTAATTAGACACGTGCTTTTATTCTTTTTGGAAAAAAATAAATGTTTGCCCTATTTTCCTCCGTTTATTTGCGCTACCAATCTGTAGGGTCTCCATTATTTGTCTATTTTTTTCAGCTTTTTGAAAATCTCAAACTTGTCAAATATTTTAGCGATTACTTTGTAAAAATTAGAAGTTTATATTTCCTTCAATTGCATTGCTAATTGCTTTGAATTACTTGAACCTTCACAAACTAAACTAAACTAAACTTTTTCCTTTGCAAATCTCTTTTAAAAAATTCCAACTTTCCTATAACACTCTCTCACTATATAAGCTAATAATTACTTAATTCGAAACTGATTATATATTATATGTATTTGTGGCTTTTATAAAATATATTCTTTTTGTTGTTCTTGCAATTTGATTTTAACTTTTCTCATCTGTAATTTTTTGGTATACAAAAATCAAATCTCTTCTCGACATTCTCTGGAGTCTTTCGTCAGCATTAATTGAACTTCGATTTAAGATGTACTTACAAAATGGTTAGTGAAGTGATAAAATAAGGTCAAAGTTTTGCATATACATCTTTTACTTTTAATTGTCAAATTATTTTCAAGCAAACAATATTAAATTTTTAAAGCATCATTGTCAAATTATTTTCTAGCAAACAATATTAAATTTTTAAAGCATCATTTTATTGCCAAATATTGTTCAGTAAATACATATTTCATTATTACATGATCCATATTTGGTGTCTATCATTACTCATCACCCGCTACAGTGATATCATTCCCCATTACTCTTTCTTCATATGTTAAACTAACTCAAATCAACTATATATATCTTTTATATGAAATTGCATAAAGTTATGAAATCAATGTTTTTGATATCATGTCATCAGAACTGATTGATCATGAAATGTTAATGTTAATTTGCATGGTGATAGTACCACGCCAGTAGGATTAATGTAGTCGTGTAGGCATAGTTTCTCTGTTGCTGTGGCCATTGCACAAAGAACAAAATAGATCAGTTATTTCCTCCGTTTATTTGCTCTGCTTAACTTGTAGTGGCTTTATTATTTGTATATTTTCCCAATATCTCACGAACCTCAAACTTGTCGAATGTTTTGATGCTTACATCTTAAAAATGATAAGTTTATGTTTCCTTCATTTGTTCTGTCAGTCAGACGCATGCATGTGCGAAGCTTACTTATATTTCATTATAATCTCTCAAACTTAATCCTTTGCTTTGGCCATGTGGATTTGGTCGGGCGTGAATCCTGCTAATTCCTTTTTTATACTTCAACTAATTAACCTCTTAATAAATTCCCAACTGGCTTTGATTGTTGTTAAAAAAAAAATAATATTAATCCTGCCGGCCAACGTCAAGCTTCTCTGTTTTGGGACTGGGTGCTTCGCATTTTTTAAACTCAACTTGCTCTGCCTGTAATTAACAATTTATATTCAGCTTAAACTTTGTTATATTTATTTTGACACGACACTAAATAAGCTCTTGCTCCATATTCTGCACAAGCAGTTAATATATTCTCTATCTCTTTGTTGCTGTAAAGTAAGCCAGTTAGATTGATTGTTGGACCAGAAATGTACACCCACGGCTTCTTTACAGCCTCGATCGAGTATTGTCACAAGTATCAAAGCCCACTTCAGACTGGGCAGGGATATTCACAATGATCGCTTTAAATCAAGGCTGTTCACGACTTTATATCAAGACTGTTCACGACTTGCCTTCCTATGGTTCAATAGCCAAACAAGTCTTCAATTATTTGTTGATCTAGTGCTCTACTTATATGCAACTAAAAGAAAGCACAACATATGCCATCAATGAAATTAGCTTTTATTCTTTGTTATAGCGGAATTCATTTGGTAATTAGACACGTGCTTATATATGGTAGCTAAAGGTCTATGGTAGTAATATCAAACCGTGCTTCTTATTGGGAAAAAATATCGCAACATTCTTTTTCGGAAAAAATAAAAAAATATATGTATAACGGTAAATATTTGCTCTGTTTTCCTTTGTTTATTTGCTTTGCCAACTTGTCGGGTCTTCATTATTTGTCTATTTTTCCAGTTTTTTTAACATCTCAAACTTGTCAAATATTTTAGTGATTACTTTGTCAAAATCAAAAGCTTGTATTTCCTTCCATTGCGTTGCTTTCAATTACTTGAGCCTTCACAAATTAAACCAAACTAAAGTTGTTCCTTAAGCAAATCTCCTTTTAAAAAATTCCTCTTTTTCTATAAAGCTCTCGTACTATACAAATTAATAATTATCTAATTCGAAACTAAATTTATATGTATTTGTGGTTTTATAAAAATATGCTCTTATTGTTGTTCTTGTGATTGATTTTGACTTATTTCATTTCTTATTTTTTTAAGACAAAAATCAAATCTCTTTTTGACATTCTCTAGAGTCTTTGGTCAAAATTAATTGAACTTCTAATTAACATGTAGTTACAAAATAGTTAGCGAAGTGATAAAATAAACTCGATGCATTGGATATATATCTATTAATTTTAACTGTCAATTTATTTTCAATAAATACATATTTCATTATTACATTATCAATATTTGTTGTCTATCTTTACTCATCACATTCCACATCGACATCATCCCCCATTACTCTTTCCTTATATTTTAAACTAACTCAAATCAATTATATCTTTTCTTTGAATTACATAAAATTATGAAGTCGATGTTTTTAATATCATACCATCAAAATTGATTGATAAGGAAATGTTAGTGTAATGCTGCATGGTGATAGTACCATGCCAGTCGGATAATGTAGTCATGTAGACATATTTTCGCTGTTGCTGTGGCCATTGCACAAAGTAATAAATTGATCACTTATTTCCTCTGTTCTGTTTATTTGATCTGCTTAACTTGTAGTGGCTTTATTATTTGTCTCTTTTCCCAATATTTCATAAACCTCAAACTTGTCCATTGATCCTTGCTCCAAGCCATGTCCTGTTAGTCAGACTACGAAGCTCGCTCATTTTTTGCATCGACTGATCAAATTACTTATTTTTCTTTTTGATCTATGTTCTATATCTTCTTTGGAAACGTTATCGAAATCACCCTTAGCCAATTATCAAATCAAATGAAAAGTTCTGTCAGCACTTGCAACATATGCAAGTGCTGACAGAATATATATAATTTTCCTGTGTTGATGGCGTAAAATTTTGAATGATACTTGAAAATTGCAACACATCCAAGAAAACAAAACAAAGAAGCTCTTACTAATTGGCACATTTTACTTCATGATGTGCCACAAACGTGGGACTCTAATAATGTTTGGGAGATATAAAAGAGCTTGGGTAACAATGTAGGAAGCTCTACTCTTGAGTGATGGAATAATGTTTTGTGATTGTAAAATATTTTATCTTTTAATTAATCATAAAGAACTAGTAGTAGTATTAATTAATTAATATAAGCTAGCCAGCTGAATGTTCAATGTTATTGCACTTTTGAGTTTTGAGTTTCTGTGATATGATACTATTCAGTCACGTAACTCTACTCTTTAGTGATTCCTAATTTTGGTACAAGAAATTAGCTAGCGCAATGAAATGTAGGAAGCTCTGTTTTGGATATTTGGCACAATATCATGAAATTTTTAGATTCAAATGATTTTGCCTAAAGTGCTTCCTACATCATATAAATTACACCGGTTCTTCATAATTATTAACACATTAATATGAATAGTTAGAAAGTAATAAAGAGATGGGTTTGTTTTTTTTAAGTAAACATAATTGATTGAAGAATATTATTAAATGGGTGGGACCATTCGTAGTCTAAAATTTTCTCCCCATTATTATGTGCGCTAGCTAATGGGTTTTAAGAAATCAATTTTTACTTTGAACACTTGTGTAAATATGAAAATACCCCTCAACAACATTCTTTATATTATCTTTATTTTTCTTAGTAACCCCATAAAAATGTTGATCACACCAAGATTAATTACCTTTGCTCTCCTTATTTTTCATAGCCAAGCAAGTCTTCAAATCAAAGCATTTGCTTGTGATGCCATGACCAAGAATGCTGCTGCCATAACAAGAAATGGCATTGCAAGAATGTAGAATGCCACATGTTACCTAATCTGCTCTAAATCAAGATTAGGATTAGGAACCATGCTTCCTCTTCCGGCCGCTCTACATATCTGGTGATTGTTGATTTACCAAATCTGGAACCCCTGTCTAAACCTCACTAAATTGAAAGGTACAAAAAGGATGGAAGACAATATCGGCATATGCATTGTCATAATGAATAGTAGACCAGTGGATTTGGATTTGAAACAGAGGAACAATTAATGCGCATTCAAATAGCAGAACACTCTAAAATCATTTCAACAGGATGTAAATCTCAAATCCCTATTATTATTACGAGACTCAATTAATTTCAATTGAAAATATTACACATTCAATTATCACCTGAAATCAATGTTGCTCTTGGCGGAATTAAGGAGAAAGCTCTGTTCTCAATATAATCTATAATCTGCTTGAAGAAAAGAAAGAAAAAGATATCTTAAGTTAAATAAACAAAAATTGAACAGAAGTGTACTAACCAAAGATAAAATAAATTGATTCTTTCAAAATTGAGTATGAAAATGAAAATTATTTGTGCGTTCTCTGTTTGTTGAACAGGAAATTGAGACTTGGAATCAATTAAATCAACCTTGGTTGATTAAAAATACAATTAATTCAAGTATAACCCTAAATTATCAAACTTGAAAGAGAGATATAAAAAAAATTATCTAAATTAAAGGAAACAATACCCAATATTCGAGAAGCAGCGAAAGCAAGCTAAAATTCTTCGTGCGTTCTTCTTCGAAAGAGAATGGAGATGAAATTCGGAATTGAGTGATTGATGAAAAACTGAGAGGTGATTATTGAAAAGAAAGTAATGGGAATAGTTTGAATTTTCTCAAAAGAAACTAAAATCTGTTCTAAGAACGAAAACAAAAGCAGTATAGTCAATGTTTTTGTTTTTTTTCTCAAGTCAATAAAAGGAAAAGGTAAATGATAATTATTCAATAAATATGTAATATATTTATCATTTATTTGATAAAACGTCACAATTATTTGACGTTTAAATAAATTGTCATTTATATTTCACAATTACTCAGTTTTTCACAAAATGTCATATATGTTTGACATTTCTTAAAAACTGTCAAATAAAAAATGTCAAGTATTCTGTTTTTTTCTTGTAGAATTAAGGAATGAAACTAAGAAACCGACTGTAAACTGTGAATGAAACCAATAACTTGATAAGTTAATGGTTTTTGCTGGTAGAATTAAAAAAAATTAAATTATTTTATTAATAAAAAAATATCGCATTTCATTTCTCCCAATTTTTAAAATTGGAATTTCACTCTTATTCCTGTTGTATTTCTACCATAAATCCTGTATTTCTAATTCGGTTTTTTAAGTTTTAGATAGATGTGCTGCATGTGCACGTGTATATCTTTATATGCATGTACTAAATAGGAAGCAGCATATAACGAAAACATAGCTTCTTTTTGCTGGGCACTGATTTTGCCTTTACAGAATCTGGTAACACTAATTGGTGCTGGCCTCTGTTTCTCTTTTCACTTCTATGATAGGAAGAAAGTCAATAAAACCAAGTTGATAAAAGGGATCACTAAATATTTTCTTTTGGTAAAGATTGGAAATCAGAAAAAGAAAAAAAGAAATTGTAAGTGGATCTAATTGGTAACTGAATCATGATCAATATTATTGAGATATTAGAATTTCAAATATCGAATTGTTTATGTATTTTTAAGAAAAACCTATGCGCTGCTTTAAGTTCGTCTTGTAATTATTGTTGCCGCCAAATTTAACTATTTATTGTGGGTCACATGTCATTCGATAACCAACTATCAAATGAATTAATAATTTAGTTTCATACGGCATTATTTTTATGAAATGTTCACTCCAATTAGAGTAATAATAATATACAGAAATGCTTTTCAACATCACCGATTTTTTGTTTAAAAAAAAAAAGAAGAATTATTTTATAGACTGCATGCTCCCATGGGTCAAATGTCATTCGATAATCAACTATCAAATGAATTAATAATTTATGTATATTATGTCATTTATTAGTAAGTTTTTGTATATTAATTTTTCAAGTAAAAAGGAATGATCAGATACATTTTCTCATAAAGGAAATCTTATGACTTTCTCCTTTTAATAAAATCGAGTGCTCTCTTGTCGATAAAATAGCAAACGACAATCTTAAACTTACAGCCTCTCAGTGTGGGAGAACCATTGATTCTCAATCTAAAATATAGTTCTGAGTCACTCAATCATAAATACTAACCTAATTAACAAAAAAACAGAACCATTGTTTTTTATTGATTTTCTTTCTAAACACTCATTCAATCATGGGTTCATTGGCGAGTTGGCGACCCAAATAAAAAATGATCTGAGTGTCAGTGATAAAAAAAACATTGGAATTACACAACTTTGCACTTTTCTCGTTATATAACTGTTACTTGATTCTGTAAAATGTTTCGAAATACTGCTTTTGAAAGTAAGTGAATATGAAAATGTCCAAAACTTAGTCTTATTTGCTGTACAATTATAAAGAACAATATTTTGAAAACGTTAGCGGAATAAATTTTAGCATTAATTACGGTTCTACTCTGAGTCCAAAATGTTTATGTTTTTCTTTTATTATTATTTTTAAAATTCTTTCATTGATTCTTGGTCCACCCCGTCCAGTTCGTCAAGGAGAAGACAACAAGCGTGTGAAGCTTGCTAAATTATTGATGGTGGTGGGGGCTGGCTTTATTTACACTTTGGTGGAATAAAAGTGAAGCTTGCTAAATTATTGGTGGTTGGAATGTTTTTTTTTTCCCTTTCATCTTCACTTTAGAGTGATTTCATCTGTGTCTATTTGTTAGATAACATATTAGATGAATAAAGTAAAATATTTCTAAAAAGAAACGTTTTAGGAGTTAAAAAATATATATACAGAGAGAGAAACGTCTTGATTTAACTTGGTTTATGAGTTGAAGATTTGTAAAGTGAAGGCTCTACGTAGCAGACACTGGATTAACTACTTGATCGACGAATATCTAATGGAATTTTGTGGTGATTGGTGAATTGCTAAATTATTAATGGGTGGTGGGCTCTGTTTTTTCTTTTCTTAGCTGCAAGGAACAACAAGTGGGGAGACTTGCCACATTTTACGTCGTATTTTGCTGGACCCCTGCACTTATTAAACTTTTTCATTTTGCTTACCAAGTGGTGGTGGTGGGTGCATTGCCAAATTATTAGTCATTGGTCAATAAAGTACAAACGCGTGATTTCTACTAAGCTTGCTGGACCAGACCCTTCACAATCACAAACTCATTCCGCTTAATTATCCATTTTCTCACCCGTTCAATTTTCTCATTCTGCTTTCCATAACCCATAATTCTGCTCCTTTCTTCCTTTGCCCAAAAAAAAGAAAAAAATGTCAATGATCGGAGAGGCAATCCTTACGGCGTCCGTTGATTTGCTGGTCAATAAGTTAGCTTCAGAGGGGATTCTGTTTTTTGCACGCCAAGAGAAGATCCAAGACGATCTAATGAAGTGGGAGAATATGTTGGAGATGATCAAGGCGGTGCTTGATGATGCTGAGGAGAAGAAGACGACTAATCGGTCTGTGAAGAAGTGGCTTGGCAAGCTTCAGAACTTGGCTTATGATGTTGAAGACTTGTTGGATGAGTTTCAAACTGAGGCTTTCCGGAGGATGTTGCTGCTTGGAAATGGAGAACCAGCTGCTGCTCATGATCAACCCAGTAGCAGTCGTACAAGAACAAGTAAGTTTCGGAAGCTCATTCCTACTTGCTGCACCACTTTTACTCCACAATCGATTCAGTTCGATTACGCCATGATGTCCAAAATCAAAGAGATCAACGGCAGATTTCAAGAAATTGTGACACAGAAAGACTTGCTATATTTGAAAGAAGGTTCAGCTGGAGGGTCCAAAAAAGCCAGTCAAAGGCTAGAGACAACCTCTGTAGTGGCTGAAGCCAAAGTCTTTGGCAGGGAAACAGAAAAGAAGGAAATTGTTGAATTGTTGTTGAGGGATGATTTGAGAAATGATGGTGGATTCTCTGTTATACCTATTGTAGGTATGGGCAAAAAACCACTCTTTTCACAATGATAAGAGAGTGCAGTATCATTTTGATCTCAAGGCATGGACTTGTGTCTCTTACGAATTCGACGTTAAGAGGCTAACAAAAACAATTATAAGATCCGTTACCAAGCATTGATGACAGTGATTTAAATTTCTTGAAGCTGAAGAAGAAGTTATCTCAAAAGAAATTTTGCTTTTTAGACGACGTTTGGAATGAAATTACAATGACTGGGTTGACAGTTTTGAAGGAAGTAAGATTGTTGTCACTACTCGCAATCAACAGGTTGCAAAATCATGAGGCCGGATCAAACTTATGAATTGACAAACTTGTCAGAGGATTGTCTGTGTTTGCTCGGCACTCTTTGGGACAAGATTTCAGTTCACACAAGTCATTGGAGGACATTGGCAAGAAGATAGTGATCAAATGAATGGCTTGCACTGGGAGGACTTTTATGTGGAGAACATGTGAGGTGTGTGGGAAGATGTGCTCGATGCAAGATATGGGAATTACTGAAGATAGATGTCCCATTATACCCTCTTGCGGTGAATTATTATCTTCCTCGATTTTGAAACAATCTTTGCATCTTCGTTGTTCAGAAGGATTATGAATTTGAAGAGGAGGAGATAATTTTATTATGGAGTGCTTGGGTTTCTTGGTTCATAAAGAGAGAATCTAACGAAGTTCTAGGTCGAAAGTTCTTTCTACGTTCAAGAATCTTTTTCCAATTAAGAACAATACATCACGATTTGTGATGCGATCTTATCGATGACCTTGAGATATACTTCACAATGGGTATACCTCGAAATTTACAAGCAGGTTTTTCCGAAAATCTTATCTATCATACATTCTGAATATTTTGATGGCGGTAAAAGGTTTGGGGACTTGTATGATATCCAAAGCATTTGAGAACTTTTTACCGAATGTTGACAAAAGTTCGGGCTTCTCTAGCATTCTTCCTAAGTTGCTCAAACTCCGACGAGGGTCTTCTCTTGCGTGGATACCGCATCCACATTCAATTGGTGATTTGAGGTATTTAAGGTCTTAGAACTCTGCCTGAATCAGTCAACAAGCTTTACAATTTGCACACCCTTCTGTTGGAAGATTGTGATCGGCTGGAGAAGTTGTGTGCAGACATGGGAAACCTCACCAAATTGCATCATCTCAATAATTCAAATCTGTGAAAGTCGTTGGAGAAATGCCAGTAGGAATTGGTAGGTTGACTAGTCTTGAGACGTTGTAATTTTGTTGTGGGAAAAGGCGATTAGTTCCGGTTTGAGCTAAAGTTGTTGACGCCTTCGGGACACTTAACATTTCAAAATTGGAGAATGTAAAGACGTTGGTGATGCAAAGGAGGCTCGATTGGATGGAAAGAAGAATCTTAGAAATTATTGCTTGATGGACACTCGATCTTGATGGCTCGTCTTCGAGGCCCGAAAAGGACGTGCTTGACATGCTAGAACCCAATAAAATTTTGGAACAATTTTGTATCAGCGGCTATAGAGGTGCAAAATTTCCAACTTGGTTCGGAGATTCCTCATTCTCAAAGTTGGTGACCTTAAAATTTGAATATTGTGGCATGTGTCCTACCAACTACCTCTCTAAAGCATCTTTATGTGGAATGACTAGTGTAAAGAGGTTGGGTTGAGTTATGGAATGATACTCCAATTCCTTTTCCATGCTTGGAGACTCTTCATTTGAAGACATGCAGGATGAAGACTGGATTCCTCATGGATCCGGTCGGGAGTTGAACGTTTCAAATTGAGAAAGCTTCACATTTTAAGATGTTAACATTTCAGCACCTTCCATTGGAGAAGCTTGTTATTAAAGGATGTGAAGAATTATTTCGAGTCTTCCAGCTCTTTGCAAATTAAAGATTGGTGGATGTAAAAAGGTTGTGTGGAGAAGTGCAACTGATCATCTCGGTTCACAGAATTCAGTGGTTTGTAGAGATAGATCAAATCAAGTGTTTCTCGCAGGGCCATTAAAGCCGCGACTGCCAAAATTGGAAGAATTGAAGATAAATGATATGAAAGAGCAATCATTTATATGGAAGAGTCATAACGAATTACTGCAAGACATTTGCTCTCTCAGAAGACTGACGATAAGAGGGTGTCCCAAACTTCAATCCTTGGTGGCGGAGGAAGAGAAAGACCAACAACAGCAGCTCTGCGAGTTGTCATCCAGACTTGAATATCTAGCATTGAGCGGATGCGAAGGCCTTGTGAAGTTGCCACAATCATCGTTCAGCCTCAGTTCCTTGAGAGATATAGAAATCTACAACTGCAGTTCCCTTGTTTCCTTTCCTGAGGTTGCTCTGCCTTCCAAGTTGAAGAAAATTGAGATTAAAAAATGTGATGCACTGAAATCGTTACCAGAGGCATGGATGTGCGGCACCAATTCATCTCTCGAGATGTTGACTATTTGGCATTGCCATTCGTTGACATATATTGCTAGAGTCCAACTACCACTGAGCCTTAAGAGGTTGGACATCAAGATGTGCAATAATATAAGGACTTTGACAGTGGAAGAGGGCATCCAGAGCAGTAGCAGCAGCAGAAGGTACACCTCATATCTTCTCGAGCATTTAGATATTCTCGATTGTCCATCTCTGACATGTATATTTTCAAAAAAAGAGTTACCTGCCACGCTTGAGTCCTTTGAAGTTGGCAATCTACCTCCGTCTCTTAAGATACTTAATGTTCGGAGTTGTTCAAAGCTGGAGTCAATAGCAGAAAGGTTGGACAACAACACATCTCTTGAAGAAATCGAGATTTCTAATTGTGAAAATCTGAAAATTTTACCGAGTGGTTTACATAATCTCCGACAGCTTCGAGGGATTAGTATTGAGAGGTGTGGAAATCTGGTGTCCTTTCTCGAGGCCTTACCCAAGGGATTGCACAATCTGACCTCTCTTCAACAATTAAGAATAGGAGGTGAGCTTCCAAGCCTTGAAGAAGATGGCCTTCCCACCAACCTTCAGTCACTTCATATTTGGGGTAATATGGAGATTTGGAAGTCAATGATTGAGCGGGGACGGGGATTTCACAGATTCTCCTCTCTGCGACATCTTACAATCAGTGGATGCGATGACGACATGGTGTCATTTCCACTAGAGGACAAAAGATTAGGGACCGCGCTTCCTCTTCCTGCCTCTCTAACATCTCTGTGGATTTATAATTTTCCAAATCTGGAACGCCTATCTTCTTCAATTGTTGATCTTCAAAACCTCACTGAATTGGGTCTCTATCATTGTCCCAAGCTCAAATACTTTCCGGAGAAGGGCCTGCCTTCCTCACTTTTGCATTTAAAAATCGTGGATTGTCCGTTGATAGAAAAGAAGTGCAGAAAGGATGGAGGACAATATTGGGACTTGTTAACCCATATACCTCTTGCTGTCATAGCTGGTAAATGGGTTTTTTATGACGACCCAACAGAGGACGACTCAACAGAGGACGACTGAAATATTTTATTAGTAGTTTTTTTTTTTTAAATTGGGCGTGTATTATGTGTTGGTGATTAATGGGTTTTCGAAATAAAAAGAACAATGGGCTCGCATTATTTAGCAAAGGAGGACTCTATTAATTAATTAATTAATTAATTTCTTATGCCTATCTCATTCTCAGCTGTTGAAACTTCAGTTTCTTATATTTGTTTTTTCGCCGTATGGTTACATATGTAAAATATTTTATTATTAGAATTTTTTTTCTTTAAAATCAGGTGTGTTTGTGTATGTAGTTTTAAAATTCAAATCTCAATTGAAAATTGTTTTAAATTAATAAAAAGAAAAATGTTAAGTACAGTAAGGGGCTCGCATTATTTAGTAGCGGGGGGCGGTATTAATTAATTAATTAATGGGTTAATTTCTTATACCTATTTCATTCTTAGCTGTTGAAATAAACTTTAGTTTCTTTTATTTTTTCCTTCCGCGGTACCGTTACGTATGTGTAATATTTCTCTTTATCAGACTTCGGCAAAAATTGTTAATGTTCTTATTAGTAATTAATTAGTACGTTAGTGTTCTTCTTTTGTTGTGTTTGTATAAAACTCAAAAGCATTTTATTACATAATCTTCGTACATCAAATCCCATAACAAACAAAAACAGAAAATCAAAAGAAAACAAGAACATGCCACACAATAAAGCCAATAAAATATCAAAAACGAAAAAGCAAACGAAGCCAAGCATTTGCCCCCAAAAAAAATCAAAAACAAAAAACAAACGAAGCTTCGTACATTTCGATTTTTGTGGCCTTAACTTAATATCTTCACCAGAACTCATCAGCAATGACGTTATAATGTTCTTTTAATGCCTATTGTAAAGTGGTTTTTGAGTGCTAATTAAACACACGAGGGCTTGACCATATTACAAAATTAATTATAATCTTCAATTGCTATTAGTATGAATTTATAAATACAATTTCATCAGTTACTGAATATTTGAATTCACCAACTGCAATGGATCTTCATATTAACACATCAATATGACAGAAATGAGAATATCTTCATGAATTGGAGTGGGATAAATTTTTTTTCCTCTTAAAATGCATAATAAAGGCCAAAGAAAAAGACTTTTTTTTTCTTTTTTAATTTTCATTAACAATAAACCAGGCGTATTAATAATGGCTATATTAATGAATTGATTTCTTATTGAGTGCAAATGTGTAATTTTCATAATCTTTCTCAGCTGTTGAAATATCTATATATATATATATATATATATAGTTACAAAAGCACTTTATTACACAATATATAGCACTTTATTACATAATCTTCGTACATATAAACCATCATCAAATCCGATAACAACAAAAACAGAAAATCGAAGGATAAACAATATTCCACAGCAACGCGAATAGAATTTTAAAAGCAAAATAAGCAAAACTTTAGCCCAAAAAAATTAAAAACAAAAAGCGAACTAAGCAAAGCATCGTCACTAGAAGAATTAGTTTTAAGCTTTAGTGGGCTTAATTAATTTTAAGCTTCAGCTGCCTTAATATATTCACCAAAAGAATTACCAGCTGCGTCATCAGCATTAATAAGACGAGTTAATAAGCTTAAGCTGCCTCTTCCCTCAGCAATAATGTTAAAATGTTTTTTTAATGGTGTTGCAAAGTGGTTTTTTATTGCTAATTAAACACACGAAGACTGGACTGTATTACACAATTATTTATACTCTCTAATTTAATGCACTTTAAGCAACTTCCTGAATTAGTTATTGAACGTTTGGATTCGTCAAAATTGTTGTAATTATAATGAATCTTCGCATTAACACATTAATATCACAGCAGAGGATGAATGACGAGTAGGACAACTTAAAAAGCACTTTATTGTTGTCAATACATACAAGTCATCCTCAAAAACCCATCAAAATACATTAAACAGAGAATCCAAAGAGAAACATCTCACAACAAAACCAATAAAAGATCATAAACAAATAGCACATCAAGCAAAGCTATTATTTCTTTCTTTAATCAATTACATTTGAGCCTTGGTGGCCTTAATATCTTCATCGAAAGAATTACCAGACTCTTCATCAATGTTAATAACCTTAGGCTGCCTCTTCTTCTCTTCAGCAAACTTTGGCACTGTGATCCTTAGAACACCATTTTCCAAATGAGCCTTAACATGTTCCAAGTCAACACTCATTGGCATCCTAAACTGCCTCCAAAACTTGCCAAATGTTCTCTCAGCTCTGTGCCATTTCTCCCCTTCCAGTCCCTCCTTATAATAATCATCACTCTTCCTCTCCCCACTCACTCTCAATACTCGGTTCTCTTCAACTTCAATCTTCGCATTATCTTTCTTCATCACTGGAATGTCGAGCGTGATCACGTGTGTTGTTGGTGTCTCCATCCAGTCTGCTCTCGCCAGGGCTAGAGTTTGATGATGATCAGCTCCTTTTGCGATTGTTAAAGGGGTTTGTTCAAGAACCCTGAAAGACTCTTCCGCCATTGGGAACATCATGTCAAAGAAAGGTGATCATGTGTACGGCATCAGAGCGTTTGCTTGTAATGCCATGTTCATCAATGTTGCTGCCACAACAAGAAACAACATTGTCATTGCAAGAATTCTTGATTTTGCCATCTGGGTAGCTAGCTAGCTTTTTGAAAGTGTTTGTCTGAAGCTAAGTGTTTGTTGATTTTCTGATGAAATAGAGGGAGGTGAATTAGAGAAATATATACAATTAGACTGGATTATAGCTCGATATCTGGATAGTTCTTTAGAAGTCTTTGCGAAAGAAACTTAGAGAAAATTCTAGCACAGGGTAGAGACTAAAAGAAACATTTTGCAAAATGTTCTGGAGATTGAAATTCTTTTGATTTGGGAATTTTAGTTGGAAGCTTTGCTGTAATTAGAATATGCCACATGTTACTTAAAATAGTCACATGTTAGTTAAAATAGTTTTGTATTAATATTGAACCAATTACTCGTAACTAATTATAAAACACAATTTCATCATTATTTTATATATCTGAAGTGGAATTGTTCAAACGAAAGCGTGATTGGGAAAATAATTTTTGTCCCAATTCACATAGGAGAGACGCTAGTCAGCGTTGTCAAGTATGTTATAATCTCAAAACATCACAATTGTTGATAACCGGTAAAAACCAGTGCAATTTGATTTTTGATTTATTCACGACAACCAAGTCCTGATGGGTGTCATCATCAGGCAATAGAAATAAATCATGACAAATGACAATACCATTTTTTAGTTAACTACGTGTACGATGCTTTTGAATTTAGCTATGCAATCCAAAGCTCGTTCAAATTCGCTTTCTCCCAGTGCAATTGTGAAGCGACAATAGCCAGGAATTCCGGTCCACGAGCCACTGTTGATGCACAAACCAGTTGCCTTGACTATGGCTTCCCTGATATTTGAGTCATCAGGCTTGATTTGTTCTGTAGCAGTTTTCTCACCACCGTCAGATGAATGCCGGCTGATCTTTACAGTTTTGTTGAGATAAGCAGAAGGCTTCGCCACCATTGAAACACCACTGCAGGATTGAACCACTTCCCACCCACAATTCTCAAGTGCCTGTTGCAGAAAGATCACCGTGGAGAAAATGGTAGGGCGTATATTTAGAATTGAGTAATATAATTCAAAGATTATGTACTACATGTAATTGGTTAATTCAAATTTTCTTGTAAGAGGGCAGATAGAAGTACCTCTTTCAAGCGCTTTGATCTACTTTCCAAGTTTCTTATATGTTCTGCAACAGCATTCATCAAGTCTCTTGCTTTTCGCTCTCTCAGACCAAGCAACTTCTTTATAGCGTATCTGACTGTGCTATGAGGCTTGCTTAATCCCGGAAAGCTACTAAATGCATCAACCAACTGAGGATGATTTAGAACCAGAAACCCAAATAAGTTCTGCAGATTCTTCAAGTTTCCAGCTCAACTACCCCAAAAAAAAAAAAAAAAGAGCATTCTTTTTTTTTTTTGGGGTTTCTTTCAGAAAAATTCCTAAAACGCACTTCTTGAATTTAAAAAAAAAAAGCATAAATCACATTGTAAAAAAGGCTTTATTAGAAGCACAATTGCTTCTCCACAATGCACTTCTTATGTCACATAAGCACTAGACTACTTTCCCAAAAATCACTTAATTTCAAAAGCACTTTTTCCTCCGAACTATCTTCCACAAAACCACTCCCCAAACTAAAAAACAAACAATCACTTTTAGTCCCTAATTCAAAGAAAGTCAAACCACTAGCTCAAAAGAGAGAAAAAAAAAAAAAAAGTCGACCGAATTAAACAAGAAAAAATGAACAAGAGTAATGGACCTTCGTATTGGTCCAAGACGACATCTTGGATCCAGAAATGGTACTTGTTTAGACACTCGTCCGAGTCATCTACCCGTTTCTGAAGATCCGAAAGGAAGACCCGAGCCTGAGTCCGACTACTCGGATCCTCC
Source organism: Citrus cavaleriei (assembly GCA_030448925.1). NCBI lineage: Eukaryota > Viridiplantae > Streptophyta > Magnoliopsida > Sapindales > Rutaceae > Citrus > Citrus cavaleriei. The sequence goes on from JAUJEN010000215.1 coordinate 184,201, forward strand.
AGCTTCTCCAACACCGACCGAAACGCACCGTACGCCTCGTCACCGACGCCTCGCATTTCCTCAAGAGCTCCTCCACCGCCTCCGTCGCCGGCGTCGCTGCCGTCATTCCGCACGTTCACTCAATTTACGGTTCCTACTTTTAGAGAGAGAAAGCTAGCGTGAGCTTAGAAAATTGAAAGAAGAAAGTAGAAGTCTGTTTTCTCGTTCCCGGTATTTTAGCGCGTGCGTGTGTACACACATATATATATACATACATCTATTATTTTATTTTTTTAATATTTATTTTTTTAAAATATTTTTATGCCGAGCAGGAGAAAAGGTCATGATTTTTACACGTGGTGCATCCTGAGTGGATGGTTTAGTCTACGTGGAATATCTTTTTCAATCACTTTTTATGGGTATTCCTTTAAAGTCAACTTATGAAAAAGTGAGAAAAGAAAAAGAACAAGAAGTAGGGTATGTATATATATGAAATAACAACAATAAACACTTTCAACTTCTTTGGACGATTTTGGTTAGAAAATTTGCCTGTATTTATCAAATAACCTAGTTATGTACTAATAATTTAAATAAATTTTTTTATCGAGTTCGAACATCAAAATAAATCTAAATAATAGTGTTTTTATTATGAATCCAAACTACCTGGCAAAAAGTACGAATAGATTTTTTATCGACTTCTAACAACAAGAATATAAGGTAAATCTAAGGTGACGTTTGTTTTTTATGCGAAATCTGAATGAAATTAGTCAATTACGAATAGAATTTGAATAATATGTTTATTTTTTCGTCTGAATCTCAGAAAATAAGTATTAAGTTGTTTGTTTTTTTTAACTTAAAAAGCTGAAAATATGTACTTTTACATTTGTATCCTTATTAAATTTGAATGTCAAATAAATAATATATTAAATCTGGCGATATTTTAATATTTATAAGTAAACTATATTCAGTGAATACGTAATTATTTTGGAATTTTAATATATAAAATCTGTAAATTTAAATTTTATCGTATATAATATAAGAAAGAAAAATAGAGATTTTTATGTGGGTAAATATCTATGGGTGAGTTTTGGGATGTGAAAATAAATTATAAAGCAGGGATATTTTGACGTTAGAAATTGAATTGATTTATTAAGTAAAAGTAAAAAAATTAAACATTTTATTAAGTCAAAATTATCTAAAAAGTCTCATTAAGTTATAAAAACAAACACCTCTAATTAACTTAATTAATTAAGTTAAGTTACTTTAAGTCATTAAGTTAAAAAATAAACGCCACCAAGTTGTAGTATTTTTTAGCACTAGATTTAATATTATATTTTATAAAGTCTAGGGCCCCTTGAGGATATTTTCACATTAGGTGTTAAAATTTTTAAAACGGAAGTTTTATATAACAATGTCGGTGGTTGTTGACTGTCTGACTTTAGACAAGTGGCCCACTTATATAATTCATTAAAAAATCAAAACGAACTTATATATATATAAATATAAAACTAATAATTAAATTGGAAATTGTCTGTTTGTTGCTTAATGTTCGTAGTAACCATTCTTGGTTTGAGAAAATACTGGTGAAATTTGTTTTAAATCTTTTCATAATTTTTTTTCCATTGACGAATAAATACTTTTTAAACTTTTCTTTTTCGATTAATTAGTAAAATACAACTTATATTTCTCTCTTTTGAATTAAAACCCCAAAAAAAACGCATTTTATTTTTATCCACATCCAATTCTAGTGCAATTTTCCAATACATTGTTCCCTCATTCTCATTATCCTTTGGAATTTAATCAAATTAATAAATGTTTTATATTTTGTCGTATTGCATCCTCATTATGCTTTGAAATCATATCAAATTAATTAATGTTCTATATTTTGTCGTTTTCATAAACCAAAGAGCACGGCAATCTAGAGAATGAAACATGAATGATAGAACAAGAAGGAGAGTTGCCCTCTTTAATTGGTTTTGGCCTTTTGGGTTGGTGACAAAAGAAGCTCGCAAGTTGCATACCCTTAATTCCTAAAAGCCAAAAGCAGAATTGAAATGGGAATAATGATGATAAAAAGCACCACATGGTTTAAGCATGGGTCACAAAATGTGTCAATTCATCCGAGAATGCCACTAAAGAATGAAAAGCGAAAGTCTTTACTTCATTATGAAGTTGCCATTTCAAAGCAAAAAGCGAAAGTCTTTATCAAAGAACGTAGTATAAGATTACAAGAAGTAACTTTTCATTTACTAAGACAGGATTCGATCTCATGGCTACATATAAGAGTATGTACTACATCTACATATATACACTTGTATAAAAGGCATGATTATGTGATATTTGGTGAATAATATTCAAATAATATGTTAATAGTATGACACCATGCCATATGATGGTGTCACTTTCATAAACATCCCTCATACTCAAGGGAAAAAAATTCATCCTTTTGGCATTTAATTTAACACCCTTTCAATAATGATATAGACATTTATGATTGATACCAAAATTAACCCTAAAACTAAACCTTTTATTTGATACATGTGATTACAAACTGAAAAAGCATAAAGTATATATGTCTAAAACACTAACTAAAAGATGCAACATATTCTAATTCCTGCCTCGAAGCATCTTCAATAACAAATAATGCATTGAACATGCTTGTCCGTACATCAATAGCAAATTAAAAATCAAATTGGTAATAACTCGCAACTAACAAGAGTATAATTTGATGAATCATATTTATGTTTTCCTTACAATTTCAATCAGAATCTTCTTCTGCAAGTGTTGAAGATGACTGTGCAAGACAATTGGGAAACTTGAAAGGGAGTATAGTCAATGGCTGATCATCATCGGCTAATCCTTGGCAAGCTTGACCAAAAGCGTATCCCAATGCAATACCAACTGGAATTGCTACAGCATTCCCAAATTGTATGTACCTGAAAAATGAATAGTAATATTGAATTGGATTGCAAATTGGTTTCTAAAAGCAGCATATCAAACAAGGTTTTTACTTGCTAGTTGTCCATTAAAGACAAAAGCAAGTCTTTGCAGATGTTATGCTTCCATAGTTTGCCCATTACAACATATTACAAGCAACCATCATCATATCTTATAAAATTTAACAAAAAATCTTGACCCCCCTTATCTTAATTTGACCTCTATGTCTAAAGAATGTTCTGTCCATCCCGATTGTTAGCTTCATTCTCGTAGCAGGCATTGAAGAAGGGAGGCTCAAATTCCGCTGGCTGTAGCATTACTATCACAGCCAAATGATTAATTCCAAGTGCAAATGCAAAAAATTAATTAAGAGGTAAGACAACAGCTAATAAATGAGCATCAGTACTGTAACATCATTGTAGCCGAAGATTTTAGTAAAATCATTATTTTCTAATAATATTCACACATGATCATCACGTTTCAAAAATATCGCCTACTGAAAAATTAAAGGTAGTTAATTAATGAGTTTAATTACAATCCTATTTAAACAATTATATTAGCTATTATATATATATATATGTAGAATTTGATATTTGACTCATTATATTTCATCAGTCCCCACTAATCACTTTTATGTTAGTACATATTTTATTATTATATGAAATGATTTAAAAGGGTAAATAACTTTTAAGTGCACTCATATGACAATTTCTATTAATATCTAATTTAGCTAATCTAATTTCTTAAACTCTAATTTTTTTTAACTTTTTAAATTATTATTTCTTCTCAAATATTATATACTCTTCTTTTGTAATCGTGAAAGAAGTTAATTTACAGTACTCAATATTCAATAAAGGATGGTGCCTTTTTCTTTTTAATGATTATGACAACGACGAATAAATTTTCTTTTTGAAAAGAGATATTATAGTGATTATGAGAGTTTTTTTCTCTTTTTAAAATAGATTTTATAAATTTTATATAGTGAGTGCTTGGAAAAAAGATAGAAATTATAATAAAGGTAAATCCATAATTATGTGTGATATGTTGAGAGATAAAGATTTATTTAAAAATATTTAATGAGGTTAACAAAAAAAAGGAGATTGTGAGTTACAATAAAAGGGCCAAATATCACTACTCATGTATATTTGGAAGGAGTAGCCGGAAACGAGATTTACAAATTAATTTAATGATAATAGCTGAGGGAGAAAATATACTACATTAATAGACCGAGAGATTTCAATAAAGGATGGTGCCTTTTTCTTTTTAATGATTATGACAACGACGGATAAATTTTTTTTTTTAAAAAAGTGAGATTATAGTGATTATGAGAGTTTTTTTTTTAAATAGATTTAAAAAAAAAGTGAGATTATAGTGATTATGAGAGTTTTTTTTTTAAATAGATTTTATAAATTTTATATAGTGAGTGCTTGGAAAAAAAGATAGAAATTATAATAAATGTAAATCCATAATTATGTATGATATGTTGAGAGATAAAAATTTATTTAAAAATATTTAATGGGGTCAACAAAAAAATAGGAGATTGTGAGTTATAATAAAAGGGCCAAATATCACTACTCATGTATATTTGGAAGGAGTAGCCGGAAACGAGATTTACAAATTAATTTAATGATAATAACTGAGGGAGAAAATATACTACATTAATAGACCGAGAGATTTCATGTTTACCTATCTAATTATTAATTGATCACTAAATTCATTCCTTTTGACATTTAATGACTTTATAAACGTCATTAAAAACACATACTATTATATTTCCGTACCGAACTCGTTCCTTCAAAATATACCAACACTTTGCTATAAATATATAATTATTTTTTTGGATATCATGAGATCTTTAATAGGGCGGGAATTTGTGCTACATAATAATTTTCTTTATATATTTTTATATAAATTAATACATATATATTATGTGTATATTTATTTTAAAAAATTAAAATGTAATTAATAGATATATTTAAGGGTGAGGCTATTTAAACCCACAAAACAACTCTTTACACCCATAATTTCACAACAACTTTTATTACCAAATTACCCATTATGACAATTACTATTAAGGATAGACAAAAAATAAATTAGTTGCTGGGAAGTGAATGAAATTTCTGCATAAGCTAAAAATAATTTTCTGCTTCTTATGAAAATACACAATCAAATACATAAATCAAACAATAGAAATAATTGAATTTGATGATTCAAGACTTAAAGGAAAAATAGAGTCCTTGGTATGTATAACTAATAGTTAATTAAGCTAGTTGGAACTCTATGGCAATTATGGCGATGGATGAAAAAACATGAAGAATTTTTCGCATCTTGCAGTTATGATGTGAAATTATAAAGATTTTCGCGAAAGCCAATGGATGAAAAAGAAATGGACAATTTCAATGTAAACCCATCCGTAATATATTCAGTAGTTTGTTGTTGGCTCAAAATTTTCAATTTATTGGTGCACATCATCAAAGTTTATTTTTTCATGGATTTAACAATTAGGATAGTTTTTAATATTAGGAAGGTGCATCAGAGTTGCTGTCACCATTCAATACTGTATAAGAAGAGGGAGGGACGAAAAAATGGAACGAAGAAAGAAGAAGAAGATTTATACGCCAAATTAAAATAGGGTTATTTTTGGGTTTTTGAAGGGTTCATAAAGTATAGTTTTATTTTTCAAATTTACATTGTGGGTGTGTTGAGAAAATGGGTTTAGAAAGTAAGATTTTGGGTTCAAATAGCCCCACCCTATATTTAATTAAATTATACATTTCATATCAAATGTACCTATTATATATATGGGTTAATTTCTAATTACCCTTAGGGAATTGACAATCTTCAAATTTCCCCCTCTTACTATTGAAAACATCAATCTACCCCAAAACTCGTTATCTTTAACCATTGACCGCCGTTAACTCATGAAAGTATGAAAGTATCTCCACTCTAACATAATATTCTTGTAACGACTTTGTAAAGGCAACAAAAATAATTGATATATGTTAAGTAATTGGAAATGTAAAAAATTAACAATTAAAATATTAATATGTAAATAGTAAATAAATGATTAAAAATTAAAATATTGAAATGACTTCATAGGCCTGAAAAAGTAATTAGTTTCCCTGAATTAGACATATTCGTTAGGGAAATTACACACACACACACACACATATATATATATATATATATATATATATATATATATATATATATATATATATATATATATATATATATTAATCAAGCATAATAATTCTATGTACTCTAGAATCTCTCTTTCTTTAGTGATTGCAATAAGCGTTAATCATGCTTTATTGCAATAAAGTAAAAATGGCTTATGATCAATTGATTTGTTCGTCTCTTTTTGACAATTATATATTTTGTGGACCGCATCAGGCCATATGTTCACATTTGCAATAAAGTAAAAATTGTTAGACACGTTTTCAAAACGTGTATAATATGGCCATCTAATTTATTTTAATTATTAGTTTTCTAATTTAAATTGATATTTATCTTTATCTAGTTTAATTTCAAAATGTTGGTTTTGGTTTAAAATTGGAATAAAGATAAAACACCTCTTCCTAATATCTCTCATACACATTACGGGTGGTTTCCTAAAATCAAGGGGATAATGGCTCATAACTTACTCTTTTATTTAAACATGTCATCTTGATGGGAGATGACTTACGGTCAAGTTTTTTCAAAAAAAAATATTGAAGGTCCCTGGTCTAACAACAGAGCTTGTGTATACCATCTACTCTCAGGAATTAAGTGTTAAATAGACTAGAAAATTCTGATTATAAAGCATCGCTTGTTTTCGTTGGTTTTGTTTGCATTCCAGTAGAAAAGTTGTGTACAATTAAATCTGATAACTATGGCAGGAGGTAAGTTTTCTAACTTCCGCATGATGAATATAGTCTTTTAAAAATGGCTTATGTCTATACCATGCATTATTGCTTCGCTTTTGTTCGCAAGTCAAAAATGGTATATAATTTCTTTGTTTGTCTTCTTTTGCAATTGTGTGTTTCACATTCGTCGAACTGCTGTCTGTACCATGCACAATTGCTTTTGCTTTTGTTTGGCGAGTTAATAATAATGTTTAATGACTTTGTCCGTCTTCTTTTGCAGTTACTGGTAGCATTGTGGACCAGATCAGACCATATGTTTCAGATAGGGGTGGTTACTATTTAGTTTGGTTCGGTAAGTTCTAAAACCGAACCAAACTGAAACTAAATGGTTCATGAATTTATGAACTAAATGTGAACTAAATTATAAAATCAAACCGAACCAATTTGGTTTGGTTTGGTTTGGTTTGATTTTATCTTATATATTCATTATTCAATAAAAAATAATATAATAATACACTATTAATATAACAATAATCTTAAGTCTATAAATTAGCAAACAATAAACAACATAATAAAATCTAACAATAATAAATTAAAATAATAAAATTCAACAATAAAATAAAGTGTATGCTATGACATATATAATATCATGTATTAACTAACAAATAGAAATTAAAAAAATAATTTCTGAACTATTTTTTAATTTTAATTTTAATTTTTTCTTGAACCATTTGGTTTGGTAATTTGGTTCGGTTTTGAACCGAACCAACCAAATAAAAAACCAAATGGTTCAAAATTTCTAAACCATTTGGTTTTTTTACCCCGAACCAAATTGCCATAATATGGTTTGGTTTGGTTTGGTTCGGTTCGGTTCAGATCTGTTGTCTATTTACTTTGTTTGTCTTCTTTTGCAGTTATTGATATTATTGTGGACCTGCCCGTACATATTTCGGACTTATCGCAATCTTTTAACCCTAGCCCTTAATCTTGGCAATTTTATGGATAATAAAACTTCAGCCGTTGATCCGTGCCGTTGATTCGTAATCAATGCCATGGCATTGTTGGCCACGTGATCTCTCTCTCTCTCTCTCTCTCTCCATTTATATCATATGAAACCAGCAGAAATAACAACTCGCTCAAGCTCTACTACTTACTTTTGATTACGGTTCACAAGAAGCTCTACTACTCCTTGTGCAGGTTAATTTTTAGGCTAAGTTCGTTCATTTGTAATTCTTTTCTAAATATATGCATTTGTGAATAAGTTTCCTATTAATTATAATTTTTTCAGGAAAGATCGATGGGTTGGAGGGTTGAAGGTATCATCGTGTGTTTAGTATTGTCGTGACGAGGATATAAAAGATGACAATCTTGATCGTTTAATAGTCCCTCAATATGGGAGAAATCCTAATTATACTGGTTAAATGCATGAAGTGTTCTCTTCCATACTATATTTTATGAAATAAAAAAAATGGGTATTGTTATTACCTGTCAATTACGTGAGCGTAAGTTTATTTTAACTTAACTAGCAAAATCTCTTGATATATGCAAGAGATTTTCTTTATTTGTATATATATATTTTGTCTCTCTTAATTAATAAATAAACTGTTGTGTGTCAATATATTTCGTTTCTTCTATAATTCGGAGGGCTTCTTAACTTCAACATTTTACATCAATTTTCTTCCACATAGTCATTTCAATCTTTTAATTTAATTTTCATCCATTTGATATATTCATTTCAATAGTAGAAGAATAACGATGACTTATTGTGGCTTTTTGACTAAAAACGTGCACCATTAGATCGAATAAAATTAAAATGGAAACTCTTCTATTTGAGTTAGAAGTCTGAGTTGAAGCACACTACGATAGAATATGTCACATGTTAAAATAGTGTTGTGTTAATATTGAACCAATTACTCATTGTAAAACACTAGAATGATTGTTATGAGAAAACAAAATTTCATCATCATTATATATATCTGAAGTGGAACTGTTTACACTAAAGGGTAATTGGGAATATATTATGTGTCCCAAATTCAATTACATGTCCTTCGCATTTTCTCTTTGAATTAGTCCTAAAAAAACTTGCAACATAGACTGTAATGTGATTTATTGGGGTGAATTGTTTTTTTTTTTGGTGATTATCAAATAATATATTTGAGAGTTTATTTATTTATATATATATATAATTGAAATTATTTTAATTGTGCACAAGAGTTTTGAGGGTCATTGGGAGGATTTGCTCGTTAATGGTTAGTGAAGTAAACCGACTAGGGGAATATATCAAAAGCACTTTATTACATCATCTTCATACATATCCCATAGAATGTTGGTTGCATTCATTCTAGCAAAAATACTTAATGTCTGATTTCAGTTTGGACTGAAAGCAAACATGCAGCTCAATCCGATTGATTAAAAATTTAAAACAGTACCCAAAAGAAAAAAGAAAATGACAAGCAGCTCTAACTAATACAGGGGATGCATGTTATTAGTATTTCTCATCAAATCATCACCCATTGTGCTCTGAGACTAAGAAAATCTAAGGTGGTTGATTTATATTGATTTTTCAAACCAGAACTATTTTACATCATTTAGTGATTAGTGATGCTGATGTTTGATCGAATGAATCAGGTGTTTGCTGAAATGTCTCAAGGAAGGACCCTCGAGTATTCATCATCTCAGCAAGCGACTCAGCATAGGAGAATGACAAGAACATTCAGGAATCACCAGGCAGGATAAGATCAAGAAGGCAGTAAGAAAGCATGTATTTTGGCCAAATAAAAATTGCAGATCTTTTAATGCTAAGATTAGTAATCAAACTATTATTGGGATATTGGTTTCGTAATTGTTGAATTAATGGCCCTGAAATTCTTCTATGGGTGAAGGGAAATTATAATATAAGATGTTTCCATGCTCAATAAGGCACGTATAAAAGGTAGCTGGTATTGACAGTTGGCAATCATGAAAGTTATGTCATAGTAGTAGTATTACGTACTTGCTTCATTTTCATTAGGAGTATATATAATACGGAAATACCATACAACTATATATAATTGGCCATTGCAAAATTATACCTTGTGTCAAATTAACCCAAGATTAATGGATTTCTTGGTGGGGTGGGTGGGTGTAATATGTTAGTAACGGCTAGCTTTCTCAGCTGCTGAAACTTCATTTTCAAAGCATATATGATCTTTATTTTGTGTAGATGAAATCATTGGGGAAAAAAATCTCAACATTCGTTTTCAAGTACATTTTTCAATACATAAAGTGGCAACTTTAAGAGCTGAATGTTAATTTCACTGTTTTAGGTACCTTTTTAATATTTTATTAAACCATAGACATGGGGGTTCGATTAAAGGAGATTTTGAATAATTTATTTAATGATAAATTGTTCGGAGTATGTTTCAGTCAAAAACAGGGGAGCTTCTTCAATTGGCCTGACTTCTCAATTGAAGTCAATCCTTAGTATTATAGTGAAAAAACAGAGGCTGCTCTGCCTTCCCAATGCAGTTCAACACGAGACTTCCTTTGGCCTGATGGATTATTTTGAATTATTCAGATTATTTTAGTCAAACTCAAAACACGGGACTTCCTTTGAGTCATCACTATTAATATTTTTATTTCTTAACATGAATGATTCTAATCAGCCAATGCTTAATGCACCTTAATGCACTCTTCATGTTTGGAGAGTGCAACGCCATTAGCAAAGTACAAACACTCGTATCACGTTTTATATATATATACTTTCTGCTGTTGTTTATTCGTGCAGAACCTCCTTGCTAGAGAAATGAAAAATTCACTAACACTTTATATGGGATACATATATGTTCAGCAAAAACTAAAATCAAGTCAAAGAAATTAGAATCATAGAATCTGTGAGTGCAAGTTTGTTAAATATGCTTTTGTAATACGAAAAGACTTGTGACAAGAACAATAATAGTTTTGACACCCACTTAGCTATAGCATGCATGCACCCATGTAAACCTTAAACCATAAAGCATTATTCCTCAACATGAATGATTCTAATTTCTTTGACTTTTGTAAGACGAAAAGACTTGTGACAAGAAAATTTTCAATGTCTTTTCGTAGATAACAACCATTTGATTTTGATGAATTAACTATATAAATGTTAATAACACATGATTTTGAAAAAAAAAAGCAGTTTTTCTAATGATTAATCAAAGGAAAATTCAAAGAAGAAAATTAAAGGAAAACAACCATAGGTGTTCGTGTTGGGAATGATCGTTTGCAATTTTCGCTATCCTGCCACAATTTGCTTTCTTCTCTGTACGTTTAATATTTGAATGAATATACCGGCATGGTGGTGATTACATTTGCTTCAGATTTGCTATCAGACGGTAGCCAAACAGCACTTCGTTATTCACTTACAAATCCCAACCATTAGATCAACGGAATTAAAATCTAACAGCGGGGTAGAATGACGACAAAAAAGTGGGGTACAGAGCTGGATCCTGGAGTAAAGAAGAAGAAATTTGACTATTTGAATATATATATAACAAAAAAACATTTTGTGCATCAACATAAAATAAGGTTGAAATTTATGAATATTAATATGAAAGAAGTGATAAAGTTAGTTTGTGCATACACAATTAAATTAAACTGAAATTTCGAAATATTTATAACAACCCAATTACGGCCTACTGATTCTGAGTTGGAACTGTTTTGACTTGTTTTAAAAATTTGTTAACTTCAACGACTAATAAAGCTTAATACCAGAGAAAGTGCTTCATTTTGGCTGATCCGTACTACTGCACTTGCTAAGCCATTAACCATAATGATGAAGAATAAAAATTTGATTTATATTGAATTTTCAAACCAGACTATCTTACATCATTTAGTTATTAGTGATGCTGATGTTTGATAGAATGAATCAGGTGTGTGCTGAATTGTCTTATGGAAGGACCCTCGAGTATTTATCATCTCAGCAAGCGACTCAGCATATGAGAATGGGAAGAACATTCAGGAATCACCAGGCAGGAAAAGATCAAGAAGGCAGTAAGAAAATCTTTATTTTGGCCAAATAAAAATTGTAGATCTTTTAATGCTAAGATTAGTAATCCAACCATCATTGGGATATTGGTTTGGTAATTGTTGAATTAATGGCCCTGAAATTCTTCTATGGGTGAACGGAAATTATAATATAAGGTGTTTTCATGCTCAATAAGGTACGTATGAGAGGTGGCTGGTATTGACAGTTGGCAATCATGAAAGTTATGTCATAGTAGTAGTATTACGTATTTGCTTCATTTTCATTAGGAGTATATATAATACAGAAATACCATACAGCTATATATTATTGGCCATTGCAAAATTATACCTTGCGTCAAATTAACTGAAGGTTAATGGATTTCTCCAACGAGACCCTCTTACTATACAAATTAATAATTACCTAATCTTAAACTAAATTTATATTTTATGTATTTGTGGCTTTTAAAAAATACATTCTTATTGTTGTTCTTGTAATTGATTTTGACTTATTTCATGTCTAATTTTTTTCTATCTGAAAAATCAAATCTCTTCTCAACATTCTCTAAATTAAAATTCAGAATTGAGGTTAATTTATCAAAAATGTATTCTTCATAGCATAAAATATATTCTTAATCCCGGAAAGCTACTAAATGCATCAACTAAATGACGTTGGTTTGGAACCGGAAATCCAAATGTGAGGGCTCCAGTAAGCATCTTCGGAGACAGCCCTCCAGCAGAGACACACTGAGAGACGATACAGCTTCGATTAACAGCCTTCCAGATTGCAGCCACCCCAACCCTCGTAGTTGAATTGCAATCCCGAGAATGAAGCATCAATCACAACTCTTGGCCCATATTTTACACAAACAGTTAATATATTCTCTATCTCTTTGTTGCTGTAAAGCAAGCCAGTTGGATTGACTGTTGGACCAGAAATGTATACCCACGGCTTCTTTACAGTCTCGAGTATTGTCACAAGTGTCCTCTCTGTCTTCTTAAGGCCCACTTCATACACAGTCGGGATATTCACAATGCTCGCTTTCAAAAATTTTGCAGCAGAAACATAGTTCCCATTCTAGCCAGCTGGGAAGCATAATGTTCCACCTTCTAGGATACAGCAGAGGAAGCTTATTAAACAGAGATTGAGAGCAACCTGCATATATGAATTCTGTATCTGTATCGACTGGGAAACCAAAATTGCTCTTGATATACTGTTTTATGCTAGGGGTGACGTCAATTTCTGACTCAGACATGTTTTGTCCTGCAAAACTTTCAAAGATAGCAGCTTTGACCAGAGATGGTATGGCAAGAAGCTTTGGTCTACATCCCATATGAATCAGGTCAGAGTTTGGTGTCCCAGTAATTGACGGTTCAGCACCGTTGAGGACAGAGATGGCTGATCTAGAAAACCCGATCATCTCGGTTGATTTGGCCTTTTCACATTCCCTCTGAAGAACATTTGTTGCTTCTTGTTGAAACTAAACCGGATTAAGCACCAATTTAGACCCCCCAAGAACCACCTTTATGAACTCAAGATTTCAGGATATACTTAGCTTTAATGGCTGATGAAGCAGTTGTAACCAAAGCAAGAAACTCAAAGAGAACCGAGACAAAAATACACACACACTTGACACCAATGATTTATAGTGGTTCGGCCACAGAGTGAGCCTACATCCACAGTGAAGGAGAAGAAGAGTTCCACTAAATGATTTATAGTGGTTCGGCCATAGAGTGAGCCTACATCCACTGTGAAGGAGAAGAAGAGTTCCACTATCTGAGCTTATTAAAGATACAAAGTTCTTAAGAAGGTGTTACAGAATCACTCTACACGAGATCTCACCATAAAGACATATATATAGTAAGAAAAGGATCTAGAAAGACCCTTCACCAGTCAGCTGTTAACGCCACCTGGGCTGCTTGTGAAGAACCCCAGTTTTTGCCCGGGTGATAACAACCTTTAACGGCCTTTTGAACCTCTGGTAGCCACGTGTTACACCTTCACAAGCTCTTGAGCACAAAGCGGCACAAACTCCTGTCGTTTTGAGTAAGTTATGCACGTGTTACGTCACGTGTGTTACTTACTCGTTTTCCCGACAGAGCAAGAATGTCATACAGCTCCGTGAACTCCTACGAATGACATGTCACATTTAATACAAAGATCCACGTGACTTGTCGTATGTGTTCTGAAGTTCAGATTTGAGTCTCATATCTAACACTTCCAATTTTTGTAACATAAATATCAACTACCTGATTACTGTCATGTTCAAATGGAAGAGTTATTCAACATTGGATATACTTAAATATATATATATATATTCAAAAATGGATTCTGTCATATGAAAACAAAGAAAAAAAGAAAAGGATAACCTCTTTATGTGTACGTCGCTCAGCAAGCTGGAAAGCCAGAAGCTCATGAAAAAGACAACCACAGTCTTAGACAAGGCCTTAAGGATGGACTCCTTTGTTGCCCTAGTGCTCTACCTATATACATACAAGTACATGGCTAGAGTTTAGTTGAATGTGTTGAACGGAAAAGATTTTCTGAAATGAATTTCGAAACTAAAAATCACTACAAGTTTTGGGTTCTATCAGGCATTTTCTATATACTACTAATTGTTTGAGCTTTTAAACTAAGACATCAAAACATAGATTATGTTCTAGCTGCTGTTTTTCACTTTAGATTGGGGATTGATTTTCAGCTTTAAGGCCTATGACATCCCAATACTCATAAATAAGCAAGCTACTTAGCGGCCAATAGTACATAAAATAGACATAAAATTGGATGGCCATCTGATTCCCCATGAACCAAAGCAAAATTAAATAACGAACTCCAATACCATTAATTCCGCGTTTTAATTTCAAGTTGGAAACTAGTGAAGCTAGAGGCTCAGGTGATTTAATTTTGTATATATTTAATAAAGTAAAAATAGAACCAGCATGGTAGCAAGACACAGCTAGCTTAGCCGGTGCTATGAAGGCTCTTTGTTTCTGCAGTTTTCTAAGTTTGAATAATAATAAAATTCAAAGTTGGTATTCAATGGGTAAGGTTTCTTATCCTTGAAATTTTGTTTAAAGAAAAAACCAATCCCACATAAAAGAATACAAATTGCAGGACCATTCAAGAGATCCTAGAGTAGAAGGAAATTTTGTAATAAGCTTCCGAGCAGTTTGCGAGGTAACTTCAATAACAAAAAGAAAAAATAAAATTTGCTTCTATTCTTTGTTAAAGTGGAATTTATTTGGTAATTAGACACGAGCTTTTATAGTAGCTAACATGCTACAGTATTAATAGCAGACTGTGCTTCTTTTTTGTTTAAAAAAAAACGTAGAGCTTTGGACGATCTACTCACCGAACCGAATCTGAATCAACTCAATATTCAACAAACCAGACTTAAACTTCTAAGAAATAGAATCACGAAGAAAGAACAAGAAGAATCAGAGACAAAATCACAGGGAAAACAGAGATAACGTGGTTCAGTCTCTCATGAGACCTATGTTGGGGAAAAATCAGGTTTTTAAATTTTTATAAAACCTTTTAAAGATCGCTCTCATATAATATATAATCAGATTCTGAAATCGACTAGAAAATCCGAGGGCTTTTTCCATCGATTTAGCTCCTAGATCACGATCCGCCACCACCACTCTTGTTAGATCACGATCCGTCTACCACCACGCTTGTTAGATCGCGAATCGCAATGATCTTCCGCATGACCAGTTCGATCTGACTTGACGCGCGGCTACTTTTATCACTACTAAAGCAATTAGACGATAAAATTTTTCTCTCAATAATCGAGAAAAATCTTATTCTCTGATTCAGATAAAGTATTTCTTTTTCTTTCGAAAAATGTTCTATATATCTCTCTTTGAAAACCCAAATAAAACTCACGTTTATTTGCTTTTTTCAATAGGGGATCCACCTCAGAAAATAACATACGCCCCTTATACAAAAGCCTAATTAAATGGGCCTCCCACTAAACGATATATTTAGGCCAATCTAAATAATTATCTTACTTATTAGTCTAAGAGTGGTGCAGTCAATTAAATGTAACCCGGGGATCATTGTAACATACATTAATAGAATTAAACTAGCCCAATTATTTAATTCCAAATCTACTCCACTAAAAGATTGAACTTCCATAATTGTATGTCAATAATAATTCGTGCCACATTGATTTCTTTTGCACAATCCTTTTGTACCACATCGTTAATTAAATTGATATCTCAACCCAATCAATTTAATAACATCTTATTCCTTGATCTTGGTTTCTCTAATGATCATTTTCAACATACTAAATATGTTGACACACTGCCAGTAGAATTCATGATGAGATGTGCAAAATTTATCATAATCCATAACCCAATACTCATAATTGCTCCTACCAAGATTGCAATCTTGACCACAAAATGTGTCGCATTGTAACTCAAATGAAATAACAATCACAATCATGAAATCATAACTCAAGATTAAGATTACGGTAAAATCAACGCCTATGAGATTTAATAAAGTGCTTATTACAAAGTTAATTAAATCTTATGTGATCCAGCCTAATGTAATGACTAAATTCATACGATTAAGATAAATCATTCAACGAATTTATTATAGCTACCTAAATAAAGCCAACTTTATTTATCAACTGCGAACTAAATTTATTTAATCATAAGATAACTTGTATTTATATCTTCTGTGAATCTACATGGTGATCACATAAATACATATAATATGATTAAATGGACTTTAATACAAATATTAATGCAATTAAGATATTTGAATAAAATACCTCATTTATTTTATTAATCAGAAAAATTGTTTATTACAATTAAATAAACACATATGCTTTTAAAGAGCATATTTTCCCAACAACCTAAAGCCACCAGTGAAAACATCAGAGCTTGCTTTTATATTTTTTTTGTAAACAAAAAATCAAATCGCTTTTCGACTTGCTCTAGAGTTTTTGGTCAAAATTAATCGAACTTCTAATCAATATGTAGTTACAAAATCGTTACGGAAGTGATAAAATAAACTCGAAGCATTGCATATGTATCTGTTAATCTTAATTGCCAATTTTTTTTTTCTTGCAACTAATATTAAACTTTATAGCATCATTTTACTGCCAAACATTTTTCTATAAATACATGTTTCATTATTGCATGATTAATATTTGCTGTCTATCATACTCATCAAATAAGTATTACTTTTTCTTTATATGTTAAATTATGAAGTCAATGTTTTTAATATCATATCATCAAAATTGATTGATGATGAAATGTTAATGTAATGTTGCATGGAGATGCTACCATGCCATTAGGATTAATGTAGTCTTGTAGATATATTTAATCTGTTGCTGTTGAAACTTTAATGGCTACACAAGTTAATTCGTGAAGAACTTGATGAATCGGACTTGAAAGAATGAAACCAGATCAACCAAACAAGAAAGCAATTCCAAGAATAGAACACAGAGCACTGTTTCAAGTACACAATCCAATGAAGGAAAAAACTACTCTTTTGTTGATCATAACAATCGAGATACAGGTTGATTACGAAGAGGCAATTACAAGGATCACAGAGAACCAAATGGCCAACAAAATGAACAAGAAATGAAGAAGATATTGATCTCAGATCAGGGGCTAATCACCAGCGCCTTTTATTCTGATATTTCTGGAAAAGGCATAACGAATTCTCAACGAACTCTGCCACATCAGCATAAAATTTGCAATGAGACCCCTCCAACTGAAGTCAGTCTTCAGACAGCCCCACGAACTCTTCGAATCTTGCATTTAAACCCAACACATCAGCAACTTATAACCTCACAGTTGGTGTGGCCATTGCACAAAGAATTGATCAGTTATTTCCTCTGTTTAATTGATCTGCTTAACTTGCAGTGTCTTCATTGATTATTTGTCTGTTTCCCCAATATTCTACAAATCTAAAACTTGTCAAAATTGTAAGTTTATGTTTCTTTCATTGATCCTTGCCACAAGCCATGTTGTGTTGGTCAGACACATGCATGCATGTGTGAAGCTTGCTCTTTTTTTTTCAACGACTGAAATTACTTAATTTTCGTTCTGATCTTTGTCCTATATCTTCTTTGAAAACGTTGTTGAAATCACCCTTGGCCAATAATCAAATGAACAGGCTCTCATTTCACTTGTATTAATTTCTTTACAATTTCTCAAAAATTAATCCTTTGCTTTAGCAGCGTGGAGTTGGTCGGATGTGAATCCTGCTGATTCCTTAAGATTTTTCATTTGTGCTCTCTTTTTCGTATTTCATATTTCAAGCGTGCTCTCTTCTTGAGCAGTTAAGCAATTGTAAATTGTCAATCTCTCATATCTCTGTTTTCAAAAAATTAGTTAAGCAATTGTACTGTGCTTTTATTGAAATGACCCTTTACTGAAGGAGGATTGCCTTCTGCGGAACTGACTAAGCTCCGGATAACGTGGTGTGATAAGCTAGAGGCCTTACCCAAGGACATGCACAGTCTTCAAGAATGAAACAGAGGAGTTCTGGCAAGCGTATATGGTATTGCTTCCCAGTTGAGGCAGATGATGGTATGTTTCCCAGCGGCCTTCAGTCACTTTATATTCATGATATGAAGATTTGGAAGCCATCGATGGGGTGGGGGGGAAGGGGGATTGAACAGATTCTCATCTCTACAACGACTGTCAATCGGAGGACTTCATGACGTGGTGTCATTTCGCCACAGGAGTTAGGAACCCTTTTGTGGATTTATGATTTCCAAAGCATGGAATGCCTGCCTTCAATTGGTCAAAATCTCACGTCGTTGGTGTATCTTTGGCTTTATATTCGTCCGAAGCCAAAATACTTTTTGGACAAGAGCGTGCCTACCTCGCTCTTGCAACTGTATATCAAGGATTGTCCGCTGATAGAAGAAAGATGCAGAAAGGATCAGGGCAGTATTGCCTATTATTAACCTAACGCACATTTTGTCGGATTAAATCGATCGTCTTATGTGGCAAGATCTCAGTTGAAATTTCACTCTCTCCTATCTTTAGTGTTCTTTTAAGAGAGACACTTTGAAAAAATTAATACAACAATTTCAACTTTTGAGAACTACAAGGTTAACACTTAACAGTTGTTGGATTCCAGTGAAAAGAATTTATTTGTTGAGGTTGAATGATAGAATATGTATATAATTTTCCTGCAGGTTTTGACCGTCTAAAATTTTCAGTGATACTCGAAAATTGGAACATATGCAAGAAAACAGAACAAAGAAACTAGCTCTTCCTAATTAGCGCATTCTACTTAATGATGTGTGATAAATGTGGGACTCTAATAATGTTTTGGATATATAAAATAATAAAAGGGTTGGCAACAGATGTCCATGCACATTTGTGAACTTATGGATGGCCAAAAACGACTCACTGCCAACGCTGCCAAATAATTTAATTTTGTGTTATGTGTGTGTATACAAAAATTAGCCAAACGCTTTTCGACATTCTCTGGAGTCAGCCTGAATCAGTTGAGTTTGTTATAAAGGTTGTTAGTTACTAGTAGCGTGATATTCCATTGTGAGTGTGTAGAATCTTACAATTGTATATAAGAGCTTGTATCATTTTTGAGATAAAAAAAATACAGAAATTTACATCCTCTTAAAGATTCTATTTGCTCTGTATTTTCTCGGCAATTTTCTCACTTACCAAACAGTACTACAAAGTCATATGAACTTTAATTTCTAGTGTCTTTGGCCAGAAATAATTTATTTTTCTAACTTGTAAATACCCTATAATTAGTGAAGTGATAAAGTACACTCAAAGTAAGATTTTTCTAATATCTTTTGAAAGATAACAACTCAAAGTAAAAAACTGACTGACCAGCTTACAAATGAAACCAATAGCTTGATGGGTTAATAAATTAATAATTTTTACTAGTAGAAAAGAAATAAATTAAATCGTTTTATTCGTTAAAAAATCATATTACATTTTATTTCTCTAAATTTTAAAAATCATATTACGTTTTATTTCTCTAAATTTTAAGATTGGATTTCACTCTGATTCCTAATCTAACCAGGAATCTCACATCATAAAAGAACAAAAACGAGATAAACATTTACCAAAGAATTGATACAACAAAACCCAAAGGACTAGTAAATGACATGAATCTACAACAAACACAAATACAATAGAGTTTTTTTTCTCAGATAATTGTGTGCTCAATGATCAAAGACAGCGTGACAAGTCATTCTCCCAACTTTATTTTTTTAAACTCAAACTTCTCTATTATATTTTATACTTTACTTTATAAAGTCAGGAGTGTGGCGATGTCTTATTAAAATGAAAAGAAAAATTGGTGATGTAAGACAATTATTTAGTTGGTGTTAATTATTTCAAGCCTTCAAGGCTTTTTTTTTAAAATTTTTGTCAACTAAATTTTTACTAAGTTAGTATTCGATATGTTAATAGAGTATTTCTATTCCTATTTAGGAAGGCTTGTACTTAATGTAAATTAACATAACTTCATTCATTGTCACTCAAGTAGAAATTACACTCCAATATGTTGTGAATCTTCTAACTTATGTATTTTTTTTTATAACATTATTTGATGAGAAACCATAAGTAAAGTTGTTCAGGCTATGCTAGGGACCCCTCTTAGTGTTTATAATAGACCATCTGTTATCACCTCTTTGAAATTTATAAATACCAATAATATCTCTGGACTAGAGTGCAATGAATCCAAAACTCGAAGCCCTAAAACGGCTGTGTTTCGAGTAAGCGAATCCACTTACGACTCACGTGCAACACACGTGCTATCTTCTTCACTAAACTTAAGGAAAAACGACGCTACTTTCAGTCGTTTTGAGCAAGTTTAAGTGAAGCACGTGAGACCGCATGTGATAAGGGAATCAACTTCGTTATGAAGCCGTTATTCATGCGTCCAAAAGCTGTGCAATCTGGGTTTCAAATATCAGGGGTACAAAGAGGCTGGTTGTTCCTTGCAATCTCCTCTGTATTAGCTCTGTAAAATTCATTTTGAATCATCAATAAAGCTTTTTCTGTGGCTTCCCCCAAGGATGTAGATTGTGCATTTATGCATAATCGAACCACGTTAAATCCTGTTCTTTGTGTGAGTGTGTGCTGCTTCTAGTTCAATTTAATCTTCTGTTTTCAACCTCCATTAACCTAGAGCTGAGGTGTGAATCAGCATTGAAGCCTCAGATTGGTGTTGGTTTAATTGCAACTTGAACAGATCTTGACAAAGGTTCTTGGACAGTGATTCATTTCTAATCAGAGAACAAAGCAATCAAGTCACTACAATATCATTATTCAATCATTTAGAAACACCTGAGTATTTATGATTAGTTTGTCTGTCAATTAGAATTAGACACGTGTATATATGTAAACTCTAATTACATCTTGATACTTGCATTGTATATGAGCCATATCTAAAAAACTGAGCTCTAATTTCTACTACAATTTTTTAAAGTTAGATAGATGCACCAAATTGGAGGCAACACGTAAAGATGGATTCTTCCCGCTGGACGCTGATTTTAATTTTCTTTCTTTTTTTTTTTCCATTTATTCAATGATGCTTGGTCCATGCATGTCCAGTTCGTCAAAACTATTGGTGGTGGGACTGCTGTTGTTTTCAGTTATTTCTGTTGTGTCTATATCATTGATAACATATTAATCTCGTTTGGGTGGGTGTAGTCTGTGAGTAATTGCTGGCTTTCTCAGCTGCTGAAACTTCATTTTCTAAGCACATATGATCTTTTTATTACATATATATTTGTTGCAACTGCATATGTATGCAATATGTGGCTTGTAGGGTAATTTATTAATATTCATAATTAATACTTTTTTTTTTCAAATTTAGCCGAAGTTGTTGAACATATAAATACTCAAGCGTTCAGTGTTCTTTATTAAAATAACATGATTGAACATAATTAAATAATGAAAATCAGATTATTATGATGATTGGACTAGTTAGCTAGATTAGTATTATTTTGCCCAATTATCAATCATAACATTCAATTATATATAATATGTCCCTCATGCTTTCTCTTTCAATTAAAATCATAAAAAGACTTGCAATGTAGACCATATAATTGTTATGTTGTTTGTTGGAGTCAATTGTTGTTGCTTTTATTATTGTCAAAGATTGCCTTTGCGAGTTATTTATTTTGTATTTATGAAATCAATTGGGGTTTCACTCTGACTGATGGATGTTGCTGGGTATAAGTTAGCTGAATGTTCAATGTTCATGCACTTTTGAGATACATATGGCAATGAAAATTGAGTGAGTTTCTGTGATGTAATATGATACTATTCAATCAAGCAACTCTACTATTTACAGTGATAGACACAGTTGAAACTAGTGCACATGCATTAGCTAGATGATAATTAAGAGACCAAGATTATATTTCCATTATAATTAACAACTAACGATCCAACGTGATCCAGTGTCAACTAATTTTCGGTTTCTTGTATTAATTTCTGTTTCAATATATATAATGGCAATCCCATGAGTTGAGTGTTAATTCCACTGTATTAGACACTGTTGTGATGGAAGCAAATCTGTTGGTGAAAACGTAAGCTGATGCTGCGTTTTGGAAAGTCAAACTCGTATCTCCTGGAACGACATGTATGAAGGTCGTTTTGGTTAAGTGATGCACGAGAGTTTCACGTGCACGAATAGGTTGCGTTCTTGGTTCGTTAAAATCAGTTAACTCACATGATTGTCACGTGGTTTTCTGGGTTGGTTGCTGATTCGTTAACGAGCTGTTATATACAGCTGATTCTGGCAACAGAGAGAGATGACGAGAGAGCTATTGAGAGTTGAGAAGATTGAAAACCAAAGGCTTCTTGAGAGACTCTGTAACTAGCTTGATAAACTCTCTGTAACTTCTTTGAACAATCAATAGAATTGGGTTCTGTTTCTCCCGTGGATGTAAGCTAGATTGAAGCTAGCTGAACCACGTTAATTCTTGTTCTTTTCTTTATTTCTAATAATCTGTGTGTATTCTGCTGGATTGATTCTTGGTGCATCTTGTTTGTTTGATTGTGATCTTGGGAAGTGTTTTGAGTTGATTGGGATAGTTAGTCACTCTTAAACACTACAATTGGTATCAGAGCCTGGATTACAAATCAGACACAAGTATGGCTGGTTCAAAGATCGATCTAGAGAAGTTTACAGGGAAGAATGACTTCAACATGTGGAAGGTTAAGATGGAGGCACTACTGATCACTCAAGGGCTAGGTGATGCCTTAGAACCTATCATCAAGAAAGAAGGATTAGAAGCCTCCACATCTTCATCATCATTAACACCACAACAAGCTGCTGAGATTGACAAAAAGGCAAGGAGTACCATAATCTTGAGTCTTGGAGACTCGGTGATCAGGGAAGTTGCAAGAGAAAGAACAGTGGCTGATCTGTGGGCAAAGCTTGAAAGGGTGTATATGACTAAATCGTTAGCCAACAGACTTTATATCAAGAAGAGGATGTTCACGCTAAAAATGGCTGAAGGATCATCTCTTGAAGACCACATTGATGAATTCAACAAAGTCTGTGATACACTGGAAATAATTGATGAAGGTTTAGATGATGAAGGTAAAGCATTGCTTCTGGTCAGTTCACTTCCACCCTCATATTCAAACTTTGTCGATGCACTCATGTATGGGAGACAAACTTTATCATTGGATGAAGTTAAGGCTGCCCTAAATACTAGAGGGCTGCAAGAAAAGTCAGGGAATATGAACTCTGGAGAAGTGCTGGCAGTAAAAGCAAGAACTGATAAGTATGATGGAAAGAAAAAGAAGCAAGGGAACAACAAACAAAAGACTAAAGGCAAGAAATGTTTTCAATGCCAGAAAGAAGGGCATTTCAAGAGAGATTGACCAGAACTCAAGAACAAGAAAAGGGAACAAAATGGGCTACAACAGGAAGAGGGTATGAGTGCTTCAGAGCATGTGCAAAAAGGTACCTGGATTCTAGACTCAGGTTGTACATTTCATATGTGCCCCTTTAAAGACTACCTATTAAACTATCATGAAACTGATGGTGGAAAAGTTATAAACAATAATAAGATTGTGGGGATAGGAAATGTAAACCTAAAATTGCATGATGGAACAATTAGAGAATTAAGGGAAGTTAGGTATGTGCCTGAGCTTAAAAGGAACTTAATATCTCTAGGTATGCTTGACCAAATGGGCTAGATAAGCTTGAATGGTGAGAATCTCAAATGGAGATGGAGTAGTTATGAAAGGTTACAAGAGAAATGGAGTTTATGTTTTGAATGGGGAAGCTATAACTGGTGTATCAGGAGTGTCAATAAGTTCAAGCTGTGATAACACTTTGCTGCTGTGGCACCTTAGATTAGGACATATGAGCTTGAGAGGTCTGAAAGAATTACAGAAGCAAGAGGTTCTAGGCAGCAGTCAAATCTCGAAACTGGATTTTTGTGAAGACTGTGTACTAGGCAAAGCTACAAGAAATAGCTTTGGGAAATCAATTCATTCCACCAAGGGCATCCTTGAATACATACACTTCATTTATGACCGACAAAGCTTTCACTAGGTGGCAACACCTATTTCTTGTCTTTAATAGATGATTATTCAAGGAGAGTATGGGTTTATGTCTTAAAACACAAAGATAAGGTATTTGGCAAATTCAGAGAGTGGAAATCCCTGGTTGAAAATCAAACTGGATTGAAGGTAAAGAAACTCAAAACTGACAATGGTCTTGAGTTTTGCAATCAGGAGTTTGATAGCTACTGTGCAAATTATGGCATTGCAAGGCATAGAACTGTAAGGCTGACTCCTCAACAAAATGGATTAGCTGAAAGCATGAACAGAACCCTGATGGACAGAATAAGAAGCATGATGATCCAGTCACAACTTCCCAAAGGATTGTGAGACTCTAATGTTATCATAAATCTAAGTCCTCTCGCAAAGACTTGACTTCAAAACCCCATTTGAGAAATGGCATGGAAAACCAGCAGACTATGGCAGCCTCAAAGTATTTGGATGTCCAGCTTATGCACATGTGAGTCAAGGGAAGTTAGCTCCAAGAGCCCTTAAAGGAAAGTTCATTGGGTACCCTGAAGGTGTTAAGGGATTCAAACTATGGTGTACAGACCTTAATCATCCCAAGTGTATTATCAGTAGAGATGTAATATTCAATGAGAAAGCTGCACTGGAAATGAAGAAATCTACTGACACAGATGCACAAAAGGAGAAAGAGAGAACCAAGATTCAGTTTGAGGTGGAGCCCTACACCAGAGAAGCTTCAGAAGATGAAGATGACTCTTATCAAGGAGCTGCTGATCTAGAAACTGATCATGTAAAGCAGACTGAAGCTCAGCATCAGGAGTACCAGCTGACAAGAGACAAAGAAAGAAGGAAAGCAAAAGCACCTGTCAGATATGGATATGCAGATCTGATAGCCTATGCATTAACAGCATCTCATCAAATTGATGATGATGAACCCAAGAACTACAAAGAGGCTATCCAGGGACCATACAAAGATGAGTGGAAAAAGGCCATGGATGAGGAAATCTATTCACTGAAGAAGAACAATACATGGGAGCTGATTAAAAGACCTGCCAACAGCAGAACTGTAGGATGTAAATGGATTTCCAAAGTCAAAGATGGACTAATAGCTACTGAACCTAGAAGATTCAAAGCTAGGTTAGTAGCTAAGGGTTACACACAGAGGGCTGGAGTGGATTTCAAAGAGGTGTTTTCACCAGTAGTCAGACACACATCAATCAGAGTGCTACTGGCTTTAACGGCTGTAAAAGACATGGAGCTTGATCAACTCGATGTCAAGATAGCCTTTCTACATGGAAGACTAAATGAGGACATCTTGATGACACAGCCTGAAGGGTACACAAGTCCTGAATTTGTTGTGTGTTAAAGAGAGTCACCGTATGGGTCAAACAATCACCTGCAATTAGGTTTGATGAGTTTATGGTCACTCATGGGTATCTAAGGTGCAGCTATGATGTATGTGTTTACTACAAGATCATACAATCAGGTAACTACATATATCTGCTGTTATATGTAGATGATATGTTGATTGCTTGTAATGAAAGGGAAGAGATTGAGGCTTTGAAGCAACTGCTCAATTCAGAATTTGATATGAAAGACTTGGGTCCAGCTAGGAAGATTTTGGGTATGGAAATAATAAGGAAGCGGTACTATGATTCGAGGAAGTATCTAGAAGGTCGAACTTTTGGATGTCAAAGAAGTCGAGTAACCCTCAGATCTCACTTCAAGCTGTCATGTTCACAATGCCCCAGTACAGATGAAGAGAGGAATGAAATGACAAAGGTTCCTTATGCAAATGCTGTTGGTTGCATGATGTATGCAATGGTACTTCCAAGACCAGACTTAGCTCATGCTTTAAGTGTTGTAAGTAGGTTTATGGCTACACTGAAAGAGCACGGAAGGTCAAAACGGGTGAGGTATCTCACACAACAGTATGGGCTGGTATACGGAAAATCAGCTGGGAAGGTTGCAGGTCTCTGTGGTTATGTTGACTCAGACTATGCAGGTGACCTAGACAGAAGGAGATCTCTAACTAGCTATATGTTTTTCTTGGATGGTTTCCTTGTTAACCTAAGGCAAGTTGCTGTTGTCAACAATGAGGAATATACGCAATGTAAGGAAGCTCATGAGAGGGTTGATAACAGAACTTTGGATGAAGCAGGAGACTGTGGAAGTTCATTGTGACAGCTCAAGTGCAATTTACTTGGGTAAGAACCCATCTCACCATGAAAAAACTAAACACATAGATATCAAGTTACATTTTATCAGAAATGTGATCTCTAAAGGCGTGATTAGCATGGTGAATGTGCATACGGATGATAATCTAGCTGACATGCTTACTAAGGTTGTAACTACAGCTAAGTTCAAGAGTTGCTTGGACAAAGCTGGGCTGAGTGAATTCTAAATACTCAGGTTGGAGAAATCAGGATCAGGGAGTGATTTGTTCAAGGTGGAGAATTGTTGTGATGTGAAGCAAATCTGTTGGTGAAAACATAAGCTGATGTTGCGTTTGGAAAGTCAAACTCGTATCTCCTGGAACGACATATATGAAGGTCGTTTTGGTGAAGTGATGCACGAGAGTTTCACGTGCACAGATAAGTTGCATTCTTGGTTCGTTAGAATCAGTTAACTCACATGATTGTCACGTGGTTTTCTGGGTTGGTTGCTGATTCGTTAACGAGCTGTTATATACAGCTAATTCTGGCAATAGAGAGAGATGACGAGAGAGCTATTGAGAGTTGAGAAGATTGAAAACCAAAGGCTTCTTGAGAGACTCTGTAACTAGCTTGATAAACTCTCTGTAACTTCTTTGAACAATCAATAGAATTGGGTTCTGTTTCTCCCGTGGATGTAAGCTAGATTGAAGCTAGCTGAACCACGTTAATTCTTGTTCTTTTCTTTATTTCTTTCAGTTCTAATAATCTGTGTGTATTCTGCTGGGTTGATTATTGGTACATCTTGTTTGTTTGGTTGTGATCTTGGGAAGTGTTTTGAGTTGATTGGGATAGTTAGTCACTCTTAAACACTACAGGCACCTTTGTGATATTTTATTAAACCATAGAAACGGGGGTTCGATTAAAGGATATTTTGAATGATTTATTTGATTAAAAATTATTCAGATTATGTATTTTTATTTTTCAGTAATGAACAGGGAAGTTCCTTGAATTGGCTTGACTTGCCATTTTGTGCAATAGTAGGAAAGAGAGGCATTACGCCTTCCCAATTAAGATCAATTTCTAATACGATGCTCAAATCAAGTTCATCTCTTGAGGTCTTTGGCCTGATGTGTTGTTTCAAATTATTCAGATTATTTTAGTCAAACTCAAACCAGGGGACTTCCATGGGTATGTGTCATCACCATTGGATATTTGGACTCATTAAGTTTTAGAAATTGTTATACTGATGCAGGAAGCTCTTTAGGCACAATATCACGAAATTTTGAGATTAACCTTTTAAACTGAATCGAGGTTGTTCCCAATCAAGTCCAAATTACTCTCTAGAAATTTGGGTTATTAAAGGGCTTCATACATCATACAAGTAATATTCTTCGTAATTATTAACACATTAATATGACTAATTAGAAAGTAAAATGAGATGGATTTTTTATTTTGAAATAAACAGATTGATTGAAGAATATTATTAAAAGGATGGGACTATTTGTAATCTAAAATTTTCTCAAAATGCCCTTCTATTATGCGCACTAGTTAATAGATTTTAGGAAATCACTTTTCACTTTGAACACTTTTGTAAATATCAAAATACTCCGCAATAACATTTCTTCCATTATCTTTAGTTTTTTCACTACACCCATAAAAATATTTAGCATACCAAGATATAGTTACCTTTTGCTCTCCTTATTTGTTAATAATATCATTTTGCTAATTTTATGTTTCATAGTTGTCCAACTTCTAAAATTTATATTCATTAAAATTCGAAAAAAATTGGATGGCTGAAATTGCTTTGTACATATTTGCTGAAATCCGCTTCCTCATGCCATTCGCGGGCGAGCCTGTGTGTCGCGGGGCTTTTCCCTCCGTAAGTCGAGGCTATGGCATTGGGGGTCATGGGCTGGAATCCCATGATGATCTCGAACGGACTCTTGCCCGTAGCCTCGCTTCGCTGCAAGTTATAAGAAAATTGGGCGATGTCGAGTAGCTTCGCCCAATCCCGCTGGTGAGCGCTCACATAATGCCTCAGGTACATCTCGAGGAGGCCATTAATGCGCTCGGTCTGCCCATCCGTTTGTGGGTGGAAGCTTGTCGAGAACTTGAGATCGGTCCCCAACATCTTAAAGAGCTCCGTCCAAAACCGCCTAGTGAACCGAGGGTCTCGGTCGCTCACAATGCTCTTCGGAACTCCCCAAAGCTTCACAAGGTGCTTGACGAATAGGCGGGCTGCCTCATCCACTTTGCAATCGGCGGGCGCGGCAATGAATGTGGCATACTTGCTGTATCGGTCGACAATGACCATG
The DNA here is from genome assembly GCA_030448925.1 of Citrus cavaleriei. NCBI lineage: Eukaryota > Viridiplantae > Streptophyta > Magnoliopsida > Sapindales > Rutaceae > Citrus > Citrus cavaleriei. The sequence goes on from JAUJEN010000215.1 coordinate 212,929, forward strand.
ATGCTCCCACAACCTTTGGACTTGGGCAGCAATGTGATGAAGTCCATGGAGACACTTTCCCATGGCCTTGTTGCGAGTGGCAGCGGCTCCAACAATCCTGCTGGAAGTTGATGATCAACCTTGTCTTGTTGGCACACAAGACAAGTTTGCACATATGCCCCGATGTCGTCCCTCATGTGCGGCAAAAAATACGAGGCTTGAACTAGTGCGGTGGTGCGCTCGATTCTTGGGTGACCAGCCCACTTGGAGTCATGGCACTCCTTGATAACTTCCTTCCGCAAGTTTCCCCACCTCGGAACAAACAACCGATCTCCCTTGGTGAGGAGGATGCATTCCTCTTGCCAAAATCCTTTGCTAGCGGATCTTGTTGGAGACCTTCCTTGATGCGTGAGACAAGGTCGGACTTCGGTTGGCTCATGCTAAGAGTTGCCAATTCGGCCTTGCGGCTTAGAGCATCCGCAACGACATTGGCTTTACCCGGTTTGTACTCGAGCCGATAGTCGAATTCCGCTAGGAAATCTTGTCACCGTGCTTGCTTCAGACTTAACTTCTTTTGCGTCTGAAAGTAGCTTGTCACCACGTTGTTCGTCATAATCGTGAAGTGTGAGCCAAGCAAGTAATATCGCCATACTCTTAGGCCATGGATGATGGCTATCATCTCATTTTCTTGCACCGTGTAGCAGCGTTCCGTATCGTTTAGCTTTCGACTCTCGAACGCTATGGGGTGGCCTTCTTGCATGAGGACTCCTCCTATGGCGAAATTCGAGGCATCCGTTTGGACTTCAAAGGGCTTTGTGTGGTCCGAAAGAGCAAGGATAGGTTCCTCCGAAATTGCTCTTTTCAACTCCTCGAATGCGCGTTGGCACTCTTCGGACCAATGCCACGTTCTGTTTTTCTTGAGCATATCCGTCAAGGGTGCCGCCTTGGCCGAATAGCCCTTGATGAAGCGGCGGTAGTAATTCACCAGCCCAAGGTATGAGCGAAGCTCGGGCATTTTCGAGGGAGGCTCCCAATTGAGGATGGCCTTTACTTTGGCATTCTCCATCATAATCTTCCCGCCCGCAATCCTATGGCCAAGGAACTCCACTTCTTATTGTGCAAACAAGCATTTCTCTAACTTGAGTAAAAGCTCGTTGTCTCGAAGTACTTGGAGGACTTGTCGCAAGTGTTGGGCATGATCCTCGAGTGTGGTGCTATACACCACTATGTCATCCAAGTACACGACCGGGAAGCGGTCGAGGAATGGTTGGAGCACCTTGTTCATGAGTGTGCAAAATGTGGCGGGTACATTAGTAAGGCTAAAAGGCATCACAAGGAATTCGAAAGACCCGTACCTTGTTGTGCACGTTGTCTTCGGTTCGTCTCCCTTGGCGATCGCATGGTAGTACGGGGCGCCGTCGAGTTTGCTGAAGTGCTTTGCCAAGGTCGAACAAGTCCAATCGAGGGAATTAGATACTTGTTTTTTATGGTGATCTTGTTGGCGTCGATGCACATCCATGATCCATCCTTTTCTTTTGGAAGAGGACCGAGTTATCGAATGGGGCCTTTGAGGGCGAATGTAGCTGCGTCCGAAGTCTTTGAGTTGTCTCCACTCTTCTAATTCGGTGGCCGTGCGGTAGGCGCCAAGGCTAGTAACCCGGCGCCTTGTTCGGCTTCGATGGCATGATCTACCTCTCGTCGAGGTGGGAGCTTCTTCGGAAGTTCTGGAGGCATCACGTCCTTGTACTCATTGAGGACAGCTTGAATTCGTGGAGGGACTTGGCTTGGCGACGTTCCACTATTTCCTTCCTCGTTTAGTTCCCGAATGGAGACCAAGAAGCTGGGGTCCTTCTTGAAATCCCTCTTGAATTGTATGGCGGAGAGTGTCTTCTCCTCGGACTTGCCTCGTTCCGTGGGAACCATGCATGCCTTGCTCCCGTCGAGGATGCTTAGGGAGTTCGTAGCGGGCAGCGGAAAGGCATGGACTTGTTCAAAGAATTCCATGCCAAGGACCATCTTGAAGTCGTCCATCGGAACGATGGAGAAATCAAGCTTTCCGCTCCATGTTCCAAGTATAATGTGCACGCCTTGTGCGACTCCCGCAATTGGCTTGGCGGGTGAGTTTACTGCCTTCATTGTGCCTCCTTCCGGTGGCGCTGAGCCTGCGCTCTTCACGGACACGAAATTGTGTTATTTGCGATGAACGGTGGCGTTTACCTTTGCGCTAACATACATGAGCCCTTTCTTGACGAGTGCGGTCTGTTGGTGATTGAGTGCATCGAGGCATTGGAGAGAACCCATGCTGAGTTGGGGTTCCTTCGTGGACATTGCGGGGTTGCTCTTGAGTTGGGCAAAACATTAACGACCTCTTCTCCGGACGATCAGCGTGCCAATGAGGACCATTGCATAAGCATGGGCTTGTTTTAAGCGCCCTTCTTGCCCTCCGAGTTTCCTTGCCCACTCGTGTTGCTGGTACTTTTTCGCCCCAATCTTTGCGGTTGTTGCCTTGTCCTTTGTATCTCCCCACGCTTTTGCCTTGGTTGGCCTTTTTATCCTTGGATTGGGTAGAGTATTCGGTAAGCGATTCTGCAACGGCGATGGCGTCGTCAAGTGTTTGAACACCACGCTTATCAAGCTCGGTCTTGGCCCAATCCTTGAGGCCATCTTGGAAGTAGAAGAGTGAATCCTTGTCAGACATGTCACTTATCTCCAACATAAGGGTAGTGAACTCGTTGATGTACTCCCGAATACTATCCGATTGCTTGAGGTGGCGTGGCGGCTCGTGACTTCTCACGCATTGCTTGGGGCGAACCTTTCGGTTCTTGTTCGATGTCGGCGATGTCGCAAATGCCCTTGCCCATCTTGCCATGCTGCGACTCCACCGTAGGTTGTCGGCGCCTCTGGGGTGGATTGCCCACTTTCGATCTCGCCTGGGCATCGAAGTATTGATCCAGACCAAAGAGGAAATTGTCCACGATTGTGGCATTGCGTGTGCCATCATAGGTGTCGGGCTTTGGCACATCAATGTGGCGAGCATCACTCGAGTTTGCGGAAGCTGGACTTGAGGAGAGTGTGCGCTTGTGCCATACCCAATCCGAGCGGACTTCATCCACTTCCGCACGGACAGCACGTAGTTCGTCCTGAACAAAACTACGAAGTTTTAGCAACTCATCATGGAAAGAACGAAACTCACCTCGAAGAGTGTTCGCTTGCTCTTGGATGAGAGCTTTGGTTGCCACCGTGAATTCGGCGTATTCTCCCTCGAGTCCATCCACTCGTTCCTCCAATCCCTCGAGACTTTCTTGAGCGGAGGACAATGCGATTTCGAGAGTATCCACACGAGGCTCCAACACATCCACGGATGGGGCCTTGGACTTGCTGCGAGTCTTGCCTTGGGCGCGTTCTCCCTCTCGGTCGCGGCTTGGTTCCCGTGGAACATCCACACCAACAACACCCTCTTGTGCTACGTTCGAAGGGTTGGCCATTGCTTTGTGAGCTAACTTGCGTGCGTGCAAACCTTAGCTCTGATACCACTTGTCACGGGATGAGTGTTTTGCGCAGTTAACCCGTGCGGCACTTAGACAACTTTGCCGAATGTTGTTAAGTAAGCCTAGAGCTTCTCGAACTAGAGAAGAGAGCAATTGAGACAAAGAAGAAAACTTGTATTGCACAAAGAGAGAATACAATGCTTGAGTTGCTTACAATGCTTGTTGTTGAGTTTGTTGGATACAAATGCCTAATGCCATCCCATATTTATAGGGGAGGCTTGCCAAGCTCTAGAGATTCTAGAGAATTCTACCATTTCCTAGCTATTTACATGTGCTGGAATTTTATGGAGAATTCTAGAGTATTTACATGTTCAAATGTGCTAGAGTTGCCTAGAACTTTCCGGAATTGGGCCAAGTTAGCACTCTTGGCCTTGTGTTGGCTCTCTAGCCTGAAATTGTGGGCATTTGGGCTAGCGATTTGGGCAGTCCGCAACACATAGGTGTTTGTGCTGGGATGACCATTTGTAATTTTTGCTATCCTGCCACAAATGGCAAAACGTAAATTTGTAGACCTAGTACGTTTAATATTTGAATGAATGTACTCGAAAGTCGTCGGATTAGCCGCGATCATAAAATAAAATTTATGATATGCATATAAGCACACATCAAGGCATCAACAAAAATGCTCATAGGACTTTGGGAAGAGAGCTCATTAATTGCAAGGCTTTATCTTCATCATTTAATTCTGCATCAATGCTTTTCAAAGTGTCACACTTTGTTGAACCCATCAATATGATCATCGAGAGATGAGCCTTGATCATCTTTAGGTAAAAATCCTCTTCTTTATGTACAATCATTAAAGGGGATTTTCTCATATACTCTCCAACTTAGCCCATCGTCAGCTAACCATGGATTCTTTGCCACTTCCTTATCACTGAGTCTACCTCAAGATCAATCTTTGATGTAGCCATACTTGGATCTTGATCGAAGACCTATTACCAATTAAATTGTCAAGATAGCCGTTAATCAAGCTATCAAAACGCCAAGACCTTGTTCAAGATCAAACTAGCTACATATGAACAATTGAATGACCTCGATGAACTCAATAGATGACTTGGGAACTTAAAACAAGATTTCAGCCATTAGGAAACAAAAAATAAGCAAGATTAACAAACAATCACACGAAACCAACAACATTTACGGTTAACATGCAATGAATGACTTCCATCCAAGGGAGAATCGACCAAAATGAGTTTTATTTATGATTCAAAGTAATTTTACAGAGATCACATGGAGAAACTAACAAGGAATAAGATGATACTTTCCCTCTCTCTTTATGCTCTCTAGAAAGCTCTTTACATCTTCTTGAACAGCTTCGAAACATATATAACCCCTGGTTACTTGAGATCCAGCCACATGTATAACAACTTATGACTAACTTGATTCTTCCCTCACGTGCTTGTCGCGTGTAGAACTTAAACCTTAGTGCCACGGGATGAGCGTTTCTTTAACCGTCTGACATAAACAACTGCGAATGTTCTGCTAAGTAAGCTTGAGCTTCTCGAGAGATGAATTGAGCCAAAGAAAGAACTTGTATTGCACGAAGAGAGATTACAATTCTTGTTGGATACAAATGCCTAATGACCTCCCATATTTATAGGGGAGGCTTGTCAAACTTGGCCTAACTTTGCCAAACTCTAGAGTATTCTACAATTTCCTAGTTATTTACATGTGCTGGAATTGTATAAAGCATTCTAGAATATTTACATGTTCACATGTGCTAGAGTTTCCTAGAACCTTCCGGAATTGGGCCAAGCTAGCACTCTTGGCCTTGTGTTGGCTCTCTAGCCAATTGGGCTAGCAATTGGGCGGTCCGCAACATCCTCCCCACCTAGCTCATGGCGTCCTCGTCGCTCGTCAAGTCTTTGGAAGTGCTCGGTAGTGCCAAATCATCTTCACGTTCCCAGTGGCTTCGCTCAGGGAGGTTTTTCCACTGTACTCGCTATGTCTTTGAGCCTCCTTTGAAAGCCGTCCTGATGATGTCCATCTTTTTAGTGAGCAGTGACAATAATGGTTGTACGCCTCGATTCTCCGACTTGGTTCTCATGTCTTGTGATATGGCTTGAGAAGGCTCACATGGAAGACCGGATGGATCTTGAGTCTTGCCGGAAGTTGGAGTTAATAGGCGTTGCCCACGTGAACAACTTCGGAAGGGTCCCTCGCGCCTTTCACTAACCCCTTGTGAACTTTCCATGAAGCCTTGAATTGTTGGGGTAGCTTGATCATGGCTTGATCACCTTCCTCAACATGCTCTCCTTATCCGCCCTTCTTTCTCGCGGCTTTGTCGAGGTATGCTCGTGATGTCCTTCCTCATGCCATTCGTTAGGCGAGCTTGTGTGCTTGTGGCTTTCCTCCGTGAAGTCGGTTTATGGCGATTGGTGGGTCAAAACCCATGATGATCTCAAATGGACTCTTTCCCGTAGCCTCGCTTCGCTGCAAGTTATAAGAAAATTAGGCGATGTCAAGTAGTTTTGCCCAATCCCGCTGATGAGCGCTCACATAATGCCTCAAGTACATCTCGAGAAGGCCATTGATGCGCTCGGTTTGCCCATCCGTTTGTGGGTGCAAGCTTGTCGAGAACTTGAGATCGATCCCCAACATCTTAAAGAGCTCCGTCCAAAAACGCCCAGTGAACCGAGGGTTTCGGTCGCTCACAATGCTCTTTGGAACTCGCTGCTTCTGCAGCGAATAGAGTGCCTCGTCTTTGCGGTGGCGGCGATGAATGTATACGATCGGTCTGACGACCATAATGCTTCCGTAGTAACCTTCTCGGACTTAGGCGTGATGTGATGAAGTGCATGGAGACACTTTCCCGTGGCCTTGTTGCTGGCGGCGACTCCGATAATCCGGGGAGTTGATGATCCTTTGTCTTGTTGGCACAAGAAAAGTTCGTGACATATGCCGATGTTCCTCGTATGCGGCCAAAATACGAGCTTGAACTAGTGCGGTGGTCGCTCAATTCTGGGTGACCCAGCCCACTTGAGTCGTGGCACTCCTTGATAACTTCGTGGTAAGTTTCCCGCGCAGCACGACGATCTCCCTTGGTGAGGAGGATGCCTTCCTCTTGCCAAAGCGCCTTATCTTTCCCTCGAGCACCTTCTCCAGCAAATCCTTTGCTAGCGGATCTTGTTGGAGACCTTCCTTGATGCGTGAGACAAGGTCGGACTTCGGTTGGCTCATGCTAAGAGTTGCCAATTCAGCCTTGCGGCTTAGAGCATCCATGACGACATTGGCTTTACGGTTTGTACTTCGGTAGCCGATGGTCGAATTCAGAAAATCTTGCCACCGTGCTTGCCGGACTCAACTGCTGCGTGAAAGTAATTGTTGCCACGTTGTCCGTCATAATTGTGAAGTGTGAGCGAAGCAAGTAATGTCGCCCTCTTGGCAATGGATGATGGTGTCATCTCCTCTCTTTGCACCGTGTCGGCGTTCCAGTGTCATTTAGCTTTCGACTCGAGCGCTATTGGGTAACCTTGTAAGTTCCACCCATCGAAATCCGAGGCATCCGTTTGCACTTTGAAGGGCTTTGTGTGGTCCGGAAGGGCAGGTTTTCCGAATTGCCTTCTTGAGCTCTCAGAATGCGCGTTGGCATTCTTCGGACCAATGCCACGTTCTGTTTTTCTTGAGCATATCCGTCAAGGGTGCCGCCTTGGCTGAATAGCCCTGGATGAAGCGTCGGTAGTAATTCACCAGCCCAAGGAATGAGCGAAGCTCGGGCACTTTCAAGGGAGGTTCCCATTCGAGGATGGCCTTTACTTTGTCATTCTCCATCATGATCTTCCCGCCCGCAATCTTGTGGCCAAGGAACTCCACTTCTTGTTGTGCAAACGAGCACTTCTCCAATTTGAGGAAGAGCTCATTGTCTCGGAGCACTTGGAGGACTTGTCGCAAATGTTGGGCATGATCCTCGAGCGTGGTGCTATACACCACTATGTCATCCAAGTACACGACCACAAAGCGGTCGAGGAATGGTTAGACACACTTGTTCATGAAAGTGTGCAAAATGTGGCGGAGTGCATTAAGTAAGGCCAAAAAGGCATCAAAAAATTGAAAGACCCGTACCTTGTTGTGCCTTCGATTCATCCCCTCATGGCGCATGATAGTACCGGGCGTAAGTCAGTTTGGTGAAGACTTTGCCAAGCTGGTCGAACAAGTCCGCGATCAAGGGAATCGGATACTTGTTCTTGATGGTGATCTTGTTGAGCGCTCTATAGTCGATGCACATCCACAGCGATCCATCCTTTTTCTTTTGGAAGAGGACCGGTGCACCGAATGGGGCCTTTGAGGGGCGAATGTAGCCTGCGTCTAGCAAGTCTGTGAGTTGTCTCCATAACTCCTCTTAATTGGGTGGCGCCATGCAAGGCGCCCAAGGCTGAACGCTTGTTCTAGCTCGATCTCATGATCTACCTCTCGTCGAGGTGGTAGCTTCTTCGGAAGTTCTGGAGGCATCACGTCCTTGTACTCATCGAGGACGGTTTGAATTCGCAGAGGGACTTGGCTTGGCGAAGTTTCGCTATTTCTTTCCTCATTTAGTTCCCGAATGGAGACCAAGAAGCTTGGGTCCTTCTTGAAAGCCCTTTTGAATTGCATGGCGAAGAGTGTCTTCTCCTCGGACTTGCCTCGCTCCGTGGGTACCATGCATGCTTTGCTCCCGTCAAGGATGCTTAGGGAGTTTGTAGCGGGCAACGGGAAGGCATGGACTTGGTCGAAGAATTCCATGCCGAGAACCATCTTGAAGTCGTCCATGGGAACGATGGAGAAATCAAGCTTTCCGCTCCATGTTCCAAGCATAATGTGCACGCCTTGTGCGATCCCCGTAATTGGCTTGGCGGGTGAGTTCACCGCTTTCATCGTGCCTCCTTCCTTGGTGGCCTTGAGGCCTAAGCGCTTGGCCTCGGCTACGGACATGAAGTTGTGCGTCGCTCCCGTATCTAGCAGCGCGCGAACGGACTAACCATTTACCTTTGCGCTTACATACATGAGCCCTTTCTTGACGAGTGCGGGCTGTTGGCGATTAAGAGCGCCGAAGCGTTGGAGAGAACCCATGCTGAGTTGGGGTTCCTCCGTGGACATTGTGGGGCTGCTCTTGAGTTGGGCAGCAAGAACATTAAGCGACCGCTTCTCCGAACAGTCGCGTACCCAATGCGGACCATTGCATATGAAGCATGGCACCTTGCGCCTCCGATTTTCCTTGCCAACTCTTGTTGCTAGACGGCTTTTTCTGCCCCCAATCTTTGCGGTTGTTGCCCTTGTCCTTGCGACTCTCTCCCCCACCTTTGCCTTGGCTAGACTTCTTGTCTTTGGATTGGGTAGAGTATTCGGTGAGCGATTCCGCAACGGAGATGGCGTCGTCAAGTGTTTGAGCATACGCTATCAAGCTGGTCTTGGCCTCCTTGAGGCCATCTTGGAAATGAAAGAGTGAATCTTTGGGACATGTCGCTTATCTACAACATAAGGGTAGTAAACTTGTTAATGTAGTCCCGCATGCTACCCGATTGCTTGAGGCGACGTAAGGCCGCTTCTTTCTGCATTGCTTTTCGGAGTTCTTGCTTGAAGTCGGCCCAAGTGTCGATGGCGCAAATTCCCTTGCCCATCTCGCCATACTTGCAACGCCACCATAATTGTGCAGCGCCTCTAAGATAAGTGGGTGCAGTGCCCACCTTCGATGCATCATCTCGTACACCCATGGCATCGAAGTATTGATCCAGCCCGAACAGGAAGTTGTCCACGATTGTGGCATTGCGTGTGCCATCGTAGGTGTCAGGCTTTGGCACGTCAATGCGGCGCGCATCACTCGAGTTTGCGGAAGCTGGACTTGCGGAGAGTGTGCGCTTGTGCCATGCCCAATCCGAGCGGACTTCATCCACTTCCGCACGGACAGCTCGTAGTTCCTCCTGAACAAAACTACGAAATTTCAGCAACTCATCATGAAAGGATCGAAACTCACCTCGGAGAGTGTTCGCTTGCTCATGCATGAGAGCTTTTGTGGCCACCGTGAACTCGGCGTATTCTCCCTCGTGATTGTCCACTCTTTCTTCCAATCTCTCGAAGCTATCCTGAGCGGAGGACAATGCTATTTCGAGAGTGCCTACACGAGGCTCCAACGCATCCACGGATGGGGCCTTGGACTTGCCATGATTCTTGCCTTGGGCGCGTTCTCCCTCTCGGCCGCGGCTTGGTTCCGGTGGAACATCCACACCAACAACACCCTCTTGTGCTACGTTCGAAGGGTTGGCCATTACTTCGTGAGCAACTTGTGTGCGTGCAAACCTTAGCTCTGATACCACTTGTCACGGGATGAGTGTTTTGCGCAGCTAACCCGTGCGGCACTTAGACAACTTTGCCGAATGTTGCTAAGTAAGCCTAGAGCTTCTCGAACAAGAGAAGAGAGCAATTGAGCCAAAGAAAGAACTTGTATTGCACGAAGAGAGATTACAATTCTTGTTGGATACAAATGCCTAATGCCCTCCCATATTTATAGGGGAGGCTTGCCAAACTTGGCCTAACTTTGCCAAACTCTAGAGTATTCTACAATTTCCTAGCTATTTACATGTGCTGGAATTGTATAAAGCATTCTAGAATATTTACATGTTACGCGTGTCCTTTAGAGTTCCAGGCTTCGCTCTTGGCGCTGTTCTCTACAGCGAAATTAGGCAATTAGGCCAATTAAGCGATCTCAAAAAACACCTTCATGAACAGTTGAAACATCTTAATGGACAAAACGATGCCGTTTTAATACGCCGAGTTTTGAATTCAGAAATTAGTCCACGCAAACAATTGAGAAAAAAATGCTGCTGCCATAACAAGAAATGGCATTGCAAGATTGTAGAATGCCACATGTTACCTAATCTGTTCTAAATCAAGATTATCATCATCCGAAATTTCGAATTTAATTTGCATACAAGACAGTATAAATCAACAATTCAAAGAAAAAAAGAAGAATTTAAACCATTAAAAGGATAGCCATTAGGTAGAATTTCACATGAAGAGCAATCAATCAACCAAGCTTCTATCTGCTTGAAATGCCGGAAGCATTCGGCCGCTTTTCATGAACTACAGATCAGATACTTAATATCTGATTGCAACTGAATTTGACTGAATGAAATAAAAAAGTACCCAAAAGAAAGAAGAAAAAGACGAGCAGCTCTAACGAATGCAGGGGATGCATGCATATTAATATTTCTCATCAAATCATCACCCATTGTGCTATGAGACAAAGAGAATTTAAGCTAAGGGGATTGATTTATATTGATTTTTCAAAATAGAACTATATTGATTTCATCATTTCTCATTAAATGTCTCAAGGAAGGACCATCAAGTATTCATCATCTCAGCAAGCAACTCAGCACATGGGAATGAGAAGAACTTTCAAGAACCACCAGGATAATATAAGATCAAGGATGCCACGAGGACAAACAAAGATGGCTACTGTAGCTTTTGACGGTACACATCTTATAGCCATTAGATTAAACAAATGTAAACCATTCGATCCAAATTTTGTATATATAGATTCAAAATGAATGAAGCATTGCTGTGATGTGTGTGCATTATTCTCTCATTTTGTTTTCATTACATCTTGTTGATTCTTGATCGATTAAACTCAACCTAAAACCAGCAAGATCTCACTAAACTCTCTAATTGATGATTTAGAAATGACAAGCAAATCACACACCTCCCAAGAATAAGAACAGAAACAAGCAAAACAGAGGCACAATCTAAGTGGTTCGGCTCGGACGATCATATCCACTGAAGAACAAGGTAGCAATCTTATCTCCATCACCAAGAAGTTACAAGCTCTTCATATGTCTCAAATATAGCCTCTAAGACTATATATACAGATCATGAAGAATATAGAAAGGTCCCACACTCACCAGCTGCATTAACAAACCCAGAATTTTCCCACCTTGTAACGGTTAGTTAACAACCTGGAATCAAGTACTAACTCGCGCTTCGGTAAGTGACCAAAACGACTGCCAAATGTGCCGTATAGAGTAAGTGAAATCACGTGAAGAACATGTGATTTACTTACACGAAGTAAACGACAATACATAGATGTCAATATTCTTTTGTTTTATCCAGAAACCGACAGGGCATGCACAATCAGTGCTGTAAACCGACATCTCAGAAACGTGTAAAACTCAGTTTCAGGCTCACAATTCAATACACCTCTTTTAAGATTTTTTTCAATAATTTTCTAACAAATGCAACATAATATGTTCATGGCCTACTTAATAACAGAAAGCATAAATGCAGCTCTAATATTTTTTTTTAACTTAGCCAAAGTTTTTGAAAATATAAATACTCAAGTTTTCAGTGTTCTTTATTAAATTAGCATGATTGGACATAATTAAATATTGAAAATCGAATTATTATGATGATCAGATTAGTTAGCTAGATCAGTGTTATATTGTCTATTATCAAGGAGAAAATTCAACTATATATAATATGTCTTTCGTATTTTCTCTTTTAATTAAAATCATAAAAAGACTTGCAATATGGACCATGCGTTTATTTTGTTGTTTATGAGAGTGAATTATTATTGTTTTCATGATTGTCAAATATGTTCTCTTTTAGTTAATCATAAAGAACTAACAATCCTCTAAATTAATTAGAATGAGCTGGCTAGTTGAATATTCAATGTTATTGTACTTTTGAGCTACATATGTGGCATGGTATACTCAGGCAATGAAATAGAGTTATGAGCTTTTGTCATATGATACCGTTCAATCAAGCAACTTTACTCTTTAGTGACAGACACAAATGAAGCTAGTGCACATGGGTTAGCTAGATAATAATTAAAAGACCACGGTTATATTCCCCTCGTAATCAAGAAGTAACAATCCACCATGATCCAGTGTCAATTAACTTTCAGTCTCTTGCATTAAAATGGCACTCTCATGGGCTGAATTTGTTAATTTCTCTGTATTAGGCACCTTTGTGATATTTTATTAAACCATATAAATGGATGGGGGTTCGACTAAAGGAGATTTTGAATGATTTATTTAATTATAAATTGTTCCGATAGAAGAAACGTATACAAAAGGATGGAGGACAATATCGGCACCTGCTAACCCATGTACCTTGCGTCATAATAAATGGTTTGGATTTGAAATAGCGGAGAAATGAGTACTGAACTGTATAAATTAATTAATTACTCCTACTGCGTGAGTTCGTAAATCTCTCTTAAAACAGAGGAGAGATGTAATATGTGACGGCCTGTATGTAATTCTTGATGTTGTATCTTGGCATTGTCTTGGTGGCTTGGCAGTCTTTGGGCAGCTGAGTTGCTTATTTCGAATGGCAGAGTTAAGCTGTAGTCTTCGAATTGCCATCGCATGGTTCAATAGCAAAAGCAAGTCTTCAATTATTTGTTGATCTAGTGCTCTACTTATAAACAACTAAAAATCATTTTGATTCTTTGACTAATAAGAATTGTCATTCTGAACTAACGGCCAGTGAGCTGATGATTATTGCTGAACCATGAGTTCTGTTCTCTTATCATAAAAAATTCGCAACATTCGTTTTTGGAAAAAATAAAATAAAAAATGTATAATGGTAAATATCTACCATGTTTTCCTCAGTTTATTTGTTCTGCTAACTTGTAGGTCTTTATTATTGGTCTATTTTCTCAGCCTTTTTAAAATCTCAAACTCGTCAAATATTTTAGCGATTACTTTGTAAAAATTAGAAGTTTGTGTTTCTTTCACTTGCATTGCTTTCAATTACTTGAGCCTTCACAAACTAGACCAAACTAAACTTTTTCCTTAAGCAAATCTCTTTTAAAAAATTCCTATTTTTCTATAAGACCCTCTTACTATATAAATTAGTAATTGCGTAATTCAAAATCAAATTTATATTATGTATTTGTGGCTTTTATAAAATATGCTTTTATTGTTGTTCTTGTAATTGTTTTTGACTTATTTTATTTCTATTTTTATTAATACCAAAATCAAATCTCTTCTCGACATTCTCTGGAGTCTTTGGTCAAAATTAATTGAACTTCTAATTAATATGTAGTTACAAAATGGTTAGCGAACTGATAAGATAAACTCGAAGCATTGCATATATATCTATTAATTTAATTATCAATTTATTTTCTTGCAACTAATATTAAATTCTTATAGCATCATTTTATTGCCAAATATTTTTCAGTAAATACATATTTCACTACTACATGATCAATAGTTGTTGTCTATCTTTACTCATCACATGCCACAGCGATGTCATTCCCCATTACAACTTCCTTATATGTTAAACTAACTCAAATCAATTATATGTTTTCTATGAAATTACATAAAATTATAAACTCAATGTTTCTAATCTCATATCATGAAAATTGATAGATGATCAAATGTTGCTGTAATGCTGCATGGCGATGGTACCACGCCAGTCGGATTAATGTAGTCATGTAGACATATTTTTGTTGTTGCCGTGGCCATTGCACAAAGAATTGATCAGCTATTTCCTCTGTTTATTTGATCTGCTTAACTTGTAGTGGCTTTATTATTTGTCTATTTTCAAAGAAAAATGAGTTTGGACCAGGCGTTGATAAGGGTGGATAGAGGTGCGGTCTGATCCTCTGACCAGCTTAATGGATGTTTTGGTTAATTTGACTAATTTACTTCTTCGAATCTTATGAATTTAATCTGGTAACACTTATTGGTTTCTCTTTTCACTTCTATTAGGAAGAAAGTCAATAAAAGCAAGTTGATAAAAGGGATCAATAAATATTTTTCTTTTGGTAAAGATTGGAAATAAAAAAAAGTAATGCTTTTTTTGAAATGTTCACCCAATTAGAGTAATAATAGTATAAAGTAATGCTTTTCAACATCACCGATTTTTTGTTAAAAAAAAAAGAATTATTTTATTGACTGCATGCTCCCATGGGTCACATGTCCTTCGATAATCAACTATCAAGTGAATTAATAATTTATGTATAGTATGTCATTTATTAATAAGTTTTTATATACGAAATTTTCAAGTAAAAAGGAATGATCAGATACATTTTCTCATAAAGGAAATCTTACGACTTTCTCCTTTTAATAAAATCGAGTGCTCTCTTGTCGATGAAATAGCAAACGACAATCTTAAACTTACAGCCTCTCAGTGTGGGAGAACCATTGATTCTCAATCTAGAATATAGTTCTGAGTCACTCAATCATAATTACTAACCTAATTAACAAAAAAAACAGAATAATCTTTCTCACTTACTATATTTCGACGGCCAAAAATAAACTGTTTTTTATTGATTTTCTTTCTAAACACTCATTCAATCATAGGTTCATTGGCGAGTTGGCGACCCAAACAAAAAATGATCTGAGTGTCTGTGATAAAAAAAAAAAAAATAGAATTACACAACTTTGCACTTTTCTCGTTATATAACTGTTACTTGATTCTGTAAAATGTTTCGAAATACTGCTTTTGAAAGTAAGTGAATATGAAAATGTCCAAAACTTAGTCTTATTTCCTGTTCAATTATAAAGAATAATATTTTGAAAACGTTAGCTTGCTAAATTATTGGTGGTTGGAATGTTTTTTTTCCCCTTTCATCTTCACTTTAGAGTGATTTCATCTGTGTCTATTTGTTAGATAACATATTAGATGAATAAAGTAAAATATTTCTAAAAAGAAACGTTTTAGGAGTTTAAAAAAAAAAATAGAGAGAGAGAAACGTTTTGATTTATCTTGGTTTATGAGTTGAAGATTTGTAAAGTGAAGGTTCTAAGTAATTGACACTGGATTAACTGCTTGACCTATACGAATATCTAACGGAAGGAATTTCGTAACAAGTGGTGGTGATTGGTGAATTGCTAAATTATTAATGGGTGGTGGGCTCTGTTTTTCTTTTCTTAGCTGCAAGGAAAACAAGTGGGGAGACTTGCCACATTTTACGTCGTATTTTGCTTGACCCTTGACACTTATTAATTACTAAGCATTTTCATTTTGCTTACCAAGTGGTGGTGTGATGGGTGAATTGCCAAATTATTAGTCATTGGTCAATAAAGTATAAACGCGTGATTTCTAGCTGGGCCAGACCCTTCACAATCACAAACTCATTCTGCTTAATTATCCATTTTCTCACCCGTTCAATTTTCTCATTCTGCTTTCCATAACCCATAATTCTGATCCTTTCTTCCTTTGCCCAAAAAAAAAAAGAAAAAAATGTCAATCATCGGAGAGGCAATCCTTACGGCATCCGTTGATTTGCTGGTCAATAAGTTAGCTTCAGAGGGGATTCTGTTTTTTGCACGCCAAGAGAAGATCCAAGACGACATAATGAAGTGGGAGAATATGTTGGAGATGATCAAGGCGGTGCTTGATGATGCTGAGGAGAAGAAGACGACTAATCGGTCTGTGAAGAAGTGGCTTGGCAAGCTTCAGAACTTGGCTTATGATGTTGAAGACTTGTTGGGTGAGTTTCAAACTGAGGCTTTCCGGAGGATGTTGCTGCTTGGAAATGGAGAACCACCGCTGCATGATCAACCCAAAGATGCAAGAACAAGTAAGTTTCGAAGCTCATTCCTTGTCACCACTTTTACTCCACAATCGATTCATTATGGCTTGATGTCCAAAATCAAAGAGATCAACAGATTTCAAGAAATTGTGACGAAAAACTTGCTAGATTTGAAAGAAAGTTCAGGAGGTCCAAAAGGCCAAAAAGGCTAGAGACAACCTCTTTAGTGAAAGCCAAAGTATATGGCGAAAGAAAAGAAGGATGTTGTTGAGCTGTTGAGGATGATTTAAGCAACGATGGTGGATTCTCTGTTATTCCTATTATAGGTATGGGCGGATGGGCAAAACTACTCTTGCTCTACAATGATAAGCGAGTGATCATTTTGATCTCAAGGCATGGACTTGTGTCTCGGCGATTTCGACGTTAAGAGGCTAACAAAACAATTCTAAGATCCGTTACTAAGCAGACTATTGATGACAAAGGATTTAAATTTGCTTCAAGAGGAAGACGTTATCTCAAAAGAAATTTTTGCTTGTTTTAGACGACGTTTGGAATGAGAAATACAATGATTGGGTTGACATGAGCCGTCCGTTTGAAGCTGGCGCACCGGGAAGTAAGATTATTGTCACAACTCGTAATCAAGATGTTGCAGCCATCATGGGAACTGCTCCAGCTTATGAATTGAAAAAGTTGTCATTTGATGATTGTCTGTCCGTGTTCGCTCAACACTCTTTGGGGACAAGAGATTTCAGTTCAAACAAGTCATTGGAGGAAATTGGCAAGAAGATAGTGATCAAATGCAACGGCTTACCCTTAGCTGCGAAAACTCTTGGTGGACTCTTACGTGGTAAATGTGACCGAAGTGATTGGGAAGGTGTGCTCAGTTGCAACATATGGGATTTACCAGAAGAGAGATGTGACATTATACCGGCGCTTAGAGTGAGCTACTATTATCTCTCGGCACCTTTGAAACAGTGCTTTGCATACTGCTCATTGTTTCCAAAGGATTATGAATTCGAAGAGGAGGAGATAATTTTATTATGGAGTGCTGTGGGTTTCTTGGATCACGGAGAGAGCGGGAATCCAAGTGAAGATCTAGGTCGAAGGTTCTTTCAAGAGCTACGTGCAAGATCTTTTTTCCAGCAATCAAGCAACGGTACATCACGATTTGTGATGCACGACCTCGTCAATGACCTTGCTCAATGGGCTGCGGGGGAGATATACTTCACAATGGAGTATACCTCGGAGGTTAACAAGCAACAAAGTTTTTCCAGAAATCTTCGTCATCTGTCATACATTCCTGAATATTATGAAGGCGGTAAAAGGTTTGAAGACTTGTACAATATCCAGCATTTGCGAACTTTTCTACCAGTAAGGCGGTCAAATAGGCCGCGTGGATACTTTTCTCTTAGCATTCTTCCTAAGTTGTTCAAACTCCAACGATTGAGGGTCTTCTCTCTGTGTGGATATTTCATCCCTAAGCTGCCGGATTCAGTTGGTGATTTGAGGTATTTAAGGTACCTTAACCTATCTGGAACTGAGATTAGAACTCTGCCTGAATCAGTCAACAAGCTTTATAATTTGCACACCCTTCTGTTGGAGGGCTGTTGGCGACTGAAGAAGTTGTGTGCAGCCATGGGAAACCTCATCAAATTGCATCATCTCAATAATTCAAATACATCTTCGTTGGAGGAAATGCCAGTCGGAATTGGTAGGTTGACTTGTCTTCAGACGTTGTGTAATTTTGTTGTGGGAAAAGACAGTGGTTCCCGGTTACGAGAGCTAAAGTCCTTGACGCAACTTGGGGGGACACTTTGCATTTCAAATTTGGAGAATGTAAAACACATTGTTGATGCCGAGGACGCTCAATTGGATAGAAAGGAGAATCTTAAAGAATTATGGCTTCGATGGACTCGCAATACTAATGGTTCATCTTCAAGGGAGGCAGAAGCTGAAGAGGGCGTGCTTGACATGCTAAAACCCCATAAAAATCTGGAACAATTTTGTATCAGCGGCTATGGAGGCACAAAATTTTCAACTTGGTTAGGAAATTCCTCATTGTCAAATTTAGTAACACTTAAATTTGAATATTGTAGCATGTGTACTGCCCTGCCGTCGGTCGGGCAACTACCCTCTCTAAAGCATCTTGTGGTATGTGGAATGAGCAGCGTAAGGAGATTTGATCCAGAGTTCTATGGGAAGGTTGCTTCAATTCCTTTTCCATGCTTGGAGACTCTTCGTTTTGAAGACATGGAAGAATGGGAAGACTGGATTCCTCATGGATCCGGTCAAGGAGTTGAAGGGTTTCCTAAATTGAGAGAGCTTCACATTTTAAGATGTTCTAAACTGCAAGGAACATTTCCAGAGCACCTTCCTGCATTAGAGAAGCTTGTTATTAAAGGATGTGAAGAATTGTCAGTTTCAGTTACGAGTCTTCCAGCTCTTTGCAAATTTGAAATTGGTGGATGTAAAAAGGTTGTGTGCAGAAGTGCAACTGATCATCTCGGCTCACAGAATTCAGTGGTTTGTAGAGATACATCAAATCAAGTGTTTCTCGCAGGGCCATTAAAGCCGCTTGGAAGAATTGAAGATAAATGATATGAAAGAGCAGACATATATTTGGAAGAGTCATAACGAATTACTGCAAAACATTTGCTCTCTCAGAAGACTGACGATTACAAGCTGTCCCAAACTTCAATCCTTGGTGGCGGAGGAAGAGAAAGACAAACAACAGCAGCTCTGCGAGTTGTCATGCAGACTCGAATATCTAAGATTGAGATATTGCGAAGGCCTTGTGAAGCTGCCACAATCATCTCTCAGCCCCAGTTCCTTGAGAGAGATAGAAATCTACAAGTGCAGTTCCCTTGTTTCCTTTCCTGAGGTTGCTCTGCCTTCCAAGTTGAAGATAATTGAGATTGAAGGTTGTGACGCACTGAAATCATTACCAGAGGCATGGATGTGCGACACCAATTCATCTCTCGAGACCTTGTATATTGAGCATTGTCGTACGTTGACATATCTTGCTGGAGTCCAGCTACCACGGAGCCTTAAGAGGTTGGACATCCTTAGTTGTGATAATATAAGGACTTTGACAGTGGAAGAGGGCATCCAGAGTAGCAGCAGCAGCAGCAATAGAAGGTACACCTCATCTCTTCTTGAGAAGTTAGAAATTAGGGATTGTCCATCACTGACATGTATATTTTCACAAAACGAGTTACCTGCCACGCTTGAGTCCCTTGAAGTTGGCAATCTACCTCCGTCTCTTAAGTCCCTTTTTGTTTGGTATTGTCCAAAGCTGGAGTCAATAGCAGAAGGTTGGACAACAACACATCTCTTGAAACAATCAATATTTCTGGGTGTGAAAATCTGAAAATTTTACCGAGTGGTTTACATAATCTCGGCCAGCTTCAAGAGATCGAAATATGGGAATGTGAAAATCTGGTGTCCTTTCCCGAAGGGGGATTGCCTTGTGCGAAACTGAGTAAGCTCAGGATCTATGGGTGTGAGAGACTGGAGGCCTTACCCAAGGGATTGCACAATCTGACCTCTCTTCAACAATTAACAATAGGAGGTGAGCTTCCAAGCCTTGAAGAAGATGGCCTTCCCACCAACCTTCATTCACTTCATATTTGGGGTAATATGGAGATTTGGAAGTCAATGATTGAGCGGGGTCGGGGATTTCATAGATTCTCTTCTCTGCGACATCTTACAATCGAAGGATGTGATGACGACATGGTGTCATTTCCACTAGAGGACAAAAGATTAGGGACCGCGCTTCCTCTTCCTACCTCTCTAACATCTCTGAGGATTGTAGATTTTCCAAATCTGGAACGCCTATCTTCTTCAATTGTTGATCTTCAAAACCTCACCCACTTGAATCTCGTGGATTGTCCCAAGCTCAAATACTTTCCGGAGAAGGGCCTGCCTTCCTCACTTTTGCAATTAAGTATCTATCGCTGTCCGTTGATGGAAGAGAAGTGCAGAAAGGATGGAGGATTGTTAACCCATATACCTTCTGTTCAAATCGATCTTAATGGGTTTTTGACAGCCGAACAGAGGACGACTGAAATATTTTATTATTAGTAATTTTTTTAAAAAAGAAAAAATTGGGTCTCTTGCTTTGCCGAAGAAGATCAGAATTTTTGTTTGGAGGGCAGCCAAAAACTTACTTCCTTCAGCTGAGAATTTGTGGAAGAGGAAGATTGTCCAAGAGCCTACCTGCCAGGTTTGTAAAATGGGAATAGAGAATTTGTTTCATGCCTTAGTTGATTGTAAAGCAGCCAAGAAGGTTTGGAGACTATCCCTTTTTGATAATGATATTCAAGCAGCCCCTGGGCAGGATGTTTTGAGCTTGTTGCATGGCGTGAAAAGATTGAGAAGCAAAGCTGATGTAGATTTGTTTGCCGCGATTCTCTGGGCAAAGTGGAATGCAAGGAACCAATGGCTGTTCAAAGGCAAGCGAGAGAACCCCCAATCTGTTGTGGCTAAAAAGTGATGGAGGCTTATAAGAGAGTGCAGCCTTCTTTGTAAGCCATGGAAAGCAAGAAAGTGGCGATGGAATCCCCTCAAGAAGGTTTTGTTAAGATCAACACGATGCCGCTACCAACTCGTAAAAGAATCTTCAATTTGGATTAGAGATGAAACGGGGCAAGTGACAGCAGCTGCGATCAAGGTCTCAAAATTCCATGGAAGTGTAGCTTATGCCGAGGCAGAAGCTATGGAATGGGGCTTGCAGGTGGCAAAAGATGCACATGTGACAGATGTAATTTTGGAGTCAGACTCGCAAGAAGTAGTTTGTTTAGTAAACAACAGTCAGGGCAGCAGATCCGAGATCTATTGGGTAGTATTGGAAATTCAGAAATTGAAAGAAAGCTTCGATCATGTTAGTTGTGTGTATACACATAGATCTTGCAATGCCATTGCCCATTCTCTAGCTAAACTAGCTTTAGAGAAATGCGAAACTGTTGTATGGAAGGGTTCATACCCTCTACAAGTCATGTATCTGTTATCATCTCAGAATTAATAGAAGTTTCTTTTCCAAAAAAAAAATTTCAAATCTCAGTTGAAAACAATTCCTTTAAATGAATATGGTTCGGTGTCGGTAAGTCTTTATCATGTATATAATGGGCTTTCGAATTTTTTAATTAAACAATAGAATGTGTGCGAGTGCATGTTATATATATGTATTCTCTTCATCAGACTTTGGCAAATATTGTTTTGAAATTTTAGCTGTTGGATATATATAATCTCGAGTACTCTTTTTTATATAATTAATATAAATAAAACTTAAATTATTATGACCGGACCCCTTAGATTATCATTATTTCGACTATTTATAATCTTTGTGGTGAATTGGTAGTGGGGTGATTATTTTAAATATTTTATATTTCAATCATTTACATTTTGTGTGTTGTATATTTGAAATTACTTTGATCATGTAGAGGAGTAATTTGAGTAAATTAAATTTTATTAATTAATAGTAAAGCGGGCATGATTTATTAAATATTTCTACTCTTTAAATTAATGCACTATAGGCGAGTTCTTGAATTAAGTGCTTATGTGCCACCGGTATTAATATTTATAAATATAATTTATCAGTTATTAAATATTTAGATTCATCAAAATTGTTATAATTTACATAGATCTTTCTATTAACACATCAATATGACAGAAGGAATGTCTTTCATGAATTGGAATGTAATTTTTTCTTTTCTTAAAATGCTTAATATATGCCACAGAAAAATGCTTTTTCTTTTTTCTTTTTTATTAACAATAAACCGAGAGTATTAATTTCTTTTACAAAATTAGGACCCGGATTTATAAAAAGCACCTTGTTGTTGCTAATACATACAACCATCCTCAAAAACCCATCAAAATACAATAAACATTTGAAAGTTATTTCGTCTATTTTATATATTTTATATTTGAAAGTTATTTACATTTTGTATGTATGTGCACGTATATATATATCATAGAATTGATATTATTTTGATCGTGTACAGGAGTAATTTGAGTAAATTAAATTTGATTAATTAATAGTAAACCGACCATAATTTATTAAAAGCACTTTATATAAAGGACTCGGTGTGTTTGTGTGTGTAATTTCAAATCTCAGTTGAAAACTGTTTTAAATTAATATGGTTCGGTGTATGTCTAGAACGAGTTTTCGAATTCTTTTATTAAATAGTAGAATGCTTTTAAAAAAAAAAATGGTAGAACAACGTAACAGGTTTTGTATTATTTAGAAGAGGAGGACTTTATTAATGCATAAATTAATTTAGCCGAGGAGGACTTTGGCAAAAATTGTTTTGAAATTTTACATGCTGGACATGAAAATATTATTCAAGTGTTCTTTATTAAAATAGCATGATTGGACACGGTTAATATAATGAAAATCAAATTTTTACCATTGGACTTGCTAGATTAGCATTATTTATTCTTCCATGTATAATCTAACTTCCATTGGATGCTTCTTTAGAAGTCTTTACAAAAGAAACTGGGAGAAAATATAGAATTCTGCTGCCATAACAAGAAATAGCATTGGAAGAGTGCAGAATGCCACATGTGAGAGCGAGAAGAACATTACAAATCAACAATTCAAAGAAAAAAGAAGAATTTAAACCAACTAAGCCATTACGTAGAATTTCGCATGAAGAACAAGACTAAGAAAATTTAAGGTGATTTGTATTTATAATCAGCAAACAACTCAGCATATCAGAATGGGAAGGACATTCAGGAATCACCAGGCAGGATAAGATCAAGGAAGCAATAAGGAAGCATTTGTTTTGGCCGAATAAAGTTTGCAGATCTTTTAATGCTAAGATTAGTAATCAAACAATTATTGGGATATTGGTTTAGTAATTGTTGAATTAATGGCCCTGAACTTTTACAATCTTTATTATTATGTATTTATTGCAACTACATGCATATGTAATATGTACCTTGTAGGGTTATTTTCTTTATATTAATAATTAATATGATCTTTTCAAACGTGGCCGAAGTTGTTGAGCATATAAATACTTAAGTGTTCAGTATTCTTTATTAAAATAGCATCAATGGACATAATTAAATAAAGGAAATCGGATTATTATGATGACTGGATTAGTTAGCTAGATTAGTGTTATTTTGTCTAATTATCAAGGATAATATTCAATTATATATAATATGTCCTTCGTATTTTCTCTTTTAATTAAAATAGTAAAAAGACTTGCAATATAGACCATGTATTTGCTATGTTGTTTATTGGAGTGAATTGGTGTTTTTGTCGTGATTGTATATATTGCCTTTGTAAGTTATTTATTTTGTATATATGAAATCAATAGGAGTTTCACTCTTATGGATGGATGTTGCCAAGTACTAAGAAGTAAGAACTGAGACTCGTATTAATTAATTAGTATAAGTTAGCTGAATTTTAAATGTTCATGCACTTTTGAGCTACGTATGGCAATGAAAATTGAGTTTCTGTGATGTAAAATATGACGCTATTCAATCAAGCAACTCTACTTTTCAATTTTCTTTCATCTTAATTCAAGTATTACTTATTTATAAATATTAGAGAACTAAGCTAATGCAGGTTCATACTTTATGAATTTGACAACAGACAATAAAGTGTCAAATTTGAAATTCTTATCTATGATAAGCAGCTAAAATAATTGCATTGGATTTTTCCATTTTCAAATTTTCATTGCTAATTCAACTATTGAGAGACTGAAACGTATGGAATAAGAAATTAAATATTCGACCCAAAAGATTATTCAACTTAGATGATTCAATATAACACCTAACAAGCTTATGAGTCTTATTTAAAGAATATTATAATTTTACTTTGATTCGTGGAAATTACAGATTGTTATTCACTTAAGTATGTGATACACTTATTTGATGAGTTGCTTATATGAGTAGATTAGATTTTTATTTTTGTCATGTTTCTTATTTTTCTAATCCCATTTGTCTCCTATTTCTCATTCCACGTCAATTGGTGATAGAGCTGCCCTATCATATGTCAAGACCATTATAGCCGAACGTAAGAAGTTAAAGAACTATTTTGTACTAGCTATACAAAGAACTATATTACAGTACCATACACCTTAAAAAAATAATCATAAAAAGTAAAAATGAAGGCATGATTCATACCTCCAAATCCAGCACTGGCACCTGAAAACAATAGAAGCGAAGGAATTTGCCAATAGGAAAGTCAGCTGGAGAAGGCCAAGAAGATGCAACTAGAAGCTAAGTAATGTAAGGGAAGGAAATCTATTTCGAAAGAACTCCAAACTGAATTCAGGAAGTAACATTGACTTACCCAGTTGCAAAAGGAAGCCACTTTAATCCTTTAAGATGATTCTGACGAAATTGGTTCACTGTATTAAAACCATCAACTGCACCAAATCCAGAGCCAGACTATATGGGAAGAAAAAGAGGGAAGGAAAAAAAATTATTGCAACATGAAATTGCACTTTTCTTTTATCTTCTACAAGCAAGAAATTCGACTAGGAAAATAAAACAAATACCAAATATGAATTTTTTTAGCAATCTTACAAAATCACACCCAAATCTCAATAAGATTGTACATAGTTTTAGTAAAGCTCTACAACTATTTATTTAAGACCTCATAAGATCATCTCCATAAATTTAAAAACTAAAGACAAAGAAAAAGACTTTTGAATACAAATTTACAATGGAGTAGAGAACAAAAAATGACTTTGGGGGGGCGGGGGGGTGGAAGCACCAAGAACAGAAAGAGTACATCTCTAGCCCATAATTGGGGTGAAACCCCATTGCACTTGTAAATCAAGCTATGAAGTTTAGGGTTTAAAGTCTTCAACTCCTTGTAGTTCTTATCTTTAAGTCTTCAACTCCTTGTAGTTCTTATCCACTGATGATCTGTAAAAATTACAAGAGAAAGCTAATTAGTTTGTGACTCTTTCTAGCAAGTTGATTAGTAATTACTAAACAAGTTTATAGCTTATTAATTATAGTTGGAATGCCCCCAGAATTACTAAAACACCAAAAACAGAAATACTGAGTTTTAAATTAGTTGTGAGCAATGCATAGCCTGCCATCATTCCCATTTTGGTCTCCCATGAATATGATGGCAATATGTATAATGATATTTTCCCAATATCAAACTAAAACAACATCTTCATAACAAAAATTCTGACAGTTTCTACTATTTTTTAACTTTTTGCTAACAAAATGTAACATCAGAAAATCAATTTGAAGGAAAAAAACTTAAGCATACTCATGTCATTTAATCATAAAAATGATCATTAAAATTTAGCCTAGATCTAAACAATTAAACTTTAAACAAATTAAACACAAAAATAAAATAAAATTCAGTTATCCAAATGAAATTTGCGACTGCGTTGAAGCTCGGCCCACGATATCCCCATTTTTAGTGATCAATTCGAGGCAAATCGACCAAGATAATAGCCAATGCTTGTTTCTCCAGTGCCTCAATATTCAACGTTGCCTTTGCCGTCGTCAACCACCACATCTTCGTCGTCATCATCATTACTTCATAATTCCACAATTAAGAAAAAAATCCCCAAATATCAGAACCCTAATTCGAGCGAATAATTAACAGGAAATGGCAGCGCTTGAGTGATGGCTGTAGAGTGAGGAACTGGTGCTTGTTGAGCGACCGGTAGCCTGCAACGACGTTGAGTGATGATTGTCGAGTTTGGTGGCTTCGGGTCTCTATCAATTGTGAGGCTGCACGGGCTTGGGAATTTTCTCAATTAAGGAACTGATGGAGTAGAGCTTATCAAATCGTTCATCACTTACTACAAATTTGCCATGATCCGTTAGCTTAGGGCATGTTTGGTTGGAGGAGGATTAAAAGTGGAGATTAAACTCTTTGTTAAAATTTTATCCTATTCCTATATTTAGTTCTGTCAAAAGTATTAGAATTTATTTATCGTGAGCCCCAAAGTTAATTTCAATTTTGTAAAAGAAATTATTTCAAGGGGGCTATGGGATTAGTTAGTATTAGATTATATTAATAATTCAATTAAACATAATAATTTATAAATATTAAAATTATAGTAATATGTGATAAATGTAATAAAAATATTGATTTTAATAATTTTAATAATAAATTATACTAAAAATCATTATTAATTTCACATTGAATGAAAATTTTATTTTAATTTATTTATTTATTAAATATTTTTATAATTTCAAATTTACATTATAAATTATTATTAAATTAATATTCACAAATATAAATTTTTATAAAATAATAGATTATTGAATAAAAATAATAAAAATATCATAAATATATTTAAAAAAATAAAAATTATTTAAATTATGATTTATATTTCATTAATATCATTGAGGTTGATTTGTATAATTAATAATACAAAATTTTAGTTTATATTATTAATAATAATAATAATAACTTGTAAATTATAATATTATAATATAAGAGATGATTATTTATAGTTCAATCTAAAATTGGACCAAACCCAATATAGTATTATATATAATCCATTATTATCCAATCCAATTTTATCTTATCCAATCTGATCCAATCCAATCCGGCATACCAAACGAGCCCTTAGTATATTTAACAAAACTAAACGACACCAATTTTATTATTTTATTTTTTAAAATTATTTAAATATCAACAATGGAAATTTTCTAATTAAACAAATCTTAAACAATTTAAAAATATCAATAAATGATGCCGTTTTGTGCATTATTAGTAATTCAAAAATAAAATAATATTTAATAAAATAAAATATAAAATGCTGTCGATTGGAAGTAATATTTTTGTAATTAAATCTTTTTTAAAAATAAAAAGGGTGGGGCTATTTAAAACCACTAAAATACTATTTGAACCCAATTACTTATTAAATCCATTATTAAATTTTAAAATTTTAAAATTTACGCTATAAACTCACCTAAATACCTATTATATCTCTCGTTAAACAAAATTCTCTGTATATTATTATTTATGGGAAAAACAATGGAACAATGGGAGTTCTTTTTTATTTTCTTTTTTTGCCGATAGAGTCAAACACTGAAATTGTATAATCGCAGTCTCTGTTTCTTCTTGCCCAAGTGCACTTCAATTTCGCTATTTTTTTATAGCTGAAAATTTAGAGTACACCACGAATTAAATTAATTTATTTTCATTTGGATCTCAAAATTTTAGGATGCTTCAAAACTTTGATTGAAACAAATAGCATCATTCCACTGAGACAACTGAAACATATTAAATTATAAGGAGATTTTCTTTTTTATGAATTGAATTTTAAAGAAATTTTATTCAAAAGAGAAGAAGAGATTTAATAAAATTCAGTATGAAGAATGATTAACAGTTTTATTAGGAATCAATACAATCTAAAACAAGAATAGAAACACACAACAGAGAAAGAAAAAACACAGAAAGGATTTATAGAGGTTCAGCCATTACAGCCTACATCCTCTTTGAGAAACAGGGCTATGATTATTTATTAATGCAGGAAACAAGGCTCAAGCCTTTTCAGAGATTACAAGGAAAAAACCACTCTCAACTTCAGTCATCAGGACCCTTTTTATACAAGCTTTGAAGCTCCTAGAAACCTATCTCAGAAGCCTGCAAATCATTCTGGGTTTGTTACAGTTAAGTAGTTAACCCCAGAATTTTCCCGCTTCTTTTAACTGGTAACCAATCCCCCTTGTGCTGAGCGTGTGCGTAAAATATATATATCCCAAAACGACAGTAGTAAGTTGCCGTTTCAGTTAATATGTTATTAGGAGATCACGTGTTACACACGTGCATTACTTTACGAATTCTGATTGACATGGGAAGGTTGTCGTACAGCCCTGATCAGCTTTTATTGGACATGTAGTCTTCTGCCAAGTCTGATGGTCGACATTGTTGTTTGCCCTGCACACTGAATTCTGGTTCACACTTAACAATAATTAACAACTAACTATCCAACCTGATCTAGTATCAATTAATTTTCAGTTTCTTGCATTAATTTCTTTTTCAATATATCTAACGGCAATCTCATGAGCTCATGTTAATTTCACTATATTAGGCACCTTTGTAATATTATATTAAGTCAACACCAACACAAAAGAAAATTTTATAAAAGTACTGCCAAGATTATCATCATCTGAATTTTGGATACCAAACGTCATATATAAATCAACAATCTCAAGCTATCTAAAAGGATTAGGACACACATAAGATAGAAACTTACGTTCAAGTTTGTCTAACAACCGCAAAGAGAAAGACCATAAAAGCAGAGTACATAGCTTGTTACATAAAAACAGATTAGCTTTATTTCTTTTGCATATATCTTCTCCTCAGCAGCTTAATCTTCCTACCGTCTTCCCAGTTCATTCGCAGCACTTATGTTTGGATATATCTCGCTGTCAGCCAAAGCGCAGCCTGGCTTTAATTGATATAAGACCTCAAGATAACACAATACACAGTCTTTTCATCAAACTCTGCGAAAGATTGTTTTGTAATTAATTTCATAAGTTGACTATTTATAAATGCTCGAGTGTTCTTTATTAAAATAGCATGATTGCACATAATTAATATAATGGAAATCAAATTATTATGATTGAATTGCTAGATTAGCTTCTTTCTTCTTTGTATAATCTAACTTGAGACAATCAATATTTGTATTGATTTCGTCTCTTTGATCATTACATTGATATGCTTTTAAAAATTCTCTTCCCCTACCGATTTCGTGAAACAAAACTATTACACACAACACAACTCCACAGAAAATTAACCAAAACTAAATGAAATTTCAAGGCTGTATTTAGCTGTTGATCAAAGGAAAAGAAGAAACAAATGAATTTTTAACAGGTACTGCAATAAGTATATGAATTTGTTTAGAGTTCTTTATCATGGACAAAATTCAATTATGTGTCCTTCGTATTTTCTCTTTGAATTAGTCCTAAAAAGATAGAGCATGTATTTGTTATGAGATTTATTGGAGTGGATCGTTGTTTTTGTGATTGTCAAATAATATACTTGAATATCCTCATAAAAACATGCATATATATTCATGTGTGTGTGTACCTAAATACATATATTCAAAAATGGATTCTGTGATATGAAAACAAAGAAAAAAAGAGAAGGATAACCTCTTTATGTGTACGTCGCTCAGCAAGCTGGAAAGCCAGAAGCTCATGAAAAAGGCAACCACAGTCTTAGACAAGGCCTTAAAGATGGACTCCTTTGTTGACCTAGTGCTCTACCCATAGATAAGCAAGTACATGGCTAGAGTTTAGTTGATAATTTAGTTAAATCTGTTGAACGGAACAGATTTTCTGAAATGAATTTCGAAACTAAAAATCAATATGAGTTTTGGGTTCTATCATGCATTTTCTATACACTACTAATTTGTTTGAGCTTATAAACAAAGACATCAAAACATAGAATCTGTTCTAGCTACTGTTTTTCACTTTAGATTGGGGATTGATTTTCAGATTTAAGGCCTATGACATCCCAATACACATATATAAGCAAGCTACTTAGTGGCCAATAGTACATAAAATAGACATAAAATTGGATGGCCATCTGATTCCCCATGAACCAAAGCAAAATTAAATAACGAACTCCAATACCATTAATTTCGCGTTTTAATTTCAAGTTGGAAACTAGTGAAACTAGAGGCTCAGGTGATTTAATTTTGTATATATTTAATAAACTAAAAATAGAACCAGCATGGTAGCAAGACACAGCTTAACTGGTGCTATGAGGGCACTTTGTTTCTGTAGTAACAATGAAATTAACTTATTTAATTTTGTCTTATCCTTGAAATTTTGTTTAAAGGCACTTTGTTTCTGCAGTTTTCTAAGTTTGAATAATAATAAATTTCAAAGTTGGTATTCGATGGGTAAGGTTTCTGATCCGTGAAGTTTTGTTTAAAGAAAAAACCAATCCCACATAAAAGAATACAAATTGCAGGACCATTCAAGAGATCCTAGAGTAAAAGGAAATTTTGTAATAAGCTTCCGAGCAGTTTGCGAGGTAACTTCAATAACAAAAGAAAAAAATAAAATTAGCTTCTATTCTTTGTTAAAGTGGAATTTATTTGGTAATTAGACACGAGCTTTCATAGTAGCTAACATGCTACAGTATTAATAGCAGACTGTGCTTCTTTTTTGTTAAAAAAAAAAAAAAACGTAGAGCTTTGGACGATCTAATTAACTTGTCAAACCAAAGACTCTGCCCAAGATCTTGAATGAGACCAACACAAGATGCACAAGCACAGAACCGAATCTGAATCAACTCAATATTCAACAAACCAGACTTAAACTTCCAAGAAATAGAATCAAGAAGAAAGAAAGAGATGAATCAGAGACAAAATCACAGAGATAATGTGGTTCAGCTTGCTTTTATTGATTCGTGAACAAGAAAAAACAAAGTATCCAGAGATGAGTTTACAGAGCACAAGGATCACCTTCCTCTTAACTGAACAACACTCTAGAATACCCTCGAAATCACACTACAACGAGCTTATATAACAGAAGAATAACAAACTTCGAACCCAGAACGCAAAGCTGCTTCCCACGTGTCCAGCCGTTAAACCGATTCAGAAGAGTTTAAATGAACACGTGACTGGCACGAGCAACTCTGTTAAGTCTGTTATGAGCAAAACGCAAGGCTGAGCGTCGTTTTACTTATGGAGATCACGAGCTTACTCACGTGGCTTCATAACGAATCTTAACCCTTGCTCTAAACGCTGTCGTTTATTCTGGCTTGTGTTTGGATTCACTTGCTCTACAAAAAGAAATCGCAACATTGGTTTTGGAAAATATATATATATATATGTAAATATTTGCTCCGTTTTCCTCTGTTTATTTGTTCTGCCAATTTGTAGGGTCTTCATTATTGTCTATTTTTCTGGCCTTTTTAAAATCTCAAACTTGTCAAATATTTTAGCGATTACTTTGTAAAAGTTAGAAGTTTATGTTTCCTTCACTTGTATTGCTTTCAATTACTTGAGCCTTCACAAAATATACCAACCTTTTTCCTTTAGCAAATCTATTTTAAAAATTCCTATTTTTCTATAAGACTCTCTTACCATATAAATTAATAATTACGTAATTCAAAACTAAATTTATATTATGTATCTGTGCCTTTTATAAAATATGCTTTCATTGTTGTCCTTGTAATTGATTTTGGCTTATTTCATTTCTTACTTTTTTTTTGTATACAAAAATCAAATCTCTTTTCGACTTTCTCCAGAGTTTTTTGTCAAAATTAATTGAACTTCTAATCAATATGTAGTTACAAAATCGTTACCGAAGTGATAAAATAAACTCGAAGCATTGCATATGTATCTGTTAATCTTAATGGGCAATTTTTTTTCTTGCAACTAATATTAAACTTTATAGCATCATTTTATTGCCAAATGTTTTTCTATAAATACATGTTTCGAAGCATATGTATATGTATCTGTTAATCTTAATTGCATATGAATCTGTTAATCTTAATTGGCAAGAAATTTTTTTTTTTCTATAAATACATGTTTCGAAACATTGCACATGTATCTGTTAATCTTAATTGCCAATTTTTTTTTCTTGCAACTAATATTAAACTTTATAGCATCATTTTATTGCCAAATATTTTTCTATAAATACATGTTTCATTATTGCATGATTAATATTTACTGTCTATTATTACTCATCACACGCCACATTGATATCAATCCTTATTACTTTTTCTTTATATGTTAAACTAACTCAAAATCAATTACATCTTTTACATGAAATTACATAAAATTATGAAGTCAATGTTTTTAATATCATATCTTCAAAATTGATTGATGATGAAATGTTAATGTAATGTTGCATGGAGATAGTACCACGCCATTAGGATTAATGTAGCCTTGTAGACAGATTTAATCTGTTGCTGTTGAAACTTTAATGGCTACACAAGTTAGTTCGTGAAGAACTTGATGAATCGGACTTGAAAGAATCAAACCAGATCAACCAAACACGAAAGCAATTCCAAGAATAGAACACAGAGCACTGTTTCAAGTACACAAGTCAATGAAGGAAAAAACTGCTCTTTTGTTGATCATAACAATCGAGATACAGGTTGATTACGAAGAGGCAATTACAAGGATCACAGAGAACCAAATTTCCAACAAAATGAACAAGAAATGAAGAAGATATTGATCTCAGATCAGGGGCTAATCACCAGCGCCTTTTATTCTGATATTTCTGGAAAAGGCATAACGAATTCTCAACGAACTCTGCCACATCAGCATAAAATTTACAATAAGACCCCTCCAACTG
The DNA here is from genome assembly GCA_030448925.1 of Citrus cavaleriei. NCBI lineage: Eukaryota > Viridiplantae > Streptophyta > Magnoliopsida > Sapindales > Rutaceae > Citrus > Citrus cavaleriei. The sequence continues at coordinate 245,173 of JAUJEN010000215.1, forward strand.
AAGTCAGTCTTCACACAGAACTCTTCGAATCTTGGATTTAAGCCCAACACATCAGCAACTTATAACCTCACATTTGCTGTGGCCATTGCACAAAGAATTGATCAGTTATTTCCTCTATTTAATTGATCTGCTTAACTTGCAGTTTCTTCATTGATTATTTGTCTGTTTTCCCAATATTCTACAAATCTAAAACTTCTCAAACATTTTGATGCTTACTTTATTGTTGATGCCGAAATCTGCTCGTCCTATGCCCGACCAGATCTTTACACCAACGTTTGTAATATCAGCAATGAGGATGTCAATTTCTCCTTGCTTCAACGATCGCTCTAGTTGCTGGAGTTAGACTTCTCCTTCTTTTTCTCACTAAGCCTGCGTTCACAAAAATGGGTCAGAGACGCCGGTGGTTTTGCCGGCGTAAACCCTCCGATGCCTAAGTTAGCACAAGGTATTTACGGGAAAACGGTGCAATTAAGGTTCAAATAATTGCCTAGAATTGACTCACTATTGGTACTAAAAAAGGGTTTGGATACAATTTGGCAGAGTTTTCCCCTCTCTCCTTTTTTCTGTCCTTTTCTTCATCGATTTCTTCCCCTTTTATAGCCGCTGTCCCACGTTTTCATTCACCCTCCGTCCCCTTTTTTCGGGTAGTGGCAGCCCCTCATGGGATTCTAACTGCTACATTGTGGGCAAACGTGGGATCTCGCGTCTCCCAACAGTTAAAAGCGGCGTGATTACGTGAGATCGTGTTCCTGCTCTTTGGGGGATGGGCAATATGTCTCGATCGGTATACTCTTTTGGTACTGCCCCATTTGTAGAAGGCTCATTACCAGTGTTACCGAGGTGGTCCACCTCAGTGGGGATGATTTACATGGTGCTCTTATCTACTTAACATTTATAAAATTGTAAGTTTATATTTCTTTGATTGATCCTTGCCACAAGCCATGTTGTGTTGGTCAGACACATGCATGCATGTGTGAAACTTGCTCTTTTGTATTTATGAAATCAATTGGGTTTTCACTTTGACTGATGGATGTTGTTGGGTATAAGTTAGCTGAATGTTCAATGTTCATGCACTTTTGAGATACATATGGCAATGAAAATTGAGTGAGTTTCTGTGATGTAATATGATACTATTCAACCAAGCAACTCTCATTTACGATGATAGACACAATTGAAACTAGTGCACATGCGTTAGCTAGATGATAATTAAGAGACCAAGATTATATTTCCATCATAATTAACAACTAACGATCCAACGTGATCTAGTGTCAACTAATTTTCAATTTCTTGTATTAATTTCTGTTTCAATATATATAATTTCAATCCCATGAGCTGAGTGTTAATTCCACTGTATTAGGCACCTTTGTGATATTTTATTAAACCATAGAAACGGGGGTTCGATTAAAGGATATTTTGAATGATTTATTTGATTAAAAATTATTCAGATTATGTATTTTTATTTTTCAGTAATGAACAGGGAAGTTCCTTGAATTGGCTTGACTTGCCATTTTGTGCAATAGTAGGAAAGAGAGGCTGTTCTGCCTTCCCAATTAAGGTTAGTATCAATTTCGGAATATGATGCACTGAAATCAAGTTCATCTCTTGAGGTCTTTGGCCTGATGTGTTGTTTCAAATTATTCAGATTATTTTAGTCAAACTCAAACCAGGGGACTTCCATGGGTATGTGTCATCACCATTGGATATTTGGACTCATTAAGTTTTAGAAATTGTTATACTGATGCAGGAAGCTCTTTAGGCACAATATCACGAAATTTTGAGATTAACCTTTTAAACTGAATCGAGGTTGTTCCCAATCAAGTCCAGCCGCTACTCTTAGAAATTTGGGTTATTGTGTCGAAAGGGCTTCATACATCATACAAGTAATACTGGTTCTTCGTAATTATTAACACATTAATATGACTAATTAGAAAGTAAAAATGAGATGGATTTTTTATTTTGAAATAAACAGATTGATTGAAGAATATTATTAAAAGGATGGGACTATTTGTAATCTAAAATTTTCTCAAAATGCCCTTCTATTATGCGCACTAGTTAATAGATTTTAGGAAATCACTTTTCACTTTGAACACTTTTGTAAATATCAAAATACTCCTCAATAACATTTCTTCCATTATCTTTAGTTTTTTCACTACACCCATAAAAATATTTAGCACACCAAGATATAATTACCTTTTGCTCTCCTTATTTGTTAATAATATCATTTTGCTAATTTTATGTTTCATAGTTGTCCAACTTATAAAATTTATATTCATTAAAATTCCAAAAAAAGTTGGATGGCTGAAATTGCTTTGTACATATTTGCAGAACAGTTATTTGTGTGTGTGTGTAAATATGCAGCTCATAATTGTGCCGAAAATTAAAATTTAATGAGTATATTCTACATGTGTATCAGGTTTTTTATTTGTTTTTCTGCTGTTGTTTATTCAGTGCAATCTCCTTGACAGCCGAGTGAAAAATTCAGAATCTCTTAATATGGAATAGATATATATTCCACAAAAATTGAAATGTAAGTCAAAGAAATTAGAATCATGGAGTCTCTTTGTGAAAATTTGTTAAATATACTTTTAAATAATGCACGAGTTTTAATGTTGAGGAAGAACGTTCTTCGGTTTAAGGTTTAATAATTTTACATGGGTGTGTGCGCTCTAGGTGGGTGTCAAAGGTATTATTGTTCTATTTATTTATATTGAATTGTTCTTAATAGTAAATTGAATTATGAGGTTTTGTAATAAAAAATAAGAGCATTCAAAATAAATTTTAAAATGCAAATAATCTCACACTTATTAAAAACGATATAAATTTAATTTATTATTTTATAAATCGTCATGTGCGCTTTTTCGTCTTTTTGACTTTCTACATCTGTTTCTATTCACTCCATTTCCTATGGACAATAAACCGATTATCATTAGGTATATCATAAAATGGAGTGCTTATGTTTGAATATCTTTGTTCGGTATGTACCTATATATATGAATCATCTCCTAATTTAGATTTGAATTAAATTTATCACATCACAGCGTACCACGTCTATGTTCTTATTTACAAGTTCTTCTTGATATGATAACGAGTAAGTACAACAATGTACTAAGCAATTAGCTACTTGTTACAAATGAAACCAATATCTCGATGAGTTGATTAATTAATAATATATAGTTTTTGTTAATAACAACGAAAAATAAATTAAATCGTTTTATTCCAAATGTATTGCTTCGAGGACTCTTGCGTCGCAAAATAATAAAACAAGATAAATCACCAAAGAATTGATGCAACAAAACCCATAAGACTTTTGTATGCGACACGAATTTACAAAAATGTATGTAGAATATTGAGATTATTAGAGAACGTGTTCAAGGACAGTAATTCACTTTCCACTATTTATTGGCTCTGCTTAGCTTGTGTTTTCATCATTTGGCTATTTTCCCATCTTTTTTCTTAAACAAAAAAAAGAAAAAAACCTCAAACCGATGGAATCATGACTATTATTGTGATATTAAATTTTTAAAAAATAATTTCAAAATCAAATAGTACATTTTGAAGGAAATATATTACTACATAGATTAATAATTACCTAGTATAAAATAAAATCCATATGATATGTCTATATGGCTTGTGTAAAATATATTCTCAGCATCGTTTATTTCTTTGTAAATTAATTTAGAATTGGATTTCATTTTTTACTTTTGTAATGCGAAAAGAAATTCTAATTGGTGTTGTCATTTTGCAACAAAAAATTATTCAATGTCAATATCATCTAATCCTTTGATCGAAACAGCTTGTATAGCAGAACTATCATCTCTAACATGGAAAAATAAAAATCATACAATAGTCTTTATAATTAAAAAATCTTCTTAAAAGAAAACTACTATTCAAATAAAACGTAATAGCTTCTAACTCAAGGTAAATCAATACTGTAAACGTAATCATTTTTTTTTCCAAAATAATGAATATTTTCATAAATTAATAATTTATTAACTTATCGACTAATTGATATTCGTTAAATTTTAACTAATTTTTCATTGGTCCCAGAACTATTAATTTATTGAGATTTTATTATATTTGTTATAGGAAACAATGCAATTTATAACAATATATGGTTGCAATGGGAATAACAACCATTTGATTTCGATGAGATTAACCATGTAAATGTTAACGGCACATGTTTAAAAAAAGAAAAAAAAAAGAAAGCAGTTTTTCTAATGATTAATCAAAGGAAAATTCTAAGAAGAAAATTAAAGGAAAAGAGCCATAGGTGTTCGTGCTGGGAATGACCATTTGTAATTTTTGCTATCCTGCCACAAATGGCAAAACGTAAATCTGTAGACTTGGTACGTTTAATATTTGAATGAATGTACTCGAAAGTCGTCGGATTAGCCGCGATCATAAAATAAAATTTATGATATGCATATAAGCACACATCAAGGCATCAACAAAAATGCTCATAGGACTTTGGGAAGAGAGCTCATTAATTGCAAGGCTTTATCTTCATCATTTAATTCTGCATCAATGCTTTTCAAAGTGTCACACACTTTGTTGAACCCATCAATATGATCATCAAGAGATGAGCCTTCAATCATCTTTAAGGTAAAAATCCTCTTCTTTATGTACAATCTGTTAGCAAGGGATTTTCTCATATACATACTCTCCAACTTAGCCCATACGTCAGCAACCATGGATTCTTTTGCCACTTCCCTTATCACTGAGTCTACAAGCTCAAGATCAATCTTTGATGTAGCCATACTTGGATCTTGATCTGAAGAACTAGTTCTGATACCAATTGTACTGTCAAGATAGCCGCTAATCAAGCTATCAAAACACTGCCCAAGACCTTGTTCAAGATCAAACTAGCTACATATGAACAATTGAATGACCTCGATGAACTCAATAGATGAGTTGAGAACTTAAAGCAAGATTTCAGCCATTAGGAAACAAGAAATAAGCAAGATTAACAAACAATCACACGCAGAAACCAGCACTGTTTACGTGGTTCAGCTGTGCAATTAGGCACAACTTACATCCAAGGGAGAATCGACCAAAATGAGTTTTATTTATGATTCAAAGTAATTTTACAGAGATCACACGGAGAAACTAACAAGGAATAAGATGATAGTTTCTCTCTCTCTTCATTCTCTCTAGAAAGCTCTTTACATCTTGCTGAAACTGCCTGAAAAGCTCAGCTTATATAACGGCTGTTCATAACACCAGATTGCACCAGATCCAGCCACGTGTATAACAACTTATAACTAACTTGATTCTTCTCTCACGTGCTTGTCACGTGCAGAACTTAAAACTTAGGCTGTCCTTAGCAAAAACACATTCATGAACAGTTGAAAAATCTTAATAGACAAAACGATGCCGTTTTAATACGCCAAGTTTTGAATTCAGAAAATTAGTCCACACAAACAATTGAGAAAAAAATGCTGCTGCCATAACAAGAAATGGCATTGCAAGATTGTAGAATGCCACATGTTACCTAATCTGTTCTAAATCAAGATTATCATCATCCGAAATTTCGAATTTAATTTGCATGCAAGACAGTATAAATCAACAATTAAAAGAAAAAAAGAAGAATTTAAACCATTAAAAGGATAACCATTAGGTAGAATTTCACAAGAAGAGCAATCAATCAACCAAGCTTCTATCTGCTTGAAATGCCGGAAGCATTCGGCCGCTTTTCATGAATTACAGATCAGATAGAATTTTGGTTGCATCCATTCTGGCAAATATACTTAATATCTGATTGCAACTGAATTTGACTGAATGAAAATAAAAAAGTACCCAAAAGAAAGAAGAAAAAGACGAGCAGCTCTTACGAATGCAGGGGATGCATGCATACTAATATTTCTCATCAAATCACCACCCATTGTGCTACGAGACAAAGAGAATCTAAGGGGATTGATTTATATTGATTTTTCAAAATAGATCTATATTGATTACATCATTTCTCATCAAATGTCTCAAGGAAGGACCATCAAGTATTCATCATCTCAGCAAGCAACTCAGCACTTGGGAATGAGAAGAACTTTCAAGAACCACCAGGATAATATAAGATCAAGGATGCCACGAGGACAAACAAAGACGGCTACTGTAGCTTTTGATGGTACACATGTTATAGCCATTGGATTAAACAAACGTAAACCATCCGATACAAATTTTGTATATATAGATTCAAAATGAATGAAGCATTGCTGTGATGTGTGTGCATTATTCTCTCATTTTGTTTTCATTACATCTTGTTGATTCTTGATCCATTAAACTCAACCTAAAACCAGAAAGATCTCACTAAACTCTCTAATTGCTAGCAAATCACACACCTCCCAAGAATAAGAACAGAAACAAGCAAAACAGAGGCACAATTTAAGTGGTTCGGCTTGGACGATCTTATCCACTGAAGAACAAGGTAGCAATCTTATCTCCATCACCAAGAAGTTACAAGCTTTTCATATGTCTCAAATATAGCCTCTAAGACTATATATACAGATCATGAAGAATATAGAAAGGTCCCGCACTCACCAGCTACATTAACAAACCCAGAATTTTCCCACCTTGTAAAGGTCAGTTAACAACCTTGAATCAAGTACTAACTCGCGCTTCGGTAAGTGACCAAAATGACTGCCAAATGTGCCGTATAGAGTAAGTGAAATCACGTCAAGAACATGTGATTTACTTACACGAAGTAAACGACAATACATAGATGTCAATATTCTTTTGTTTTATCCAGAAACCGACAGGCCATGCACAATCAGGGCTGTAAACCGACATCTCAGAAACGTGTAAAACTCAGTTTCAGGCTCACAATTCAACACACCTCTTTTAAGATTTTTTTCAATAATTTTCTAACAAATGCAACATAATATGTTCATGGCCTACTTAATAACAGAAAGCATAAATGCAGCTTTAATATTTTTTTTTTAACTTAGCCAAAGTTGTTGAAAATATAAATACTCAAGTTTTCAGTGTTCTTTATTAAATTAGCATGATTGGACATAATTAAATATTGAAAATCAAATTATTATGATGATTAGATTAGTTAGCTAGATCAGTGTTATCTTGTCTATTATCAAGGAGAAAATTCAACTATATATAATATGTCCTTCGTATTTTCTCTTTTAATTAAAATCATAAAAAGACTTGTAACATAGACCATGCATTTATTTTGTTGTTTATGAGAGTGAATTATTATTGTTTTCGTGACTGTCAAATATTTTCTCTTTTAGTTAATCATAAAGAACTAACAATCCTCTAAATTAATTAGAATGAGCTAGCTAGTTGAATGTTCAATGTTATTGTACTTTTGAGCTACATATGTGGCATGGTATACTCGCAATGAAATAGAGTTATGAGTTTTTGTCATATGATACCGTTCAATCAAGCAACTTTACTCTTTAGTGACAGACACAAATGAAGCTAGTGCACATGGGTTAGCTAGATGATAATTAAAAGACCACGGTTATATTCCCCTCGTAATCAAGAAGTAACAATCCAACATGATCCAGTGTTAATTAACTTTCAGTTTCTTGCATTAAAAAGGCACTCTCATGGGCTGAATTTGTTAATTTCTCTGTATTAGGCAACTTTGTGATATTTTATTAAACCATATAAATGGGGGTTCGACTAAAGGAGATTTTGAATGATTTATTTAATTATAAATTGTTCCGATAGAAGAAACGTATACAAAAGGATGGAGGACAATATCGCCACCTGCTAACCCATGTACCTTGCGTCATAATAAATGGTTTGGATTTGAAATAGCGGAGAAATGAGTACTGAACTGTATAAATTAATTAATTACTCCTACTACGTGAGTTCGTAAATCTCTCTTAAAACAGAGGAGAGATGTAATATGTGACGGCCTGTATGTAATTCTTGATGTTGTATCTTGGCATTGTCTTGGTGGCTTGGCAGTCTTTGGGCAGCTGAGTTGCTTATTTCGAATGGCAGAGTTAAGCTGTAGTCTTCGAATTGCCATCGCATGGTTCAATAGCAAAAGCAAGTCTTCAATTATTTGTTGATCTAGTGCTCTACTTATAAACAACTAAAAATCATTTTGATTCTTTGACTAATAAGAATTGTCATTCTGAACTAACAGCCAGTGAGCTGATGATTATTGCTGAACCATGAGTTCTGTTCTCTTATCATAAAACATTCGCAACATTCGTTTTTGGAAAAAATAAAATAAAAAATGTATAATGGTAAATATCTACCATGTTTTCCTCAGTTTATTTGTTCTGCTAACTTGTAGGTCTTTATTATTGGTCTATTTTCTCAGCCTTTTTAAAATCTCAAACTCGTCAAATATTTTAGCGATTACTTTGTAAAAATTAGAAGTTTGTGTTTCTTTCACTTGCATTGCTTTCAATTACTTGAGCCTTCACAAACTAGACCAAACTAAACTTTTTCCTTAAGCAAATCTCTTTTAAAAAATTCCTATTTTTCTATAAGACCCTCTTACTATATAAATTAGTAATTGCGTAATTCAAAATCAAATTTATATTAGGTATTTGTGGCTTTTATAAAATATGCTTTTATTGTTGCTCTTGTAATTGTTTTTGACTTATTTCATTTCTATTTTTATTAATACCAAAATCAAATCTCTTCTCGACATTCTCTGGAGTCTTTGGTCAAAATTAATTGAACTTCTAATTAATATGTAGTTACAAAATGGTTAGCGAACTGATAAGATAAACTCGAAGCATTGCATATATATCTATTAATTTAATTATCAATTTATTTTCTTGCAACTAATATTAAATTCTTATAGCATCATTTTATTGCCAATATATTTTTCAGTAAATACATATTTCACTACTACATGATCAATAGTTGTTGTCTATCTTTACTCATCACATGCCACAGCGATGTCATTCCCCATTACAACTTCCTTATATGTTAAACTAACTCAAATCAATTATATGTTTTCTATGAAATTACATAAAATTATAAACTCAATGTTTCTAATCTCATATCATGAAAATTGATAGATGATCAAATGTTGCTGTAATGCTGCATGGCGATGGTACCACGCCAGTCGGATTAATGTAGTCATGTAGACATATTTTTGTTGTTGCTGTGGCCATTGCACAAAGAATTGATCAGCTATTTCCTCTGTTTATTTGATCTGCTTAACTTGTAGTGGCTTTATTATTTGTCTATTTTCAAAGAAAAATGAGTTTTGACCAGGCGTTGATAAGGGTGGATAGAGAGCGGTCTGATCCTCTGACCAGCTTAATGGATGTTTTGGTTAATTTGACTAATTTACTTCTTCGAAGCTTATGAATTTAATCTGGTAACACTTATTGGTTTCTCTTTTCACTTCTATTAGGAAGAAAGTCAATAAAAGCAAGTTGATAAAAGGGATCAATAAATATTTTTCTTTTGGTAAAGATTGGAAAAAAAAAAGTAATGCTTTTTTTGAAATGTTCACCCAATTAGAGTAACAATAGTATAAAGTAATGCTTTTCAACATCACCGATTTTTTGTTAAAAAAAAAGAAGAATTATTTTATTGACTGCATGCTCCCATGGGTCACATGTCCTTCGATAATCAACTATCAAGTGAATTAATAATTTATGTACATTATGTCATTTATTAATAAGTTTTTGTATATGAATTTTCAAGTAAAAAGGAATGATCAGATACATTTTCTCATAAAGGAAATCTTACGACTTTCTCCTTTTAATAAAATCGAGTGCTCTCTCTTCGATGAAATAGCAAACGACAATCTTAAACTTACAGCCTCTCAGTGTGAGAGAACCATTGATTCTCAATGTATAATATAGTTCTGAGTCACTCAATCATAAATACTAACCTAATTAACAAAAAAAAAGAATAATCTTTCTCACTTACTATATTTCGACGAACCAAAAATAAACCTTTTTTTTATTGATTTTCTTTCTAAACACTCATTCAATCCTGCGTTCATTGGCGAGTTGGCGACCCAAATAAAAAATGATCTGAGTGTCTGTGATAAAAAAAACATTAGAATTACACAACTTTGCACTTTTCTCGTTATATAATTGTTACTTGGTTCTGTAAAATGTTTCGAAATACTGCTTTTGAAAGTAAGTGAATAATGAAAATGTCCAAAACTTAGTCTTATTTGCTGAACAATTATAAAGAACAATATTTTGAAAACGTTAGCAGAGTAAATTTTAGCATTAATTACGGTTCTACTCTGAGTCCAAAATGTTTATGTTTTTCTCTTATTATTATTTTTAAAATTCTGTGATTGATTCTTGGTCCACCCATGTCCAGTTCGTCAAGGGGAAGACAACAAGCGGGTGAAGCTTGCAAAATTATTGATGGTGGTCGGGGCTGGCTTTATTTACACTTTGGTGTAATACAGTGAAGCTTGCTAAATTATTGGTGTAATAGAGTGATTTCATCTGTGTCTATTTGTTAGATAACATATTAGATGAATAAAGTAAAATATTTCTAAAAAGAAACGTTTTAGGAGTTAAAAATATATATATATATATATACAGAGAGAGAAACGTCTTGATTTAACTTGGTTTATGAGTTGAAGATTCGTAAAGTGAAGGCTCTACGTAGCAGACACTAGATTAACTACTTGATCGACGAATATCTAATGGAATTTTGTGGTGATTGGTGAATTGTTAAATTATTAATGGGTGGCGGGCTCTGTTTTTCTTTTCTTAGCTGCAAAGAACAACAAGTGGGAAGACTTGCCCCATTTTACGTCGTATTTTGCTCACCAAGTGGTGATGATGGGTGAATTGCCAAATTGTTTGTCATTGGTCAATAAAGTATAAACGCGTGATTTCTACTAAGCTTGCTGGGCCAGACCCTTCACAATCACAAACTCATTCCGCTTAATTATCCATTTTCTCACCTGTTCAAGTTTCTCATTCTGCTTTCCATAACCCATAATTCTGCTCCTTTCTTTCTTTGCCCCCCAAAAAAAAATGTCAATCTCTAATCTATTTGGTTAATTTTTTTCTTTTCAAAGATTTCAAGTAGAAAAGATTTCTAAAGTTAATTTTCGATATATGGTGGGTGTTGTTACTTTCAACTCCTGCAGGCCGCCAATGGAGAAATCAAACGATATTTGTCGATTTATGAGATGAGATAAAAGTAGTTGATGACATTCAACAAGCTTTTACAACGTCAATAATCAGAAAAAGAGTGAAATCAAATCATAATTTTCTTTCTTTCTTTTTTTTTCATGCATTGATTGAACTTCATTCTCAATTGAAAATTATGACAAGTTTTAATCACCACAGTTAGTAAATATTAGTACCTCAAGTTAATGAATTAATAACTTAATAACGCTACATTTTCATCGAAATTAATAAGTCCTACGAAGTTCATCTTATATAATCCGATGCTAGTGACCCCTTTACGAATGATTACATGTTTCCTTCGCTAATCTATATATTTATATATCTATATCTATCTATATCTATATATTATATAAAGCTGGGACTTGAGGAGGTGATGTGGCATCACCATTTCTCATATTTGTATATTCTCTATTATCTAATAAATAGAGAAATTTTCTTTTAGATTTGGTTTTTCATCTTCTCATAATTAATTTGATTGTTATTACACAATAACAATTATGTAAAGATTTTAATGAGGCATATTCTTTGTAATGAACATCCAAGGGAGTGTTATGAATTTATTAAAATAAATGTAGATGTTCATAACATATATCTCTTAGTCTCCCCACTATCTCCCATTAGCAACCTTTAGTTTTCCTATAACTCTCACTATCTCACAAGGAATTATGATCCATAATTTTTCATTAATTTCATGGAGTGATTATATAACTATAAAAGGAGAGCTCATCTTTTTGTTTTATACGCACATAATTGGAATGAATAAAATCACTCTATAGTATATTCTCTCATTTGATTTTTTATCTTGCGTTGCTTCTTTATTCGTATTGCTAGCTAATAGCTTTTTTTGTTTTTTATAAGGTTGCCTCATCTTAAAAAAAAAATCAGTTCATATTTTTTATCGGTTTCATCAAGTGTAAAGTAAGAAAAAAAGATAATACTAAATTCTTTTTTTCAAAGCCGCGTAAAGCGCAGTTTTATTTTCTAGTATATATATAAATTGGGAGTACAAGAGGTGATGTGGCATCACTATTTCTTATCTTTGTATATTTTTTATTATCTAATAAATAGAGAAATTTTCTTTGAGGTTTGGCTTTTCATCTTCTCATAATTAATTTGATTGTTATTATACAATAACAATTATGCAAAGATTTTAATGAGGCATATTCTTTGTCATGAACATCCAAGGGGGAATGTTATAAATTTATTAAAATAAATGTGGATGTTCATAACATATATCTCTTAGTCTCCCCACTATCTCTCATTATCAACCTTTAGCTTCCCTATAGCTCCCACTATCTCACAAGGAATTATGATCCATAATTTTTCATTAATTTCATGGAGTGATTATGTAACTATAAAAGGAGAGCTCATCTTTTTGTTTTGTACACACACAATTGGAATGAATAAAATCACTCTATAATATATTCTCTCATTTTATTCTTTATCTTGCGTTGCTTCTTTATTTGTATTGCTGGCTAATAGCTTTTTTTTTGTTTAAACCACTCGGTTTCCGACGACCGCATTGGATACTTTTACTGCATTCAACATTTTCTAACTTTTATTGGTTGATATACGTGTGAATGATAACACAATCCTCTGAGATATTTTTTTAATTATTAATGTTTGTTAATCTTTAAGTGTATATTAGAAATTATTGATCCTTATGTTTTAACATGTTTATGTTATTTTTTCATAATATTACAGATGTTGTCGGGAGTTTATGTGGTGTGTGTGATATTGAGATCATTGGAGCTGGTTGGAAAAAAAAAGATATAAAAGTTCTAACAGATTAGCAAGTTGAATATAATTTGTAACTTATCAACAACTACAAAATGTATAAGGTCCGTACACTTAACTACACACACACACACACACACACACACACATATATATATATTTAAAGTTAACAAATAAATAATTAACTTTCATAAATAACATTAATAAGGCTGTCTCATCTTAAAAAAAAATCAATTTATATTTTTTATCAGTTTCATCAAGTGTAAAGTAAGAAAAAATGATAATATTAAATTCATTTTTCAAAGCCACGTGAAGCGCGGTTCTATTTCCTAGTCTTTATATAAAGTTGGGACTACAAGAGGTGACGTGGCATTACCATTTCTCATCTTTGTATATTCTCTATTATCTAATAAATAGAGAAATTTTCTTTTAGATTTGGCTTTTCATCTTCTCATAATTAATTTGACTATTATTACACAATCAATATGTAACAGTTCATCAAAAGACCCACTATCTTCTCTAATTGAAACCTTCTTGATCATAAATTAAGCAATAATTTATAAACATTTTTAATCACTCTTCTCCTCTGCCTCACCTTAATTTATAAATAGCAACAAAAAATATGATATCCCACGTAAACATAAACACAACATAAAAGAACAGAAAATAACAATGGCTCTAAAACATGTGTTTTTCATTTTGGCCATCACTTGTCTGATCATGGCAAATATTGCAAATGCAAATCAACAGGAATGATCGCCTCAACGACAATATGTAACGAGGCTACGATCTTGCAACAAGACTTGAAGCTAGCGGAGGCCTAATGGAGTGCTGGTATGCGTTAATGGAGCTGAAATCATGCTCAAATGAGATAGTTATATTCTTCCTTATTAGCCAGGCTAATATTGGCCCTGACTATTGTCGCGCTATTGACATCATCACCCGTAATTACTGGCCTGCAATGCTCACCTCTCTCGGATTCACTGCTGAAGAAGGGAACATACTGAGAGGCTACTGTGATGCATCTTCTGCTCCTTCTCCAGGTGGCCTCGCGGTGATATATTAGTGTCAGGTTTCCAAGGTGTTGGCTTAGACAAGGTGCATTTATGGCACTTCTATTTCCGTGGTGTTAATTTAGCTAATGCAATTTTAAAAAATAAAAAAAGTCTTTTTGGTTTTAGCTTTGCTTTATTTATTGTTTTGTTTTGTAAGTCTTGCTTCTTAATCGAATAGAATAAATCGTTAAAAGTAGAATAAGAAAAAAAGGATAATAATAAATTCTTTTTTCAAAGCCGCGCTAAGCGCAGTTCTATTTCCTAGTATATATATAATTGGGGCTACAAGAGTTGATGTGGCATCACCATTCCTCATCTTTTTATATTATCTATTATCTAAAATATCTAAAATATTGGTTGATATTCTTTGTATATGTCTCTTCCTCTTCCTATTTAAATCCAACAATATGTAACCATTAATAATAATTAATCAATATGTAACTATTAAAATAATTAATTATAAATAGTATCAATGTATTAAAGTTGTATAGAGATTCAGATTTGCCTTTTCATTTTCTCTTAAGATCTCATAATTAATTTGACCGTTATCACTCAATCGATATGTAACAGTTCATCACAAGACCCAATAGTTTCTCTAATTAAACCTTCTTGATCATAAATTACGCAATAATTTATCAACATTTTTAATCAGCCTTCTCCTCTGCCTCACCTTAATTTATAAATAGCAACCAAAAGTATGATATCCCACATAAACATAAACACAACACAAAAGAACAGAAAATGGCAATGGCTCTAAAGCATGTGTTTTTCATTTGGGCCCTCACTTGCCTGATCATGGCAAATATTGTAAGAGTAGTGCTACACATCCAAAAATTTTATCCCAAAAGTTATCCCAAATGATGTGTCGTTTATCAATTGGTTGGTGAAATAATACAATTAATTCACTTGGATCTTGTAAAGAATTATCAACTACTCAATTAATAACACATCATTTGGGACAACTTCTTGGGATAAAAAATTTGGGATGTGTAGCATTACTCATATTGCAAATGCAACTAGCAGGAATGATCACCTCAACAACAATATGAAACCAAGCTACAATCTTGCAGCAAGACTTGAAGCTAGCGGAGGCCTAACAGAGTGCTAGAATGCGTTAACGGAGCTAAAATCATGCTCAAATGAGTTGTTATATTTTTCCTTAATGGCCAGGCTGATATTGGCCCTGATTGTTGCCGCGCTATTGACATCATCACCCATAATCACTGGCCCACCATGCTCACCCCCTCGGATTCACTACCGAAGAAGGGAACATCCTAAGGGGCTACTGTGATGCATCTTCTACTTCTTCTCCAGGTGGCCCCGCGGTGATATATCAACCTCAGGTTTCCAAGGTTTTGACTTAAATAAAGTGCATTTATGGCACTTCTATTTCCATGGTGTTAGCTTAGCTATTGCAATTTTAAATAATTAAAAGGGTCCTTTTGGTTCTAGCCGTGCTTTACTTTTCATGTTTTTTTATGGAAGTCTTGCCTCTTGATCATTAGTGTACGATTTTGTGTGTGGAGATGATTATCTATTATATTATTATAAATATAAGGCGAGTGCTCATTATTTCTGAGTATCTACCTGGGATCTATATACGTAGTATAGAGTAAAGAGAGGTTAAAAAGGCAAACGTGCTCATAAACTATTTATATATATAGTCGGTAGTGGCACGACGACGGTATCGGGAAGGAAACAAATGTCATGAAGCTCTATTTAATTAATAACGTGAAAACAAAAACAAATAGACCCCCACACCAATAATTTTGCAAACAACCAAACCCCACCATCTCCTTTTAAAAAAGAGAAAAAAATACAATCAGAGAATTACCACTTTGCGGTCTTTGTATCACTGTTATTGGATTCCGTATAATCTTTCAAAATAAAAGGAAAATCATTCTATATTGCTTTTTTAAATAAGTGAATTTGAAAATATCTGAAAATTGGTCCCATTTTCTGTTAAATTTAAAAAAGAAATATATAGTAACCATTTTGTTTTTTGAAATTGTTTTCTTTGATCCTTTGTTAATTCACCAATGCTTAGTTCTTGAAACACGAGCATGTGAAGCTTGCTGATTACTGGTGGCAGATATTATCTTTTATTTCATTTAGTGTAATAATTGCATTATATTAATTATGTTATTAGCTTATTAAATATATACCTTTAACAAACGAGTCAAATTTGAGTTATTTAAAATATCGTTTTACCTTATTTCGATGCGACAAGAATATGAATATAACATTACATTAGAAATTGGCATTGTTGATTATAAAAAAAAATACAATGCACTTATAGTAATGAGAAGAGAGATTAAAATCTTTTAGTTTGGCTTGCTTTTATAAGAAGAATCGATAAACTCTCTTCAAACTTTTGAAATGAACCTGAAGAGATGGTAAGAGAAGAAGAATGTAGCTTTATTCCAAGCTAATAATATTCCTAACATTTAAGATTAACAAAAGGGTTCGTTGCTTTTGTGTTCTCTCGGAAGGAATGTCTAATTAATTATGTCAAGCAAAGGCAAGATTCTTGGTTCGGCTTTTATTTAATTTAGTATGTAAAGCAAAGGCATGATCATGAGCTTCGATTTTATATTTATGGTGGGCTCTGTTTTTTCTTTTCACTTGTGGGTTTTGCTTAATTGATTTCTAGATTTGCTAGACCCTTCGCAATCACAAACTCATTCTGCTGTAATTCACTTCCTTATTTGCTTTAATTTCCATAAACTCATAATTCGGTTTCTTTCTTCGCCCTCCACCCCCCTAGGGGTGTTCGCGGATCGGATTTTACGGATTGGACATCAATCCATATCTGATCCATGATTTTGCGGATTATAATTTTTCAATCCAATCCAATCCACGGATTGATAAAATTCAATCCAAATCCAATCCATACATCTGCGGATAGGATGCGGATTTGACTCAATCCATATCCAATCCATACGTCTGGGGATTGGATGCGGATTTGACTCAATCCATATCCAATTCACCATTTTGCGCATTAGTTTTCGAATTAAAAATTTTTAGTTCTCTCCAACTAATGAAATAAAAAAATCTAATATAAAAATAATTTTGCTACCAATTAAATTTAAAATTGAATAAAATTTAAATAAATTAATTATTTAAATAAAGCTAAAATAATACATTTAAAGTTTAAAAATATAACACATCGAGACTAATTATTCAAATAAAGCTACAATAATACGTTCAAAGTTTCAAAATATAACACACCAAGCTTAATTGTTCAAATAAAGTTACAATAATACGTTAATATAACACCAAAATTAATTGTTCAAATAAAGCCACAATTAATTGAAATGGCGAAGTTTCGGAAACCAAACACAGTGTGATCATTCACCAGGGTTGAAATACTAACTAGGCAAACCCAAGAGGGGGGGCGTGAATTGGGATATTAAAAATTATTTAATTCTAAAGCAAAACTCAATGCAAATCCAAAACAAATTTAAAACAATAACAAATAAATCAATCACAATATAAAAATATAAGGGAAGAGAGAGCAAACACAATGATTTTTACGTGGTTCGGCAATCCCCGCCTATGTCCATGCCTCCAAGCTCACCGGGCTTGAGGATTTCACTAAGCTAGCCTCCCAAGGCTTCAAACGCTTACAATTGACTTCCAAGGTGTCAATGAACCTTTACACCAAGAGATTATCCCCAATCTCTTAACCCAAGTGTATTCCAACACTTACAATCACTCAAAGTAAAAGATTACAAATTGTTTTTCTCTCACACAATATTTAAGATTACAAATCAATGCCCAATGTGTGAATAGATGAAGCAAGAATGTGTTTAAAGCTCTATGAAGATTGTGTTCTCAGATGTAAGCTCAATGGTTGTATTGTGATCAACCTTGTTTGGTTGATTTATGACTTGATGCTTTAATATCTATGGAATACTCAATCGTATTATATGTGTGGTGTATGTGTATTTCTGAATATGTATGATTAAGTGTTGGAATATATGTTCATGAATTATGCATTAAATTGGCACTTCAAATAATTTGGATCAATGAAATGATCTTAAAATGTTTTGATTGTTGGCCAAATACTAGAATAAATGTGCGAAATCATAAGTTGTAGAAAACGAATTGTTGTTAATTCAATAAACGGTTAACCGTTTTTGGGCAGAAACTATGGCTAGTATTTTGGACACTGTCGGCTAGTCGATAACTGATTAACGGCTTGCCGATTTCGTGAAAATTCTTGGGAACCCTCTGGACGTTGTCGGCTTGCCGATATCTCCATAACGGCTTGCCGTTATCCCGTGTTAATTGAACAGTCCCTCGTCTTCCTCCTCATTTCGTCTTCCCTCTCTCTCTCTCACTCTAACCCGCGACTGTAGCAGTTTCTCTCTCTCTCAAATCCATCACTTTTCTTGCCATTTTTCACCAAATTGAAGCATTACAAACAATCTCTATCATCTCTAGCACCTTTCTAACCGATCAAAAACCTTCTTTTTCTTCAAAATTTGAAAATCCCATCTTGAAACCCTAGAATCAGCCGAATCGCTTTTGCTTAAATTTGACCCAAATTTCTTTTTCTCCTTAATCACATTTCAAATTTCAATCACTCTCTCATCTCTCAAACTCATTTCCACCAATCTAAGTTTTCTCCAAAAATCATCAATGGCTTCACGACCACGACGTGCCCGAACCAAGCAAGCTGCTCCAAGCAATCCCAGCTCCTCCAGGCCTCTCACTCAAGACTTTGACAGCCTGCATTTTCCAAATGGTCAATTGACTCAACGATTTCACGAGAAATTCATGGGAAAACCGGTAACTCCCTCATTCTATATGGATATTGATGATTTCTCTGATATAACTATTTGTGGTAGATATTTGCCTCAAATGCTTAGACAATGGGATGAAGCTCTAGGCATTGAAGAACGTATTTTTGAAAATTTAGTGAGGGTGTTCTACTGTAACATGGAGATTTCTGCAAATCGAAAAGATAGAGTTGAAACACATGTTGGAGGTGTTAGGATTGAGTTTGATACTTTTGAGCTTGATCGTATTCTTAGAATATCTTGTGAAGGGCTAAACCTATACACCACTAGGAAAGAGCTTCACTTTAACCAATTTAGACACAATGAGGGTGTTAGGAATATCTGTAGACGCCGTGGCCTCTCTGATGATATATGCTCGTTGATTGTTACCTTTTCAAGTTTGTATTCTTCATAGTATTCTCCAGCACATGATTACACCTAGGCATGGACATGCTGATGAAGTAACTAGGTTGGATGTTGGTTTACTTGACTCTCTCATCCGAGGAAGGCAAGTACATCTCTCATTCACGATTGTGTGTCACATGCTTTCCACTACTGCTGTGTCCAATAGATCACTTCCTTATGGAAGTATTATTAGTAAGATTCTCCGATACTTTCACGTTCCTTTGACTGAACCCGTTTTTGTGGAGACTAAAAAGCTGGGAAGGGAAATAATCTCAGGGATTGGCTTCCATTTGAAGCAAGGACAGTGGGTCAAGGTATCCTCCTCTAAGAATGAGGATACTTTGGTAGCTCCAGATGATAACCGCATGTTTAACGATGTTTATTCCGAAGAGGAGTTACCAGACTTTCGTCTTGGCACACGACCACGTGCCCCTCGCTGAGCAGCAGCTACTCCAGCAGCAGCTCCAGCAGCAGCAGCTACTCAAGCAGCAGTAGCTCCTCCCACAGCAGCAGCTTCCTCACAGGATGACGAGGCTGCTGATCCTGCTATGCCTCCTGCAGCATCGCTGTTCCTGAGGATCGCTTTCAGCAGCTTCTCGACAGAGTGGATGTCCTGTCCCAGCAGCAGCAGCAGCTTCAATCTGATTTTGTGACCTTTCGGCAGCAAATTTCAGATTAGCAGATGGAGTTACTGGCTGGCCAGCGTCGTATACTTGGTTACTTTGGCTATGACCCTGGCAGTTCCTCTTCTCAGCCGCCGTCTTAGTTTTTTTTCTGTCCCTTTGGTTTTCGCACAAACATTACTCATTTCATGTAGTTTATTATGACATTTAGATTTTGATTGTGTGTGTGATACTTTCATGATGCTTTTTGTTGGATATGTGGCTTTCAGTTATGATTGAGTTGATTTTGATGATATGGTTCTTTGTTGCTCTTAATTTTATTGATGTTGTGTTTGATTGTTGGAATGGAGGTTGGTTGAAAAATTTGGTATATCTCTATGGAAGTGCTCTTAACTATTTATTTTGTTGAGGATATGTTCATTTTTAAGGGGGAATTCTGACAGAATTTTTCCAAAATGGGTAATATCCGAACTTCTCTTCTTAATCTTTTCACGCTCATTTCTTTTTTATGATGAAGGGGGAGATAATATATGTTACCAGCTACCAGCTAAATCTGTTCTGTTTTAAATTGTTTTTATGAGTTTATAAACTGATGGGCACATTTTTAGGGGATGATAAATTCTTTAAATATTTTACTTAGGGGTAGCACATATTTAGGGGGAGCAAAATTTGTACACATATTTTCTTTAATTGATTTTGATGATAACAAACGTGATTAAAATATATTAGTCTTTTAAAGAGCTCAAAATAGTTTTCATATATTTTTCAATAATTCTTATTTTATAAAGGCATTATATTTTGATCAATTTCATATTAATGGTTTAAACTTGAAAAAGCTTTATGATTTTGTAATGATAACAAGTATTGCTTGAAATCCTGAGAAAAGACCTAATTGACAAGTTTTTATAAAGTTTTTGAGCCATAGTATAAAGCTACAAAGTTTTGGGTCAAACGGAAATTTTACAAAAACAGTACACTGTAGCAGTTACTATAGAAAACGGCTCGCCGACTTCTGATAACGGTTCGCTGACAACGAGCAGAATTGAAGATTAGTCTCTGAACACTAACGATGATCCGACTTCTGGTTAACGGTTCGCCGACAACGAGCAGAATTGAAGATTAGTCTCTGGACACTAACGGCGATCCAACTTCTTGTTAACGGCTCGCCGACAATGAGCAAAATTGAAGATCAGTCTCTAGACACTAACGGCGATCCGACATTTTGGTTAATGGTTTACCAACAACAAACAGAATTCTCTGGACACTAACGGCGATCCGACATCAGTTAATGGCGATCCGACAATTTGAAAATCCAGCCCAACGGTCATATTGACCGGTAAAACGGCGATCCAACATCCGTTAACGGCAATCCGACAGTGAGCAAAAAGTGAATAACGGCTAGTTTTTCAGTTCCATCTATAAATAAGCTCATTCAAATTCAAACAAGGTTGATCACAATACAACCATTGAGCTTACATCTGAGAACACAATCTTCATAGAGCTTTAAACACATTCTTGCTTCATCTATTCACACATTGGGCATTGATTTGTAATCTTTTACTTTGAGTGATTGTAAGTATTGGGATACACTTGGGTTAAGAGATTGGGGATAATCTCTTGGTGTAAAGGTTCATTGACACCTTGGAAGTCAATTGTAAGCGTTTGAAGCCTTGGGAGGCTAGCTTAGTGAAATCCTCAAGCCCGGTGAGCTTGGAGGCGTGGACGTAGGCGGGGATTGCCGAACCACGTAAAAATCATTGTGTTTGCTCTCTCTTCCCTTATATTTTTATATTGTGATTTATTTATTTGTTATTGTTTTAAATTTGTTTTGGATTTGCATTGAGTTTTGCTTTAGAATTAAATAATTTTTAATATCCCAATTCACCCCCCCTCTTGGGTTTGCCTAGTTAGTATTTCAACCCTGGTGAATGATCACACTGTGTTTGGTTTTCGAAACTTCGCCATTTCAATTAATTGTGGCTTTATTTGAACAATTAATTTTGGTGTTATATTAACGTATTATTGTAACTTTATTTGAACAATTAAGCTTGGTGTGTTATATTTTGAAACTTTGAACGTATTATTGTAGCTTTATTTGAATAATTAGTCTCGATGTGTTATATTTTGAAACTTTAAATGTATTATTTTAGCTTTATTTAAATAATTTATTTATTTAAATTTTATTCAATTTTAAATTTAATTGGTAGCAAAATTATTTTTATATTAGATTTTTTTTATTTCATTAGTTGGAGAGAACTAAAAATTTTTAATTCGAAAACTAATGCGCAAAATGGTGGATTGGATATGGATTGAGTCAAATCCGCATCCGATCCGCAGACGTATGGATTGGATATGGATTGAGTCAAATCCGCATCCGATCCGCAGATGTATGGATTGGATTTGGATTGAATTTTATCAATCCGTGGATTGGATTGGATTGAAAAATTATAATCCGCAAAATCATGGATCGGATATGGATTGATGTCCAATCCGTAAAATCCGATCCGCGAACACCCCTAATACGTTCAAAGTTTCAAAATATAACACACCAAGCTTAATTGTTCAAATAAAGTTACAATAATACGTTAATATAACACCAAAATTAATTGTTCAAATAAAGCCACAATTAATTGAAATGGCGAAGTTTCGGAAACCAAACACAATGTGATCATTCACCAGGGTTGAAATACTAACTAGGCAAATCCAAGAGGGGGGGCGTGAATTGGGATATTAAAAATTATTTAATTCTAAAGCAAAACTTAATGCAAATCAAAAACAAATTTAAAACAATAACAAATAAATCAATCACAATATAAAAATATAAGGGAAGAGAGAGCAAACACAATGATTTTTATGTGGTTCGGCAATCGCCGCCTACGTCCACGCCTCCAAGCTCACTGGGCTTGAGGATTTCACTAAGCTAGCCTCCCAAGGCTTCAAACGCTTACAATTGACTTCCAAGGTGTCAATGAACCTTTACACCAAGAGATTATCCCCAATCTCTTAACCCAAGTGTATCCCAACACTTACAATCACTCAAAGTAAAAGATTACAAATTGTTTTTCTCTCACACAATATTTAAGATTACAAATCAATGCCCAATGTGTGAATAGATTAAGCAAGAATGTGTTTAAAGCTCTATGAAGATTGTGTTCTCAGATGTAAGCTCAATGGTTGTATTGTGATCAACCTTGTTTGAATTTGAATGAGCTTATTTATAGATGGAACTGAAAAACTAGCCGTTATTCACTTTTTGTTCACTGTCGGATCGAAAATTGTCGAATCGCCATTATGTCGGATCGTATTATATACTATGGCTCAAAAACTTTATAAAAACTTGTCAATTAGGTCTTTTCTCAGGATTTCAAGCAATACTTGTTATCATTACAAAATCATAAAGCTTTTTCAATTTTAAACCCTTAATATGAAATTGATCAAAATATAATGCCTTTATAAAATAAGAATGATTGAAAAATATATGAAAACTATTTTGAGCTCTTTAAAAGACTAATATATTTTAATCACGTTTGTTATCATCAATCAATTAAAGAAATATTTAAGTTAACAGGGGTTGTTGCGCCTGTCGAAAAGTGGTGATTACGGAGCCGTCCACGATGGGAACCAGGAGAAGCTGTACGGGTGACGATCTTGAAGGTTGTGATAGTGAAATTGTTCAGCTGGAACCAGTGAATGTAAAGTGGCTCAATGGACTTAGGAAATAAGATGGCTTGCTCTTGCCGGAATCGTGAGGCCGATGTCCTTCAAATCCATGTCGAGAGTGTATCCAACCAGTATTGAGTGTTGCTAGTATGTGTGACGGCAGGGAAGCCTATGATTTTTTGTTTGCAAATTGTTGGTGACTTGGCGTCATGTTACTTTGCTTTTGGGTGACTTTGCAAATTGTTGGTGACTTGTCGTTATGTTCATTTGCTTTTGCTAGTGCGTGTGACTTTGCTTTTATTTTGTTTTACAATTTTTACAAGTTATATTTGTATATTTGTATATTTGATTATTTAATTATTTTTCATTTTATATTATTATTGGGTAATGGCTAAGATATGTTATAGTGCTTATGTAACTATGTAATGTCACATTTATAATTTTTTTAATTAAATTTATAATAATTTTTTAATTATATATATATATATATATATTTTTTTTTTTTTTGCGGATTCACAGATTTTTACGGATTTACAGAAGTAAATCTATATCCAATCCACCGACTGCGGATTTTTAAATTTTCAATCCATATCCAATCCACGGATCGGATTTATACGGATCGAATTGAGCGGATCAGACGGATTGAACGGATCGGATTGAATTCTGAACACCCCTAGTTCAAATATTCTTACCCATAAAAAAAATCACATGATATTTACCTATCATCACTTCATTTCCTATCTGCATCAATTATGAATTTATCATCAAATAATCATAGAAGCATTATACATCATGCAAGTATTTTCATGATATTTTCATGACATAAAGATGTATGTCATAAAATTTGTGTCATTAAAATGCATTTTTAGTAGTGTATTATGATAAATTTACTAGATTATCATTATTTCATCTTTGTATAATCTAACTCAAGATAATCAATATTAATGTTGATTTTGTCCCTTTAATCATTACTTTGATGTATGCTTTTAAAAGTTCTCCTCACCTAACGATTTCATGTAGCAAAACTTGTACGCACAACACAGCTCTATAGAGGACTTGCTCATTAATGAATTAGTGAAGTAAACAGACTAGGGGAATTTATCAAAAGCACTTTATTACGTTATCTTCATACATATACACTATCTCCAAATCCCATAACAACAAAAACAGAAAATCTAAAGAGAAACAATATCCCACACAATGCCAAGAAAATATCAAAAACAGAAAGCAAAATTAAGCAAATCAAACCATGGTCAAGAATGTTGATGCCATAACAAGAAATGGCATTGCAAGAATATAGAATGCCACATGTTACTTAATCTGCTCTAAATCAACAACTCAAAAAAAAAAGAATTTAATTAAAAGGATCGCCATTATGTAGAATTTCACATTGAAGAACAACCACTCAACCAAGCTTCTATCTGCCTGAATTGCTGGCAGCATTCTGCCGCTTCTGCAAGAACTACGGATCCCATAGATTTTTGGGTGCGTCCATTCCAGTAGAAGTACTTAATATCTGAGTTCGATTTGGACTGAAAGCAAACCTGCAGCTGAATTAGACTGATTAAAAATTTAAAATAGTATCCAAAAGAAAGAAGAAAATGACAAGCAGCTCTAACTAATGCAGCGGATGCATGCATATTAATATTTCTCATCGAATCATCACCCGTTGTCCTCTGAGACTAAGAAAATCTAAGGTGACTGATTTATATCAATTTTTCAAAACAGAACTATTTTATATCATTTAGCGATTAGTGATGCAGATGTTTGATAGAATGAATCAGGTGTTTGCTGAAATGTCTCAATGAAGGACCTTCGAGTATTAATCATCCCAGCAAGCGACTCAGCATGTGACAATGGGAAGATCTTTCAAGAATCACCAGGATAATATAAGATCAAGGATACGAGGACAAAGAAAGATGGCAGCGGTAGCGTTTGACTGTATACATGTTATAGCCGTTAGATTAAACAAATGTAAACCATCGGATACAAGTTTTTGTATATTTAGACACAAATGAAAGTGCACATGCATTAGTAATGAAAATTGTATTCCCATCATAATTAACAACTAACAATCCAACATGATCCAGTGTCAATTAATATTCAGTTTTTTTGTATTAATTTCTTTTTCAGTATATATAATGGCATTCTAATGAGCTGAATGTTGATTTCGCTATATTCGGAACATGCATTAGCTAAATTCGGGTTAATGTGCTAAAGGGCTTCTTATATCGTATAAATTATGCTGGTTCTTCATTATTAACACATTAGTATGACTAGTTAGAAAGTAATAAAGAGATGGATTTTTTATTGTGAAAGAAACATAATTAATTGAAGAATATTATTAAAAGAGTAAGACTATTTGTAGTTTTAAATTTACTCAGAAGTCAGAATGCCGTTTTATTATGTTCACCAGCAAATAGATTTCAAAAAATCACTTTTTTCTTTAAACACTTTTGTAAATATCAAAATACTCCTCGATAACATTACTTCTGTTATCTTTACTTTTCTTAGTACACCCATAAAAATATTCATCACACCAAAATTAATTACGTTTGCTCTCCTTAATTTTCTCAGCTAAGCAAGTCTTCAAATCAAACATTTGCTTGTGATGCCATGATGAAAGAACGCTGCTGCCATAACAAGAAATTAATGGCATTGCAAGAATGTAGAATGCCACATGTTACATAGCCAGTTATCAATCAAGATTAGGATTAGGAGCCATGCTTCCTCTTCCCGCCACTCTAGCATATTTGGTGATTGTTAATTTACTAAATTTGGAACGCCTGTCTTCTTCAATTGTTGATCATCAAAACCTCATTTCATTAAACTCTGTAATTGTCCCAAGCTCAAGTACTTTCCAGAAAAGGGCCTGCCTGCCTCTCTGTTGGGATTAGAGATCTCGTGTTGTCCCTTGTTAGAAGAAAGGTACACAAAGGATGGACAATATCGACGCTTGCTAACCCATATACCCTGCGTCATAATAAATGGCAGAGCAGTGGATTTGGATTTGAAACAGAGTAGGAATGAGTACTGAACTGTATAAATTAATTAATTACTTCTACTGCATGGGCTCGTAAATCTCTCTTAAAACAGAGGAGAAATGTAATATGTGACGGCCTGTATGTAATTCTTGATGTTGTATCTTGGTATTGTCTTGATGGCTTGGCAGTCTTTGGGCAGCTGAGTTGCTTACTTTGAATGGCAGAGCTAAGCTGTAGTCTTTGAATTGCCATCGGCATGGTTCAACAGGCAACAGCCAAGCAAGTCTTCAATTATTTGTTGATCTAGTGCTCTATTCATATACAACTAAAAATCATCTTGATTCTTTGACTAATAAGAATTGTCATTCTGAACTAACGGCCAGTGAGCTGAGGATTATTGCTAAAATATGAGTTCTATCATGCATTTTCTGTACTATTAATTGTTTAAGCCTATAAACTAAGACATCAAACCATAGATTCTGTTCTAGCTACTGTTTTCCACTTTAGATAGTGGATTGATTTTCAGCTTTATCTTTTCGGGCCTATGACATCCCAATACTCAGTGACCAATAGTACATAAAATAGACATAAAAATGGATGGCCATTTGATTCCCCATGACCTACAGCAAAACTAAACAACGAACTCCCATACCATCAATTTTTGCGTTTTAATTTCAAGTTGAAAAATAGTGAAACCAGAAGCCCACGTGATTTAGTTTTGTTTGTATTTAATCAAGTGAAAATTAAACCTGCATCGTAGCTAGACACCGTTTCACTGGTTATAACCGCCCATTATTTGCATAGTTATCTAATTTTGAATAATAATAATAAAATTCAAATCTGTATTTAGAGGGTGAGGTTTCCATTTCCCCAATTTTTTTTCTTTTGAATAAACAGCTAACCTAATAGAAAGGAAAGCAAATTGCAGGACCATTGCAAAGATCCTAGAGTGATAAGAAATTTTGTAGTTTGCTTGGAGCAGTTTGCAAAGTAACTTCAATAAGTAAAAGGAAATAAATAAATAAATAAATGAAAAAAATGCACAACATGGGCTAATACAATGATATTAGCATTTATTCTTTTTTAAAGTGGAAGTTATTTGGTAATCACACACGTGCTTTTATTCTTTTTGGAAAAAAATAACTGTTTGCCCTATTTTCCTCCGTTTATTTGCGCTACCAATTTGTAAGGTCTCCATTATTTGTCTTTTTTTTTCAGCTTTTTGAAAATCTCAAACTTGTCAAATATTTTAGCGATTACTTTGTAAAAATTAGAAGTTTATATTTCCTTCAATTGCATTGCTTTGAATTACTTGAACCTTCACAAACTAAACTAAACTAAACTTTTTCCTTTGCAAATCTCTTTTAAAAAATTCCAACTTTCCTATGACACTCTCTCTCTCTCACTATGTAATTACTTAATTCAAAACTAATTATATATTATATGTATTTGTGGCTTTTATAAAATTTATTCTTTTTGTTGTTTCTTGTCACCGAATATATCCAAGAAAAGACGAGATCCAACTTTTCCTGTTAGTCGTATTAATTAATTAGTATAAATTAGCAGAATGTTGAGTGAGTTTCTGTGATTGCTGTGATGTAAATTAGCAGAATGCTTTTCAGTGATAGACACAAATGAGATTAGTGCACATGCGTTAGATATATATAATTAAAATACCAAGATTATATTCCCATCATAATTAACAACAAATTTTCAGTTCCTTGTATCAATTTCTTTTTCAATAAATCTAATGGCAATCTCATGAGCTCAATGTTAATTTTACCATATTTTGCACCTTTGTGATATTTAATTAAAACAACACCAACAAAAGAAAATTTGACAAAAGTACTACCAGGCTTATCATTATCTGAATTTTGGATACCAAACATCATATATAAATGAACAATCTGAAACCAACTACAAATACCCATTAGATAGAAATTCACATTACAGTTTGTCCAACAGCTAGAAACACCATAAAAGCAGAGTACATAGCTTGTCACATAAAAACAGATTATATCTTCTACCCAGCAGCTGAATCTTCCTAAGAGCTCAACGATAACACAATACACAATTCGATGGATAGTTGCATGATCGGGAAGTCTAACTTTGCACTTATAATATGATCTTTTCATCAGACTTGGTCAAAGATTGTTTTGTAATTAATTTCATAAGCTGAGTGTATATAAATCCTCGAGTGTTCTTCATTAAAATAGCAAGATTGAACATAATTAATATAATGGAAATCAAATTATAATGATCGAATTTTCTAGATTAGCATTTTTTCATCTTTGTATAATCTAACTTGAGACAATCAATATTTATACTGATTTCGTTCCTTTGATCGTGACTTTGATGGTTGCTTTTAAAAATTCTCTTCACCCACTGATTTCATTTAACAAAAATTTTACATACAATAAAACTTTACAAAGAATTAAATAAAACCAAACGAAATATCAAGGCTGTTCATGAATTGCCTTCCTATGGTTCCACAGCCAAGCAAGTCTTCAATTATTTGTTGATCTAGTGCTCTACTTATATACAACTAAAAGTCAATTTGATTCTTTGACTAATAAGAACTGCCAGTTTGAACTAAGGGCCAGTGAGCTTAGGATTATTACTAAAATATGAGTTCTCTATTCTATCATGCATTTTCTGTACTATCAATTGTTTGAGCTTATAAACTAAGACATCAAAACAAAGATTCTGTTCTAGCTACTGTTTTTCACTTTGGATTTAGGATTGATGTTCAGCTTTATCTTTTAGGGCCTGTGACATCCCAATACACACACACACACACACACATATATATTGTATATGACCAAGCTACTTAGTGGGGATGGCCATAAAATAGACGTAAAAATGGATGGCCATCTGATTCCCCATGAGTACAGAAAAATTAAATATGAAACTCCAATACTGTCAATTCTGCGTTTTAATTTTAAGTTGACGTATAATGAAACGACAGGCTCATGTGATTTAATTTTGTATATGTAATTAAGTAAAAGTGAAACTTGCATTGTAGTTGGACATAGTTTAACCGGCTATGAATGCACTTTGTTCCTGCAGTACTTTCTCAGTTTAAATATTAATAAAATTCAAAGTTGATATTCAATGGATAAGATTTCCCATCCCTGAAATTTTATTTAAATAAGAAAACCAATCTGACCGAAAGGAATACAAATTGCAGGACCATTGCAAAGATCCTAATGTAAGAGTAAATTATGTATTTAGCTTGGAGCAGTTTGCAAAGTAACCTCAATAACTAAAAGGAAAAAAATAAAAAAAAATAAAATAAAAGAAAGCACAACATATGCCATCAATGAAATTAGCTTTTATTCTTTGTTAAAGTGAAATTCATTTGCTAATTAGACACATGCTTGTATTTCCTTCAATTGCATTGCTTTCAATTACTTGAGCCTTCACAAACTAAACCAAACTAAAGTTGTTCCTTAAGAAAATCTCTTTTAAAAAAATTCCTATTTTTCTATAAGACTCTCTTACTATGCAAATTAATAATCACCTAATTCAAAACTAAATTTATATTATGTATTTGTGGTTTTTATAAAATATGCTCTTATTGTTGTTCTTGTGATTGATTTTGACTTGTTTCATTCCTAATTTTTTTTAATACAAAAATCAAATCTCTTTTCAACATTATAATTAAAAAGTAGTTACAAAATTATTGTTAGTGAAGTGATAAAATAAACTCGAAGCATTGGATATATATCTATTAATTTTAATTGCCAATTTATTTTCTTGCAACTAATATTAAATTTTGAAAGCATCATTTTATTGCCAAATATTTTTCAGTAAATACAGACTTCATTCTTACATGATCAGTATTTGTTGTCTATCATTACTCATCAGATGCCACATCGACATCATTCCCCATTACTCTTTCTTTAGATGTTAAACTAACTCAAATCAATTATATATATCTAGTACATGAAATTACACGAAATTATGAACTCAATGTTTCTAATCTCATATCATGAAAATTGATAGATGATCAAATGTTGATGTAATGCTGCATGGTGATAGTAGGATTAATTAATGTAGTCATGCAGATATATTTTCGCTGTTGCTGTGGCCACTGCACAAAGAATTGATCTGCTTAACTTGGAGTGGCTTTATTATTTGTCTGTTTTCCCAATATTTCATAAACCTCAAACTTGTCCATTGATCCTTGCTCCAAGCCATGTCCTGTTAGTCAGACGCATGCATGCATGTGCGAATCTTGCTCATTTCTTCCATCGACTGAAATTACTTGTTTTTTCTTTTTGATCTTTGTTCTATATCTTCTTTGAAAACGTTATCGAAATCACCCTCAGCCAATTATCAAATCAAATGAATAGGCTCACTTTACTTGTATTAATTTCTTTATAATTTCTCAAAAATTAATCCTTTGCTTTAGCCACGGGGAGTTGGTCGGACGTGAATCCTGCTAATTCATGATATGAAGATTTGGAAGTCATTGAAAATTGCAACGTATTTAAGTGCTGACAGAAAATATATAAATTTCCCGCAGGTGTTGACGGTGTAATTAACTTGCAACATATGCAAGTGCTAACAAAAAATTGAATTGTTTTATTCATGAAAAAACATATCGCATTTCATTTCTCCCAAATTTTAAGATTGGGATTTCACTCTTATTCCTGATTTATCTCCACCGAAAATCTTGTACTATAAAAACGAAAAAATAAAACAAGATAAACTCCAAAAAACTGATACAACAAAGCCCAAATTAAAGACTACAGTATATGACATGAGTTTAACCCCCAAAAAAAAAATGACATTTAGAAAATTGAGTTTATTAAAGAATTGAGTTCTCAAGGATAGTATTTAATTCATTATCCTCTGTTTATTTGCTCTGCTTAACATGTGTCTTCATTATTTGTCTATTTTCATAATCTTTTTTTTCTTTTAAACAAAAAAAACCTCAAACGTGTCAATTATCCTTTATGCGTGCTTTGTAAAATCCGGAGTTTGGTGATGCAGGACAAATTATTTAGGGTTAATTATTTTAGGAAGTATTAGAGAGTATTTCTATTCCTATTCACGAAGGTTTCTAATTCTGTTTTTCAAATTTTAGATAGACGCGCTGCATGTGCATGTGGATATCTTATATCTATATGTGCATGTACTAAATAGGAAGCAGACTCATAACGAAAAGTTGGATTCTTTTTGCTGGGCACTGATTTTGTCATTATAGAATCCGGTAACACTTGGTGGTGGTGGCCTCTGTTTCTCTTTTCACTTCTATTATTGGAAGAAAGCCAATAAAAGCAAGTTGATAAAAGGGATCACTAAATATTTTTCTTTTGGTAAAGATTGAAAATCATAAAAAATAAAATAAAATTGTAAGTAGACCTTAATCTTGAAGGACATTTTATCTGCAATTAAATTAAACTTCAGCCATTGATCATTATCTTCCGTGCATTATTTGTTTTGCTACTTGTCGCGCGATTACTTCAATTTATATATCTGATATCTATAACCAGAAGAGAGAGCACGTTCAACTGCTTACTTTTGAATTGAAAATTATGGAAACTACTAGTGCAGGTAAATTATAGTTTTAGTACAGGATCATTGAGTATCATTTTTATATATATTATGTTATTTATTAATAAGTTTTTATATATGAGATTTTCAAGTAAAAAAGAATGATCAGATACATTTTCTCATAAAGGAGACCTTATGCATTTCTTCTTTTAATAAATTTGGGTGTTCTCTTATCAATGAAATAGCTAACGACAATCTTAATCCTATAGCCTCTCAGTATGAGAGAACAATTGATTCTCAATCTAAAATACAGCTCTGAGTCACTCACTTAGAATTCACAAATCTTAAGCATACAATCTGTTTGGCTAGCAAGAAAGTGACGAAGGAAGAGAGAAAATAAACTGAATCAGAGAATCTTATTAATCTCGAATTAACTAATTACATGCAAGCTTACATCAACTTATATTGCTCATTAACAGTAGTAACAACCTCTATAACAGCTGTCAAATAACTACTGGTTAAGCTAAGCTAAACAATAACAATCTAACTAATTTGTCTAGCTCAGCTATCCAGCTCATCAATCCTAGTCAAGTGAATCTCAGCCATTGATCTGCTGCTGTTGATTAAGCATCTCAACACCCCTTCTCAAGCTTAACGGTTGTGGAACAACATTAAGCTTGTCTCTATAGTAATTAAAAAAGGAGTAAGCCATAGGCTTTGTAAGGACATCTGCAATATTCCACTCACTTGGTACATACTTGATTTCCACTTGTTTGCCCGTTACCTTTTCCCTTATGAAATGCACATCCAACTCTATGTGCTTGGTTTTGGCATGATATACTGGATTTGTTGCTAATGCAGCTGCACCATTGTTGTCACACCAGATTATTGGTATTTGGCTACACTTCAGTTTGAGCTCTCCAAGTAAAGCTTGAATCCAAACGATTTCTGCACAAGCTGTTGACAATGCTCTACTACGACTGCTAAACCTTACATTTGTTTTCTTGAAGACCATGAAACAAGATTAAAGATACACAGTATGCTCCAACTGACTTTCTGTCATCCACATCACACGCCCAATCTGCATCTGTATATGCTATCAAACTAATCCCATCTCCTGCTTTAAACATCAATCCATAATCTTCAGTTGCCTTCAAGTATCTTAGAATTTTCTTACAAGCAATCCAGTGTTTCTCAGTTGGTGCAGCAAGAAATTGGCTCAACTTATTCACTGAAAAAGCAAGTTCTGGTCTTGTAAGCACCAAATACTGTAAAGCACCGATTATGCTTCTATACTCAGTGACATTGACAATCAAGTTATCATCATTCCCAGCTCTTCTTAATTTCTGTCCTGTACTCATTGGA
This sequence comes from Citrus cavaleriei, assembly GCA_030448925.1. Lineage (NCBI taxonomy): Eukaryota > Viridiplantae > Streptophyta > Magnoliopsida > Sapindales > Rutaceae > Citrus > Citrus cavaleriei. The sequence goes on from JAUJEN010000215.1 coordinate 278,396, forward strand.
GTATCATTTTCTCTGCAATTTTCCATATCAGTTCTTGTAAGCAGATCTCTTACATATTTTGCCTGTGAAATATGTAAGCTGCCCTTTGCACCATGTGTAACCTCAATACCAAGGAAGTAACTGAACTCACCAAGATCTTTTAAAGAAAAAGTATCCCCAAGGTATTGGATGAATGTTTCAATTACTGTATTGTTATCTCCAGTAATTAATATATCATCTACATATACTAACACAACCACAATACCTCCAGATTCATGTTTGATGAACAAGGATGAGTCTGCTTTGGAGTTCTGAAACCCCCACTGCAACAGTGCTTTCCTTAGCCTATCAAACCAGGCTCTGGGAGCCTGTTTCAGACCATAAAGAGCCTTATGCAACTTGCAAACATGACCAGATGGAGACTGAACAAAACCCTCAGGCTGAAACATGTAGACATCTTCATTGAGCTCTCCATTAAGGAAAGCATTGTTGATGTCGATTTGTCTTATTTTCCAGCCCTTCATCACAGCAAGACTAAGGATAATTCTCACAGTTGACTGTTTAACTACTGAACTAAAGGTCTCAAAGTAGTCAATACCAGGTGTCTGATGAAATCCTTTTGCCACCAGCCGTGCTTTATACTTAGAAACAGAACCATCTGCATTGTACTTAATGCGAAAAACCCATTTACAACCAACAATTTTTGTAGCTTGAGAAGCTGGTACAAGAACCCAAGTCTTGTTTTCCATCAATGCATTATACTCTGCCTGCATGGTTGCTTTCCATTTGGAATCTGAAAGAGCTTGAGAAGCTGTGGCAGGTTCTTGTTCTCCAAGAACAAAAGAATAAGCAAGAAACTTTGGCTTAAACACACCTGCTTTAGCTCTTGTAATCATTGGGTGATTTGGTAGTGGAGCTTGAGTAGAGGATGGTTGTTGATTTGGAGTGTTTTGAGATAGAAAAGGAGAGGTGTGGGAGGGTGGATGATGTGAATGAGGTGCTTGAGAAGAAGGTGATGAAGAACTAGATGATGAGGAAGAAGCTGAAGCTGCAGGCAACTGAAATGGTTGTATAATAGTGTTACTTGAGCCTGAAGGGTCATGAAGTTGAACTGACACTGAAGATACCTTAAACATAGGATATCTATATTCAGAAGCAGAGGAAGAAGCTTGTTTAGAGAAAAGAGGGTCAGTAGAGAAGGGAAATTCTGACTCATTAAACACAACATGCCTAGCAACATATACAATTCCTTTTGAGCTTAGGCATTTATACCCTTTGTGATCTGAGCTATAACCAATAAACAAACACTTTGTAGTATGATAGTTGAATTTGTGTTTGTTATAGAATCGCAAGTATGGAAAACAGGAACAACCAAAACACTTTAGAAAATCATAGTCAGGCTTGTGTTTGAAAAGAGTTTCATAGGGAGATTTATGGGATGGCAGAACAGAAGTTGGCAATCGATTGATGAGAAAAGCTGAAGTTGAGAATGCTTCCCACCAGAAACTAAGAGGCAATTTAGCTTGTGCAAGAAGAGTCAAACCCATCTCAACAAGGTGTCTATGTTTTCTCTCTACTGTCCCATTCTGGTGATGTGTGTGAGGACAGGGATGTCTGAATAAAATGCCATGTTTTTGAAGATAAGGCACAAAAGACCTGAATTCACCCCCCCCCCCAATCAGATTGTAGGACCTTAATGACTGTTTCAAATTGTTTTTCAACTTGGGTTCGAAAAATGGTAAAAACAGATAAAGCTTGAGACTTGGCTTTCAAATGATAAACCCACGTATATCTACTATCCTCAGCAATGAAACTGATATAGGATCTATAACCATTTAGAGAAGTAATGGGTGCTTGACACCATAAGTCAGTATGGATGAGTTCTAGAGGTGCTTTTGTGTTCAAAATGCGCTTTATGAACTTTGCCATATTGGCAGGCATCACAAAAATCAGGAATTTGAATTTTATTGCTTAACTGCAAATATTTACAACTGGTGAGTACATGTTTCAAGACTTTTGAACTAGGATGTCCAAGTTGCCTATGTAGAAAATTTATTGAAGTACTGGAAACTCTACTGGAATGAGACAACGGACACTGTTGAGAGGAGTGTTGAACAACTTTAACTTGAATATTTGAAATAGAACAAGACTGCAAATCATCTAAGCAATGTGACACCATAGACATAGGAACAAAACATGACTCTTTATTTACAGTTGAAAATAAGGCTTGATGAGTTTTACTTCCAGGCTCAAGTTTCAGCTTATCATATACACCTCCAAAGAAAATTGTCCTCTTCTTCTTGTCCTTGAGAAAGCAAGTATTGCCACAAAATTCAATGATTAAGGAGTTATCAGAAGTTAGCTTAGAAATGCTTAAAAGATTTTTGGTGATGTGTGGCACAAATAAAAGATTTTTGAGCAACAATCTATAACTTCCAACTGCTAAATGAGTACTTCCTATATGAGAAATAGTAAGGCCATGTCCATTACCAATTAAAAGCTTTTCATTACCTTCATAAGGTTCAATGATGCTGAGATTATTGAGATCATTGGTTAGGTAGTGAGTTGCTCCACTATCCAGGTACCAGCCATCATCTATTACTGCTTCTGGTGTTGCCATATAAGCTGACATACTTCTTTGACTGTAGCCTTGATTGTAATTGCTTTGATGTGGATACCTTGTGACTGGAATAAAATCCTTGTTGAACCTATCCTTGCAGGTAGCAGCAATGTGTCCTATGATGAAACACACTTGGCATCTAGGTTGATATGGCTGTGAAAATTGACCAGGCACATGACCAGGCATTTGAGTTCTCCCACCTTGATTCCAAGATCTTCCTCCATGCATGTTATTATTTCCTCTTCCACCTTTCCTTCCTCGATAGAAATTTACACCTTGATTGCCTCTAAAATTTCCTTGCATCATGTATCCAGAATTTTCAGATCTTGATACATCTTGATTGAAACCAGATCTTGAGTTGTATGTCCCAAAACCTTTCTTATTATTGTTCCCTTTTTGAACAAAATTTGCAGCAAACGCCAGATTTGCATCCATAGTTTCAGCTAATGCTTGTTGTTCTAACATTCCCTCATGTGTCATTAGCATAGAGAGCGATTCTGATAAATCGAGATCTAATCCTCTTCCTGTGATCAAAAGCGCTGATTGAATTAACCAATTCCTCCTAACACACTCATCATAAAGTCATAGTCACTCATTGGTGCTCCTGCTGCTGCCATGCTATCTGCTATGCCTTTCATTTTGTGAAAATAGTCATAAACACTCAAATCGTTCTTCTTTGTCAACATCATTTGATTCTTCAGTTGCAATGCTCTGGTTTTGTTCTATGAACCAGAAAGTTTTTCCAGAGCTTTCTAAACTTCAAAGGAAGTTTTCCATCCGAGAACAATTCCGAGAACACTCTCAGTCATGGAAGAGAGTAGCCAACCTAGCAACCGATCGGTTTTCCACATCACAAATTCGAGTTCGTAATCCTCCGATGCGTGATTGAACCATCAATATATCCTTCTAATCCATTTCCCTGAATGGATGCCATTACTTGCATTTTCCAGATCAAATAATTTGATCTGTCGAGCTTTATTGGTGTAGGAAAGGTATAGGAAACAGTTGTGGTTTGATTTAAGCTTGACGATGCCATCTAGCTCTGATACCAACTTAGAATTCACAAATCTTAAGCATACAATCTGTTTGGCTAGCAGGAAAGTGACGAAGGAAGAGAGAAAATAAATTGAATCAGAGAATCTTATTAATCTCGAATTAACTAATTACATGCAAGCTTACATCAACTTATATTGCTCATTAACAGTAGTAACAACCTCTATAACAGCTGTCAAATAACTACTGGTTAAGCTAAGCTAAACAATAACAATCTAACTAATTTGTCCAGCTCAGCTATCCAGCTCATCAATCCTAGTCAAGTGAATCTCAGCCATTGATATGCTGCTGTTGATTAAGCATCTCAACACACTCAATCATAAATACTAACCTAATTAATAAAAAAAACAAGATAATCTTTCTCACTTACAATATTCCGACGACCAAATATATAAACCGTTATTTATTAATTTTCTTTCTAGACACTCTAATTCAATCATGGGTCATGGCGAGTTGACGACCCTTTTTAGCCGACCTTTTTTTTTTCCAATTTAATTAGCTGCTATTAACTGTCTTGGCGTGTTGACATTTAAGCCCGCCGTTACAATTTCTGGCCTTCGGATCATTTCAGGTTAAATCCAAAGGCAGCTCAGCCTGAAAAACATTAGAATTATGTAACTTTGCACTTTTCTCTTTATATAATCGCTAATTCTGTAAAATGTTTCAAAATATTGCTTGTGAAAGTAGTGAATTTGAAAATGTCCAAAACTTAGTCTTATTTGCTGTAGAATTATAAAGAACAATATCTTGCTTGACCCTTGACACTTACTAAGCATTTTCGTTTTGCTTACCAAGTGCTGGTGATGGGTGAATTGCCAAATTATTAGTCATTGGTCAATGAAGTATCTGTTGAATCAAAATAGAGTAAAAACTCTAATTGATCAAGAAGAAGAAAAACTCTCTTTAGAATAATCTCACAAAATTGCAAAAGAGAAGAACTCTTAAGAAAACTTTCAAATGCTTATAATAAAGCTTTGATTGTTGAATGATAAAACTCAAATACAAATAAGGTATTTATAGGTTACAAGAAACAATCTAAACCACTCATTAAAATAATCACAAACTAATTTAAACCATTGAAATTAAACATGGGAAAAATACCTAATTTTCACCTAACTAAATTGATGTAAGCAATGACATCAATTTAATTTGGGTGTGGGCTTATTTTTGGTTTGGATTTTTTTTTGCTTAAAAAAACTTGGGCTATTTGGGCTAATATTGACTTCTCAACACTCCCCCTCAATGTTAGCCCCCATTCTTTGAATCACGCCAAGCTGACGACGGAAATGTTCAAACTTTCCAACACTCAAGCTTTTTGTAAACAAGTCCGCAATTTGTTCATCTGTCTTGACTTGCCTCATCTCAATCTCTTCTTGCAGAACTTTTTCCCTAACAAAGTGGTAATGCACTTCCACATGTTTAGTTCTTGCATGAAAAACAGGATTCTCCGCCAGCCGAATTGCCGATTGGTTGTCACAGTACAACAGAACTGCATAATCTACTGGTTGATGTAGATCATTCATTAGTTGTATCAGCCACGTGCTTTCTTGAGCTGCCATTGCTGCTGCTCGGTACTCTGCTTCCGTAGTTGACAAGGACACAGTCGGTTGTCTTTTGCTACACCAAGAAATCATTCCAGATCCAAGGGTAAACATATACCCAGTAGTTGATCTGCGAGTATCGTGATCTCCTGCATAGTCAGCATCACAGTAGCCAACTAGTTTGCAATTTCCACCTTTCTTGTATAGAAGACCATAGTCTATTGTACTCTTCACATATCTGAGTACTCGCCGAACCGCTTCTAAATGAGACTTCTTCGGATTTTGCATGTATCGACTCATCACACCAACTGCATAAGAAATGTCAGGTCGAGTTAAGGTTAAGTAGAGTAGACTACCCACTAATTGTCGATACATCGATGCGTCTTCCAGGTCTTTGCCTTCATGTGCACACATCTTGGCATTTGGTTCCATCGGCGTTGAGATCGGCTTACATTCTAGCATCCCAAACTTCTTCAACAAATCTTTGGCATATTTCTGTTGACAAAGAAATATCCCTTATTTCGTCTGATCAACCTCTAGCCCAAGGAAATGCTTAAGTTGTCCAAGTTCTTTCATTTGAAAACGAACTGACAAGTTCTCTTTTGTTCGGAAAATTTCTTCAACATCATCTCCAGTGATGATTAGATCATCTACGTACACGAGCACAATAGCTATCCTTTCTCCATTAGCTTTAGCAAACAAGCTGGAGTCTGCAGATGTTACTGAATACCCACTTTGAGTTAGAAATTCAGCAATCTTGCCATACCACCCCCTAGGTGCTTGTTTTAGTCCGTAGAGAGCCTTTTGCAGCTTACACACATACTCAGGATGACCTCGGTTCTGAAAACCCATCGGTTGAATCATGTAGATCTCCCGATCCAGCTCTCTATGGAAAAAGGCATTCTTCACATCCATTAGCCACGAGTTCCAATCCTTGTTGGCTGCAAGTGCAAGTAAGTTTTGCCACTGGACTAAACGTTTCGTCATAGTCTAGTCCATATTGTTGAGAGAAACCACGAGCTACCAATCGAGCCTTGTACCTCTCGATTGACCCATCTGGACGGTGCTTTATTTTGTAAACCCATCTGCAGGATATGGGTTTCACATCTTTTGGCTTTGGCACGAGTTCCCAGGTCTGATTTTGCTCAAGTGCAGTGATCTCGTCTTTCATAGCTGTCATCCACTCAGAACTCTGTGATGCTTCTTCGAACGTCTCAGGTTCTATTCCAGTTGCTTCTTCAACTATGGCTGCATTAGCGTATTTGGGATTTGGCCTTCGGGTTCTTGTTGACCTTCGTAATGGAGTTGATTCTTCCGTTTCACTAGGCACACCTTCTTCATCTGGTTGTCGATACACCCCAGTTTGCCAAGGATTTAGAGTTACTCTTCGTTCGCTATCACTATCGCATAGATCCCCAGCTGAGCTTAGATGAATTTGGACAGAATGCTCCCCCATCTTTTGTTGTAGCATGTCTTCGAATTCTTTCGAGTCTGGCAGCACTTCTTTTTCTGAGGTCCACCATGAGGATGCTTCATCAAACACCACATCTCGTGATGTGTAGCACCTTCCATTTACTGGATCACAACACTTCCACCCTTTTCGCTGGTTGTCGTATCCCACAAAGATACATCTGACTGCTTTCTTATCGATCTTGCTACGTAGATGGTCAGGAACAAATACATAGCATACACAGCCGAATACTCGAAGATAGCTAACTGTAGGTTTCTTGTTCCACAATTTCTCAAAGGGTGAAACAAACTCCAACCTTGGTTGAGGAAGCTTGTTGATGACATGAGCTGCAGTTCTCATACCTTCGGCCCAAAATCTTCCAGGTACATTCTTCGCATGTAGCATACTCCGGCAAATTTCAGCAAGGTGCCGATTCTTCCTCTCTGCTACACCATTTTGTTGTGGCGTATTGGCACAAGTATACTGATGACGTATTTGGCATTCCCGTAGGTATTGAGAAAACTCTCTCGAGCTATACTCACCCCCGTTGTCTGTGCGCAAGCAACGAATCTTTTGCTCCACTTCTCCTTCGACTATCTCTTTGAACTCTTTGAACTTTGAGAATGCTTCAGATTTTTCTTTCATGAAGAAAGCCCATACATATCTGGAGAAATCATCAATGAACGTAACCATATACCGCATTCCGCCAATTGATGGTTGCTTAACGGGTCCAAACACATCAGAGTGAATTAACTCTAATGGTTTCTTTGCTTTAAACTTCGACTCCTCGTATGGCAATTGATGTGCTTTACCATATTGACATCCCGCGCAAACAGCATTTGTTCTCACGTCAAGTTGAGGAAGTCCCTTAAGCATCAACTTCTTCACCATCACACTTAGCTTGGAATAACTAACATGTGCCCGCCGCCGTCTCATTTCTTCTTGTCTTGTCTACGTATGCAGACTCAGCTGACATCACATAAACTGACTCCAATCGTCGTCCCTCCATCGTAGGCTTTTCTGAGATCTTCAGGTCTCGGAATACCTTCACATTTTGTGGACCAAACAAGACATAGTGGCCTGATGATGTCAATTGAGCTACGGATAGCAAATTTTTCTTCATTCCTGGAACATGGTAGACATCTTGAAGTGGCACTTGGTTGGGACTATATCGAGGTGTAACGATCGTTTTACCGATGTGAGCTATCGGTAACCTTGAGTTGTCAGCTGTTACCACCACACGATTTCCCTTGTACTCAGAACAGTTTTGCAACTTCTGTCTATCACCCGTCATGTGATTTGAGCAGCCTGAGTCTACGATCCAATCATTCTCGTAGTTAATCTTTTCTGGTGTTGTTACCGTGAGAGCTAATTCTTCTTCCTCCATAGCGAGTAATGCTTCAGCATCCCAGCTATCTTCACTATCTTCTTTAGAACTAGAAGTAGCAATATTGCTTTCGGTAGACTTCTTTTTGGACCAACAATCTCTCTTCATGTGGCCCTTCTTCCCGCAAATGTAACATTCACCATCGAACTTTCTATTACTGTCGCGATTCTTCGAAGCTCCCCCTAGACGAGAGCCATTCCCTCCCTGATGACTTTTTGTCTGTTCACCAGTCTTTCTAGATCCGCCTTTGTTGTGCTGTCTTGAACCACCTCTGTTTTGGTTGGTGTAAAGCGCTTCTTCTTCACCCTTTAGTGAGACTCCTCCCATTTTCTTGGCCATAGCTTCTTGGCCTGTCAGCAAATTTTCAAACTCAACAAGTGATGGTTGTGTCGGCCATCCTTGTACAGCGGCTACAAAGCTTCGGTATTCGGGTCTCAAGCCATGGACAATTATTCTTTTTATCCTGGCTTCCCCAATAGCAGCTGTCGGATCTAATTCTGAAATTTCGCGGCATATCGACTTCACCTTGTGAAAGTATTGGGCAACCGCCATGTCGCGTTGCGCCATTGATAGAAGTTCATTCTCGAGAAGTTGCAATTTTGTATCGTTCCTCTTCGAAAAGAGTGTAGTGAAGGTGTCCCACGCTTCCTTCGGTGATTTAGCATCCCGAATGTGCTCCAACATTTCTTCTTCTATTGTGGTCTTTAAAGCAAACATTGCTTTGCCTGCTTTAATTTTCCACTTCCGCAAGACGCCGTTAGCATCTTCCGCTGCCGGTTGTGTAACTTCACTACCACCGACAACCTCCCACAAGTCTTGACCTTGAAGGTAAGACTCTATACACGTTGCCCACGTGTTATAGTTTTGGTTGTTGAGCTTCTTGATTCCTCCAACAACTTGAAGATCACCCATCGTATCGACAAGACTTTTACTACACCGAACAAGCTTGAGTGACTACCGTGCAGAGTAATACACTACTTTTGACACAAAGAAGCTCCATCTCAAGGTTTGTGATAACCCCAACAATAATCTCAGGAAACCTTTTCTGATGTGGAAGATCAGTCAAAACTGCAACCACAGAGCATACTCGGAATTTCAAGAGACTTTACAACCAATGCTCTGATACCAAATGTTGAATCAAAATAGAGTAAAAACTCTAATTGATCAAGAAGAAGAAAAACTCTCTTTAGAATAATCTCACAAAATTGCAAAAGAGAAGAACTCTTAAGAAAACTTTCAAATGCTTATAATAAAGCTTTGATTGTTGAATGATAAAACTCAAATACAAATAAGGTATTTATAGGTTACAAGAAACAATCTAAACCACTCATTAAAATAATCACAAACTAATTTAAACCATTGAAATTAAACATAGGAAAAATACCTAATTTTCACCTAACTAAATTGATGTAAGCAATGACATCAATTTAATTTGGGTGTGGGCTTATTTTTGGTTTGGATTTTTTTTTTGCTTCAAAAAACTTGGGCTATTTGGGCTAATACTGACTTCTCAACAGTATCAGCGCGTGATTTCTACTAAGCTTGCTGGACCAGACCCGTCACAGTCGCAAATTCATTCTGCTTAATTATCCATTTTCTCATCTGTTCAATTTTCTCATTCTGCTTTCCAAAACTCATCATTCTGTTCCTTTCTTTCTTTGCCCCCAAAACTCATAATAAGTCTTACAAATTATCTTACATAAATTATAAATACTAAGCGTAACTTCTCCTTAATACCACCCAATAATCTGATGCTAGTGATCTTTTTATAAATGATTATTGATATATTTAATTATTTACAATTAAACTATTATTGGGACCAATTTACCAAAAAAAAATACAATCAAAGAATTACAACTTTTCTATTTATTTCACTGTTCCTTAATTCCATAAAATGGTTCAAAATGTTTCAAAATAATTCCAAAACTCATAATTCCGTTCCTTTCTCTCCCCCCCCCCCCCCCAAAAAAAACACAACCAAAAAAAAAAGAAAAAAAAGTCAATCATCGAAGAGCTGCACGCCAAAGTTAGCTTCAGAGGGGATTCGGTGGTTTGCACGCCAAGAGAAGATCGAAGACGATCTGATGAAGTGGAAGAGCACGCTGTCGATGATTCAGGCGGTGCTCGATGACGCTGAGGAGAAGCAGAGGACTAATCGATCTTTAACATGGAAAAACAAAACCATACAATAATTTTATTACTGTTAATATAAAGCAGCTAACTCATTGTGCTCTGTATAAAGCAGAACTAGTCAAGCGTTACAGAGAAGAAAGCAAAAAATCACAAAACCAATCAGTTGCAATGGCTTCAGATCAACCTCTTCCCACGATGTTCGCTTCAGAAATTTGGCAGCAGAAGCATAGTTCCCTCTTGAGCCAGCTGGGAAGCATAATGTTCCACCTTCTAGGATACAGCAGAGGACTAGCTTATTAAACAGAGGTTGAGAGCAGCTCTAATGAATGCAGGGGACGCATGCATATTAATATTTCTCATCAAATCATCACCCATTGTGCTCTGAGACTAAGAAAATCTAAGGTGATTTATTTTATATTGATTTTTCAAAACAGAACTAGCTTACACCATTTAATGATTAGTGATGCAAATGTTTGATAGAATGAATCAAGTGTTTGCTGAAATATATCAAGGAAGGACCCTCAAGTATTTTTTTTTTTTTTTTTTATAGAAGGACCCTCAAGTATTTATCATCTCAGAAAGGGACTCAACACGAGAGAATGAGAAGAGCTCTCAAGAATCACCAGGATGATATAAGATCAAGGATGCTATGAGGACAAACAAAGTTGGCTGCTGTAGCTTTTGACAATATACATGTTATAGCCGTTAGATTAAACAAACACAAACCACCAGATATAAGTTTTGTATATATAGCTTCAAAATGAATGAAACGTTGCTATGATGTGCGTGCATTAGTCTCTTATTTTGTTTTCATTGCAACTTGTTGATTCTTGATCGATTAAACTCAATCTAAAACCACCAAGATCTCACTAAACTCTCTAATAGATGATTTAGAAATGACAAGCAAATCACACACCTCACAAGAATAACAACTGAAACAAGCAAAACAGAGGCACAATTTAAGTGGTTCCGCTTGGAGATAGCCTATATCAAGTGAAGAACAGGGCAGCAATCTTATCTCCATCACCGAGATCAAACTACATGCATTAAGAAGAAGTTACAAGCTTTTCATATGTCTCAAACTGTAGCCTCTAAGACTATATATACAGATCATGAAGAATCTAGAAAGTTCCCCCCACTCACAAGCTGCATTCTGGGTTTGTTAAAACAAACCCAGAATTTTCCCGCCTTGTAAAGGTCAATGAACAACCTTGAATGACGTTCTTAATTCGTGCTTCAATGAGTGACCAAAACGACTGCCCAATGTGCCGTATAGGGTAAATGAAATCACGTGAAGAACATGTGATCCAGACGACAACACACAGCTGTCATATTCTTGAATTACATGAAATTATGAAATCGATGTTTTGAATATCATACCATCAAAATTGATTGATAAGGAAATGTTAGTGTAATGCTGCACGGTTATAGTACCATGCCAGTCGGATAATGTAGTCATGTAGACATATTTTCGCTGTTGCTGTGGCCATTGCACAAAGTAATAAATTGATCACTTATTTTCCTCTGTTCTGTTTATTCATAAACCTCAAACTTGTCCATTGATCCTTGCTCCAAGCCATGTCCTGTTAGTCAGACTACGAAGCTCGCTCATTTTTTGCAGCGACTGATCAAATTACTTATTTTTCTTTTTGATCTTTGTCCTATATCTTCTTTGGAAACGTTATCGAAATCACCCTTAGCCAATTATCAAATCAAATGAAGAGGCTCACTTTACTTGTATTAATTTCTTTATAATTTCTCAAAAATTAATCCTTTGCTTTAGCCACGTGGAGTTGGTCGGACGTGAATCCTGCTAATTCATGATATGAAGATTTGGAATCCATGGAAAATTGCAACATATGCAAGGGCTGACAGAATATATATAATTTTCCTGTGTTGATGGTGTAAAATTTTGAATGATACTTGAAAATTGCAACACATGCAAGAAAACAAAACAAAGAAGCCAGCTCTTCCTAATTGGCACATTTTACTTAATGATGTGCCACAAATGTGGGACTCTAATAATGTTTGGGAGATATAAAAGAGATTGGGTAACAATGTAGAAGCTCTACTCTTCAGTGATGGTATAATGTTTCGTGATTGTCAAATATTTTACCTTTTAATTAATCATAAAGAACTAGTAGTCGTATTAATTAATTAGTATAAGCTAGCTAGCTGAATGTTCAATGTTATTGCACTTTTGAACTACATATGGCCTGGTATGCTCGCGCAATGAAATTAAGTTTTGAGTTTATGTGATATGATACTATTCAATCAAGTAACTCTACTCTTCAGTGATAGACACAAATGAAAGTGCACATGCATTAGCTAGATGATAATTAATAGACCAAGTATATATTCCCATCATAGTTAACAACAAACAATCTTACGTGATCCAGTGTCAAATGGTTTTCAGTTTCTTTTACTAATTTCTTTTTATAACGGCAACTTCATGAGCTGAACGTTAATTTCACTGTATTGGGCACCTTAATGATATTCTATTAAACCATGGAAATGGGGGTTCGACTAAAGGAGATTTTGAACGATTTATTTAATTGTAAATTGTTCGGATTATGTATGTTCAGTCAAAAACAGGAGAGTTCCTCGAATTGGTTTGACTTCCCATTTGGCACAATATCACGAAATTTTGAGATTCAGATGATTTTGCCTAAAGTGCTTCCTACATCATATAAATTACACCGGTTCTTCATAATTATTAACACATTAATATGAATAGATAGAAAGTAATAAAGAGATGGGTTTTTTTTTTTTTTGAAGTAAACATAATTGATTGAAGAATATTATTAAATGGGTGGGATTATTCGTAGTCTAAAATTTTCTCCCCATTATTATGTGCGCTAGCTAATGGGTTTTAAGAAATCAATTTTTACTTTGAACCCTTTTGTAAATATCAAAATACTCCTCAACAACATTCCTTATATTATCTTTATTTTTCTTAGTACCTCCATTAAAATGTTGATCACACCAAGATTAATCACCTTTGCTCTCCTTATTTTTCATAGCCAAGCAAGTCTTCAAATCAAAGCATTTGCTTGTGATGCCATGACCAAGAATGCCGCTGCCATAACAAGAAATGGCATTGCAGGAATGTAGAATGCCACATGTTACCTAATCTGCTCTAAATGGAGTCTTGATGGCTTGGCATTTACTTGATGGAGTCTTGATGGCTTGGCAGACTTTGGACAGCTGGGTTGCTTACTTCGAATGGCAGAGCCAAGTTGTAGTCTTCGAATTGCCACCATCGTATAGTTCAATAGCCAAGCTCCACGACTTCAATAATTTGTTGATCTAGTGCTCTACTTATAAACAACTAAAAATCATTTTAAATCTTTGGCTAATAAGAATTGTCATGCTGAACTAAGGGCCAGTGAGCTGAGGATTGTTGCTAAAATATGAGTTCTGTGTTCTATCATGCATTTTCTATACTCTTAATTGTTTGAGCCTATAAATTAAGACATGCTTGGCATGGACATCTCAAAAGCTCAGGATTACTAGCATGAAGTACTGCAAACTTGAGAAACTCATTTACCGCGTTCTCATATTCTATAGACCTTCTATCCATCAACATCCAAGATTTATCCATATTTAAACTATTAACTTTCCTACAAATGCATCGCATTTTATTCATTCAGTTTTATTAATATTAGAAATTGATATTGTTTACAACCACAAGAACAACTAATAAAATTATAGAATCAACCAAAAAAGGGGGCAATGAGATCACAATTTCACTAATTAAGCAACTACGGTGTCTCAAACATAGTTTCTGCTAGTATATCTTTGTGATTGTCCAGAATCTAACAGATGTTATAAATAAATATCTGTAGTTCATTATTAATCGAATGAAGCTTTCGGTATTGATTCCATCAACTATTTTTATTGATTCAGTAGATATAAGTTCTAAGTCTGATGAGTGGTGGACTCATTAATTGAGCAACTAAAGTCCTAAACTTGTGCCCAGCCCATTGAACTGTTGCAGCATAAATTAACACTACTTCTAATATGCAATCAATTTGAAAACTGTTGCAGTTCTGTAATTTTCCCTTGTTGGATTCAATTTGGAAAGTGCATTAAGATGTTTGCTAAAAACAAAAATAATCTTTTAAAGAGACTCAATTAATTGAAAATAAAAAAATAATGCGCATTCAAATAGCAGAACACTCTAAAATCATTTCAACAGGATGTAAATCTCAAATCCCTATTATTACTACGAGACTCAATTAATTTCAATTGAAAATATTACACATTTAATTATCACCTGACATCAACGTTGTTCTTGGTAGAATTAAGGAGAAAGCATTGTTCTCAATATAATCAATGAGAGGAGCAACGCTATAATCTGCTTGAAGAAAAGAATGAAAAAGATATCCTAAGTTAAATAAACAAAATTGAACACATAAAATAAATTAATTCTTTCAAAATTGAGAATGAAAATGAAAATTACTCGTGCGTTCCTTGTTTGTTGAACAGGAAATTGAGACTTGGAATCAATTAAATCAACCTAGGATCATTAAAAATACAATTAATTCAAGTATAACCCTAAATTATCAAACTAGAAAGAGAGAGGTAAAAAAAAAAAATTATCAAAATTAAAGGAAACAATACCTGAAATTCGAGAAGCAGGTAAAGCAAGCTAAATTCTTCGTGCGTTCTTCTTTGAAAGAGAATGGAGATGAAATTCGAAATTGAGTGACTGATGAAAAACTGAGAGGTGATTATTGAAAAGAAAGTAATGGGAATGAGTTTGACTTTTCTCAAAAGAAACTAATATGTTCTAAGAACGAAAACAGAAGCGGTATAGCAAGTTTTTTGTTTTTTTTTCTTAAGTCAATAAAAGGAAAAGGTAAATGATAATGATTCAATAAATATGTAATATATTTGTCACTTGTTTGATAAAACGTCACAATTATTTGACGTTTAAATAAACTGTCATTTATATTTCACAATTATTTGACGTTTAAATAATTGTGTTGTGCGTGTACACAAAAATGAATCAAAATCTCTTCCACTAGTGTCTTTGGCCAGAAATATTTGACTTTTCTAATTTGTAATTACCAAATGACCAGAGCATTGTAATATCTTTTAAAAGATAATTAAGGAATGAAACTAAGAAACCGACTGTCAGTTGTAAAATGAAACCAATAACTTGATGTGTTGATAAATTAATAGTTTTTCCTGGTAGAATTAAAAAAAATTAATTTTTTTTATTCATAAAAAAAATATATCGTATTTCGTTTCCCCTAAATTTTAAAATTGAGATTTCACTTTTATTCCTGATGTATTTCTACCAAAAATATTGCATAAAAAATAAATAAAACAAGATAACCACCAAAAAATTGATACAACAAAGCCCGAATTAAAGACTATAGTATATGACATGAGTTTACCCAAAAAAAAAATATACATTTAAAAATTTGAGTTTATTAAAGAATTGAGTTCTCAAGGACAGTATGTAATTCATTTTCCTCTGTCTGCTTAACTTCTGTCTTCATTATTTGTTTATTTTTCCAATCCTTTTTTTAATTAAAAAAAAACTCAAATTTGTCTGTTATACTTTATAAGATCTGGAGTTCGATGATGCAGGACAAATTATTTAGGGTTAATTATTTTAGGAAGTATTATTAGAGAGTATTTCTATTCCTATTCATTTATTCAAGAAGGTTTCTAATTCAGTTTTTTTAAATTTTAGATAGATGTGCTGCATGTGCATGTGTATATCTATATATACATGTACTAAACAGGAAGCAGCACATATCGAAAAGATGGCTTCTTTTTGCCGGGCACTGATTTTGTCTTTACATATTGTGGTGTAACTCTTATTGGTTTCTCTTTTTCACTTCTATTATTGGAAGAAAGTCAATAAAAGCAAGTTGATAAAAGGGATCAATAAATTTTTTTCTTTTGGTAAAGATTGGAAATCAAAAAAAGAAAAAAGAAAAAGAAATTGAATATTATTGTGATATTGAAATTTCATATTCGAACTGTTTATGTATTTTGAAGGAAAACCTCTGCGTTGCTTTAAGTTTGTCTTGTTGTGGGTCACATGTCATTCGATAACCAACTATCAAATGAATTAATAATTTAGTTTCATACGGCATTCTTTTTATGAAATGTTCACCCCAATTAGAGTAATAATAATATACAGAAATGCTTTTCAACATCACCGATTTTTTGTTTAAAAAAAAAAAGAAGAATTATTTTATAGACTGCATGCTCCCATGGGTCACATGTCATTCGATAATCAACTATCAAATGAATTAATAATTTATGTATAATATGTCATTTATTAGTAAGTTTTTGTATATTAAATTTTCAAGTAAAAAGGAAGACTTTCTCCTTTTAATAAATTCGAGTGTTCTCCTGTCGATGAAATAGCAAACGACAATCTTAAACTTACAGCCTCTCAGTGTGGGAGAACCATTGATTCTCAATCTAAAATATAGTTCTGAGTCACTCAATCATAAATACTAACCTAATTAACAAAAAAAAAAGAATAATCTTTCTCACTTACTATATTTCGACGACCAAAAATAAACTGTTTTTTATTGATTTTCTTTCTAAACACTCATTCAATCATGGGTTCATTGGCGAGTTGGCGACCCAAATAAAAAATGATCTGAGTGTCTGTGATAAAAAAAACATTAGAATTACACAACTTTGCACTTTTCTCGTTATATAACTGTTACTTGATTCTGTAAAATGTTTCGAAACACTGCTTTTGAAAGTAAGTGAATATGAAAATGTCCAAAACTTAGTCTTATTTGCTGTACAATTGTAAAGAACAATATTTTGAAAACGTTAGCGGAGTAAATTTTAGCATTAATTACGGTTCTACTCTGAGTCCAAAATGTTTATGTTTTTCTTTTATTATTATTTTTAAAATTCTTTCATTGATTCTTGGTCCACCCCGTCCAGTTCGTCAAGGAGAAGACAACAAGCGTGTGAAGCTTGCAAAATTATTGATGGTGGTGGGGGCTGGCTTTATTTACACTTTGGTGGAATAAAAGTGAAGCTTGCTAAATTATTGGTGGTTGGAATGTTTTTTTTTTCCCCTTTCATCTTCACTTTAGAGTGATTTCATCTGTGTCTATTTGTTAGATAACATATTAGATGAATAAAGTAAAATATTTCTAAAAAGAAACGTTTTAGGAGTTAAAAAATATATATACAGAGAGAGAAACGTCTTGATTTAACTTGGTTTATGAGTTGAAGATTTGTAAAGTGAAGGCTCTACGTAGCAGACACTGGATTAACTACTTGATCGACGAATATCTAATGGAATTTTGTGATGATTGGTGAATTGCTAAATTATTAATGGGTGGTGGGCTCTGTTTTTTCTTTTCTTAGCTGCAACGAACAACAAGTGGGGAGACTTGCCACATTTTACGTCGTATTTTGCTGGACCCCTGCACTTATTAAACTTTTTCATTTTGCTCACCAAGTGGTGGTGGTGGGTGCATTGCCAAATTATTAGTCACTGGTCAATAAAGTACAAACGCGTGATTTCTACTAAGCTTGCTGTACCAGACCCTTCACAATCACAAACTCATTCCGCTTAATTATCCATTTTCTCACCCGTTCAATATTCTCATTCTGCTTTCCATAACCCATAATTCTGCTCCTTTCTTCCTTTGCCCAAAAAAAAAGAAAAAAAATGTCGATCATCGGAGAGGCAATCCTTACGGCGTCCGTTGATTTGCTGGTCAATAAGTTAGCTTCAGAGGGGATTCTGTTTTTTGCACGCCAAGAGAAGATCCAAGACTATCTAATGAAGTGGGAGAATATGTTGGAGATGATCAAGGCGGTGCTTGATGATGCTGAGGAGAAGAAGACAACTAATCGGTATGTGAATAAGTGGCTTGGCAAGCTTCAGAACTTGGCTTATGATGTTGAAGACTTGTTGGATGAGTTTCAAACTGAGGCTTTCCGGAGGATGTTGCTGCTTGGAAATGGAGAACCAGCTGCTGCTCATGATTAACCCAGTAGCAGTCGTACTAGAACGAGTAAGTTTCGGAAGCTCATTCCTGCTTGCTGCACCACTTTTACTCCACAATCGATTCAGTTCGATTATGCCTTGATGTCCAAAATCAAAGAGATCAACAGCAGATTTCAAGAAATTGTGACACAGAAAAACTTGCTAGATTTGAAAGAAAGTTCAGCTGGAGGGTCCAACAAAGCCAGTCAAAGGCTAGAGACAACCTCTTTAGTGACTGAAGCCAAAGTATATGGCAGGGAAACAGAAAAGAAGGATGTTGTTGAACTGCTGTTGAGGGATGATTTAAGCAACGATGGTGGATTCTCTGTTATTCCTATTATAGGTATGGGCGGCCTGGGCAAAACCACTCTTGCTCAGCTTGTCTACAATGATAAGCGAGTGCAGGATCATTTTGATCTCAAGGCATGGACTTGTGTCTCTGAGGATTTCGACGTTAAGGGGCTAACAAAAACAATTCTAAGATCCGTTACTATTGATGACAGTGATTTAAATTTGCTTCAAGAGGAGCTGAAGAAGAAGTTATCTCAAAAGAAATTTTTGCTTGTTTTAGACGACGTTTGGAATGAGAATTACAATGACTGGGTTGACATGAGCCGTCCGTTTGAAGCTGGAGCACAGGGAAGTAAGATTGTTGTCACTACTCGCAATCAACAGGTTGCAAAAATCATGAGGCCGGATCAAGCTTATGAATTGAAAAACTTGTCAACTGAGGATTGTCTGTCTGTGTTTGCTCAGCACTCTTTGGGGACAAGAGATTTCAGTTCACACAAGTCATTGGAGGACATTGGCAAGAAGATAGTGATCAAATGCAATGGCTTGCCCTTGGCAGCAAAAACACTGGGAGGACTTTTATGTGGAGAACATGACAGAGGTGTGTGGGAAGATGTGCTCAGTAGCAAGATATGGGAATTACCAGAAGATAGATGTCCCATTATACCAGCTCTTGCAGTGAGCTATTATTATCTTCCTCCAATTTTGAAACAATGCTTTGCATACTGCTCGTTGTTTCCGAAGGATTATGAATTTGAAGAGGAGGAGATAATTTTATTATGGAGTGCTTCGGGTTTCTTGGTTCATAAAGAGAGTGGGAATCCTAACGAAGTTCTAGGTCGAAAGTTCTTTCAAGAGCTACGTTCAAGATCTTTTTTCCAGCAATTAAGCAACAATACATCACGATTTGTGATGCACGATCTTATCAATGACCTTGCCCGTTGGGCTGCGGGGGAGATATACTTCACAATGGAGTATACCTCAGAAATTTACAAGCAGCAAGGTTTTTCCGAAAATCTTCGTCATCTATCATACATTCCTGAATATTTTGATGGCGGTAAAAGGTTTGGGGACTTGTATGATATCCAGCATTTGAGAACTTTTTTACCAGTAATGTTGACAAAAAGTTCGCCTGGCTTCTTGGCTCCTAGCATTCTTCCTAAGTTGCTCAAACTCCGACGCTTGAGGGTCTTCTCTTTGCGTGGATACCGCATCCCTGAGCTGCCGGATTCAATTGGTGATTTGAGGTATTTAAGGTACCTTAACCTGTCTAGAACTGAGATTAGAACTCTGCCTGAATCAGTCAACAAGCTTTACAATTTGCATAGTCTTTTGTTGGAAGATTGTGATCGGCTGAAGAAGTTGTGTGCAGACATGGGAAACCTCGCCAAATTGCATCATCTTAAGAATTCAAATACGAAGTCGTTGGAGGAAATGCCAGTAGGAATTGGTAGGTTGACTAGTCTTCAGACGTTGTGTAATTTTGTTGTGGGAAAAGGCAGTGGTTCCGGCCTATATCCACTGAAGAACAGCGCAGCAATCTTATCTGCATCACCGAGATCAAACTACAAACATTAAGAAGAAGTTACAAGCTTTTCATATGTCTCAACTATAGCCTCTAAGACTATATATACATATCAGAATTTTCCCGCCTTGTAAAGGTCAGTTAACAACCTCGAATCAAGTACTTAATCCGTGCTTCAGTAAGTGACCAAAACGACTGCCGAATGTGTCGTATAGAGTAAATGAAATCACGTGAACAACATGTGATTTAATTGCAGGATGTAAACGATAATACACAGATGTCAATATTCTCCTGTTTCATCAAGCAACCGACAGGGCATGCACAATCAAGGTTATAAACCGACATGTCAGAAATGTCTGAAACTCATTTTTAATTTCACAATTCAACGCATATCTTTTAAGATTTTTTTTCAATAATTTTCCGCTCTCAATAATTGAAAACTTTTAAGATATTGTAAGCACAGAGTAGAGATCTTTTAAGATATCTTTTTTCAATAATTGAGAGTTTCTGTGATGTAATATGATACTGTTCAATCAAGTAAGAACTCTACTTTTTGGTGATAGACACAAATGAAAAAAACATAAAGACTTAACTACAACATAAAATAAAATTTATGATATGCATATATGCACACATCAAGGCATCAACAAAATGCTCATAGGACTTTGGGAAGGGAGCTCATTAATAGTAAGGCTTTATCTTCATCATTTAATGCTGCATCAATGCTTTCAAAGTGTCACACACTTTGTTGAACCCATCAATATGATCATCAAGAGACGAGCCTTCAATCATCTTTAATGTAAACATCCTCTTCTTTATGTGTACAATCTGTTAGCAAGGGATTTTTTCATGTACATACTCTCCAACTTAGCCCATAAGTCAACAACCGTGGCTTCTTTTGCCACTTCCCTTATCACTGAGTCTGCAAGGCTCAAGATTATTGTCCCCCGGCCCTTTTGTCTATCTCAGCAACCTGCTCTGGGGTCTTTGACGAAGATACCTCCTTTCCTGTTTTTTGGTTACTTGTTGAATAGCATACCCAAGACCCTGTGTAACCAGCAATGCTTCCCTCTTAACCTTCCACATATTAAAGTCATTCTTTCCATTGAACTTCTCAAGATCAATCTTTGATGGAGCCATACTTGGATCTTGATCTGAAGAACTAGCTCTGATACCAATTGTACTGTCAAGATAGCCGCTAATGCTAATCAAGCTATCAAAACACTGCCTAAGACCCTGTACAAGATCAAACTAGCTACATATGAACAATTGAATGACCTCGATGAAGTCAATAGATGACTTAAGAACTTAAAGCAAGATTTCAGCCATTAGGAAAAAGGGAAATAAGCAAGATTAACAAACAATCACACACAGAAACCAGCACTGTTTACGTGGTTCGGCTGTGCAATGAGGCAGAACATACATCCAAGGGAGAATCGACTAAAATGAGTTTTATTTATGAATCAAAGTATTTTACAGAGCTCACAAGGAGAAACTAACAAGGAATACGATGATACTTTTTCTCTCTCTTCATTCTCTCTAGAAGCTCTTTACATCTTGCTGAAACTGCCTGAAAGCTCAGCTTATATAACGGGTGTTCATTACCCCAGATTGCACCAGATCCAGCCACGTGTATAACAACTTATAACTAACTTGATTCTTCTCTCACGTGCTTGTCACATGCAGAACTTAAGCCTTTAGCCAAAACACCCTCATGCCTCGCCGTTTTGGTATCATTAAGTGAGTCATATGTCCAGCCCGGGACAACTTGAAACATCTTAATGGACAAAACAATGCCGTTTTAACACGCCAAGTTTTGAATTCAGCAAATAGGTCCACACAAACAATGATAAAAAATGGTGCTGCCATAGAAAGAAATGGCATTGCAAGAATGTAGAATGCCACATGTTACCTAATCTGTTCTAAATCAAGATTATTATCATCCGAATTCCGAATTTAATTTGCATATAAGACGGTATAAACCATTAAAAGGATAGATGCAGTGGGCTTAGATAGTAGCCAAACACCACTTCATTATTCATTTACAAATCTCAACCGTTAGATTAACGTAATTAAAATCTAACGGTTGAGCAGCATAACGACAAAAAAGAGGGGTATGGAGCTGGATCCTGGAGTGAAGAATAAGAAAAATTAACTACTGTATATATATATATATATATATATATATATTTTTATATATATATATATATATATATATATATATTTTGAAGAAGAAAACATTTTGTGACCATTTGAATATTCTTTTTGTTAAGTTAGATTGTGCATCAACGTAAAATAAGGTTGCAATTTATAGGTATCAATATGAAAGAAGTGGTCAAGCTAGTTTGTGCATACATAATTAAACAAATCAACTTAGACTGAAATTCCGAAATATTTATAATAACCCAATTGGGCACTACTAATTCTGAGTTGGAACTGTTTTAACTTGTTCAAAAAAAAATTTTAACTTCGACGGCTAGCAAAGGTTAATACAAGAGAAAGTGTTTTACTTTGGGTGACCCCTGCTCCTGCATTTGCTAAGCCATTAACCATAATGATGAAGAATATTAATGAAGTAAGTAATGAATTCATAACATAATCACGCTACATTTTCATTGAAATTAATATGTCTTACAAATTTATTTTTCATAAGCTGGTGCTAGTGATTCTTTTTCAAATGATGACGTGTTTGCTTCGGTAATTAATTAATAAAGTGAAACAAAAACAAGTAGACCCCCGCATCAAGGCATTCCTTACGTTTTCTTTTTGAATGCGTCCTAAAAAGGCTTGCAATGTAGATCATGTATTTATTATGAGATTTATTGGAGTGAATTGTTGTTTTTGTCATTATCAAATAATATATTTGAGAGCTGTTCATTTTTGTATATATAAAACTGAAATTATTATAATTGTGTAGAAGAGTTTGAGGGTCACCGGGAGGATTTGCTCATTAATGGTCAGTGAAGTAGTAAACCGACCAGGCGAATTTATCAAAAGCACTTTATTACAAGAGAGAACAAGAATGCCAAGAAAATATCAGAGACAAAAAGGAAACTAAGCAAACCAGAGCGCCATGATCAAGAACGCAACTGCCGTAACTAGAAATCTCTTCTTAAACAAGATTATCATCATCCGAAATTATAAATTTTGCATACAAGACATTATAAATCAACAATTCAAAGAAAAAAAAGAAGAATTCAAACCAATTAAGAGGATAGGCATTAGGTAGAATTTCAGATGAAGAAAAACGAATCAACCAAGGTTCTATCTGCCTGAGTTGCCGGAAGCATTCGGCCGCTTCTGCATGAACTAGGAACTACAGATCCCATAGAATTTTGGTTGCGTCTATTCTGGCAAAAGTACTTAATATCTTATTTTGGTTTGGACTAAAAGCAAACATGCAGCTGAATCTGATTGATTAAAAATCTAAAACAGTACCAAAAGAAAGAAGAAAATGACAACCAGCTCTAGCTAATTAAGGGGATGCATGCATATTAATATTTCTCATCAAATCATCACCCATTGTGCTCTGAGACTGAGAAAATCTAAGGTGACTGATTTATGTTGACTTCTCAAAACAGGGCTATCTTACATCATTTATTGATTAATGATGCTGATGTTTAATAGGATGAATCAGGTGTTTGCTGAAATGTCTCAAGAAAGGACCCTCGAGCACATGAGAATGAGAAGAACATTCAATAATCTCCAGGATAATATAAGATCAAGGATGCAACAAGGACAAACAGAGATGGCAGCTGTAGCGTTTTGACAGTACACATGTCATAGCCGTTAGATTAAACAAATGTAAACCATCGGATACAAGTTTTGTAAATATAGATTCAAAATGAATGAAACATTGTTGTGATGTGTGTGCATTATTCTCTCATTTTGATCATGTGCTAACTAAGATTTTTTTTTTTTCAATAATTTTCAGTTCTGTCAAATGTAACATAATATGATCATGTGTAACATAAGAACACAAAGCATGAAGGAAGCTCTAATCTTTTTCAAACTTGGCCAAAGTTGTTGAATATCTAAATCCTCAAGTGTTCTGTGTTTTTTTTTATTAAATTAGCATGATTGGACACAATAAAATAATGAAAATCAAATTATTATGATGGTTGGATTAGTTAGCTAGATTAGTGTTATTTTTTCTAATTATCATGGATTAAATTCAATCATACATAATATATAATATGTCCTTCGTATTTTCCCTTCTAATCTACATCATAAAAAGACTTGTAATATATAATGGCAATCTCGTGAACTAGTGCTAATTTCATTATATTAGGCACCTTTGTGATATGTTATTAAACCATAGAAATGTGGGTTAGATTCAGGGAGATTTTGAATGATTTATCTAATTATAAATTTTTCGGATTACATATGTTTCAGTCAAAAACAGGGGAGCTCCTTGAATTGGAAGCTCTTTAGGCACAATATCACGAAATTTTGATATTAGCCCTTAAAAGAGCTTAGGCAGGGTCAAAGAAGTAACAGAAACTGAGGTTATGCCCAATATGTCTAGCCGCTACTCTAAAAAATTCAGGTTATTTTGCCTAAAGGGTTTCCTACATCATATAAATTACGCTGGTTCTTCATAATTATTAACACATTAATATGACTAATTAGAAAGTAATAAAGAGATGGATTTCTTTTATTTTAAAACAAACGGAATTGATTGCAGAATATTATTAAAAGGTTGGACTACTTGTAATCTAAAATTTACCATGAATGCCCTTTTATTATGTGCACTAGCTAATAGATTTTAAGAAATCACTTTTTACTCTGAAATATTTTTCTTGCGATTAGAGATCTTGGGTTGTCCCTTGATAGAAGAAAGGCACACAAAGAATGGAGGACAATGTCGGCACTTGCTAACCCATATACCTTGTGTAGTAATAAATGGCAGAGCAGTGGATATGGATTTGAAACAGAAGAGGGATGAGTACCGAACTGTATAAATTAATTAATTATTCCTACTGCATGGGTTTGTAAATTTCTTTCTAGGACTGTATTAACTAATTTCTTATTGGGGTTGGTGTAATATGTAATTATTATTGATGTTGTATCTTCGTATTGTCTTGATGGCTTGACAGCCTTTGGGCACCTGAGTTGCTTACTTCGAACGGCAGAGTTAAGTTTCAGTCTTCGAATTGCCGCGTATGGTTCAATAGCCAAGCCAGTCTTCAAAACATAGATTCTGTTCTAGTTACTGTTTTTCACTTCAGATTTGTGACTGATTTTCACCTTTATTTTTTAGGCCCCATGACATCCCAATACACGTATATGACCAAGCTACCTGGCGGCCCATAGTACATAAAATAGACCTAAAAATAGATGGCCAACTGATTCCCCATGAATTACCCCATCAATTCTGCGTTTTAGTTTCAAGTTGGAAAATAGTGAAACCAGGGGCTCAGGTGATTTAATTTTGTATAGGCAGTTAATCAACTAAAAATGGAACCTGCATGACAGTTAGACACAGTTTAACTAGCTATGAGCAAGAAATACAAAGTTTGAATAATAACAAAATTCAAAGTTGGTATTTAGTGGGTAAGATTTCTCATCCCTTTTTATATTTTTTTAAAGAAAAAAATGAATCTTACAAACAAGAATACAAATTGCAGGCCAATTGAAAAGATCCTAGAGTAAGCGGAAATTTTGTAACTAGCTTGGAGCAGTTTACAAAGTAACTTCAACATCTAAATGGAAAAATAATAAAAAAAGAAAGCACAACACGCGCCATCAATGAAATTAACTTTTATTCTTTGTTAAAGTGGAATTTATTTGGTAATTAGACCCGTGCTTATATAAAGTAGCTAACATTCTTTAGTGGTAATAGCAGACTGTGCTTCTTTTTTGGAAAAAAAAATCGCAACATTTGTTTTTGGAAAAAATAAAAATTATAGGTATAATGGTAAACTTTTTGCCTGTTTTCCTCTGTTTATTTGCTCTGCCAACTTGTAGTGTCGTCACTATTTGTCTATTTTCCCAGCCTTTTTAAAATCTCAAGCTTTTCAAATATTTTAGCCATTACTTTGTAAAAAAGTAGAAGTTTATGTTTGCTTCATTTGCAATGCTTTCAACTACTTGAACCTCCACAAACTAGACCAAACTAAACTTTTTGCTCTATCAAAACTCTTTTAAAAAATTCCTACATTTCTATAAGAATCTCTTACTGTATAAACTAATAATGGGTAAAAGCACATTTAGTCCTTATATTTTAAGATTAGTATCCTTTATTTTTTAAAAATCCTGTTATTTGATACTTTTATTTTTTATTTCTTTTGGCTTACTTTTACAATATTACCTTTTTTATAATAATATTTTTGTTTGGACATTAATAAAAAGAAAATAATTAAATTACCAATTTAACCCTAAAAATAAAAATTATATTAATTTTTAATTGTCAAAAATTGTATGCAAACTACCAAGTGTGCAAATGGTGCTTGCAAAAAAATTAATATAATTTTTTAATTTTCTAGGATTAAATTGGTAATTTAATTTTTTTTATTAATGTCCAGACAAAAAATTATTATAAAAGGGTAATATTGTAGAAATAAGTCAAAAAAATATAAAATAACAGTAGGGGTATCAATACTTTAATGACGGGGATGTTTTGAAAATACTTAAAATACTAAAAACCCATTAATAATTATGTAACTCAAAACTAAACTCTTATTATGTATTTGTGGCTTTTATAAAATATGCTTTTATTGTTGTTCTTGTAATTTTGACTTATTTCATTTCTAATTTTTTTTTGTTATACAAAAATCATATCTCTTTTCGACATTCTCTGGAGTCCTTGGTCAAAATTAATTGAACTTCTAATTAAAATGTAGTTGCAAAATGGTGTGAAACGATAAAATAAACCTAAAGCATTGCATATATATCTATTAATTTTAATTGTCAATTTATTCGCTTGCAACTAATATTAAATTTTTATAGCATCATTTTATTGCCAATATTTTTCAGTAAATACATATTTCATTATTACCTGATCAATATTTGTTGTCTATCTTTAGTCATCAAATGCCACATTGACATCACTCCCCATTACTCTTTCTTTATATTTTAAACTAACTCCAATCAATTATATATATCTAGTACATGAAATTACATGAAATTACATAAGATTATGAACTCAATGTTTCTAATCTAATATCATGAAATTGATAGATGATCAAATGTTGATGTAATGCTGCATGTAGACATATTTTCGTTGTTGCTGTGGCCATTTCACAAAGAATTAAATTGATCATTTATTTCCTTTGTTCTGTTTATTTGATCTGCTTAACTTGCAGTGGCTTTATTATTTGTCTATTTTCTCAATATTTCATAAACCTCAAACTTGTCCATTGATCCTTGCTCCAAGCCATGTCCTGTTAGTCAGACACATGCATGCATGGGCGAAGCTTGCGCCTTTTTTGCATCGACTGATCAAATTACTTATTTTTCATTTTGATCTTTGTTCTATATCTTCTTTGAAAACGTTATCGAAATCACCCTTAGCCAATTATATCAAATCAAATGAATAGGTTCATTTTACTTGTATTAATTTCTTTATAATTTCTCAAAAATTAATCCTTTGTTTTAGCCACGTGGAGTTGGTCGGACGTCAGTGCAGCTAATTCAAGATCTGAAGATTTGGAATTCGTTGAAAATTGCAATGTATGCAAGTGCTGACAGAATATATATAAATTTCCTGCAGGTGTTGACGGTTTAAAATTTTGAGTGATACTTAAAAGTTGCAACACATTCGAGAAAACAGAACAAAAAAGCTAGCTCTTCCTAATTGGCACATTTTACTTAATGATGTGCCCACAAATGTGGGACTCTAATAACGTTTGGGGGATATAAAAGAGTTTGGGTAACAATGTAGGAAGCTCTAATCTTTAGTGATAGAATAATGTTTTGTGATTGTCAAATATTTTATCTTTTAATTAATCATAAAGAACTAGTAGTCGTATTAATTAATTAGTATAAGCTAGCTAGTTGAATGTTCAATGTTATTGCACTTTTGAGCTACATATGGCGTGGTATGCTCGCGTAATGAAATTGAGTTTTGAGTTTCTGTGATATGATAATATTCAATCAAGTAACTCTACTATTCAGTGATAGATAACCTTTATTTTTCGAAAAATTATCAATCGTATACCCTTAACTTACTCCGTTATCAAATTTATTACAACAATTTCAGGGTATATCAATCGTCTACCCTAAGTTGACAAAATGTATTTACAATCCACCAAACTGTTAGTTGCCGTTTAAATATGATGACGTCAGAGGGGTAATCTGGTCTTTTCATATGACACAAGTGATAATTTAAGGGTATATAAGTGATAATAAAAGATTTTAAGGGTATACAAGTGATAGTTTTTAAAGGTAAAATCATCAATTCGCTACAGTTCCGTTAACTTTTAAATGACAGCTAACAATATAGTGGTCGGTAGATAACTTTTGTCAATTTAGGGTGGACGATTTATACACCTTTAAAGTGTTGTAATATTTTTTATAAAAACGTAAATTTAGAGCATACGGATGATAATTTCCCTTATTTTTATTAGTAAATTTCATTTGTTTTAATAGTAAATTTATTTTTAATTAATTACTATTATGTCACCATAATAAATAAATCAATATATTTAGAATTTTAGATATGAATAAGATAATCCTACACCACTCTTTTCTTAGCCCTATTTCCTAAAATGAATTTCCTCAAATAACATCTATTTTTTATGCATCAAATATCCAATACATTGTTTTTCTACAGAATTAACATATTGACTCATGACAAGCTTACAACATTCATGAATATTCAGGTTTACTTTCTTCAATGCACAACGCAAGTAAATAAAGAAGCGTTTCATTATATCCTAGAAGTATATTTGCTTAACTCATGTGCATCACTCAATTGCTAGGGGTAAATAATGTCTTAAGAAAAGTGATATTTGTAACGTGCCTTGAATTACATATTAATTTTCTACAGTTTATCTTTTTTCATCATATTAAAGTTCCACCATTTTTATTGCTATTCTTTATATTTACCATTCCGCACAAATACATATCCCCAACGTATTAATTATCACTTCTTAGAAATTTTATAAATATCAATAATCAATATCATTATTCAATCATTTAGAAAAACCTGATTATTAATGGTTAGTTTATCTCTCAATCAAAACTAGACACAGGTAATATGAGTTTGAAGATTTGTAAAGGGGAGGTTCGTCGTAGATACATCCCATTTTCCACTTTATTCAGCATTTACCTGGACACTGGATTAATGTTGCTTGACCCTACAAATGTCGAGGTGCGAGTGGTGGTGACTTGTGATTGGTGAATTGCCAAATTATTAAAAGAAAAATTGCACACTATCCTTTTTTTTCATTTTTTATTCTTTATTTTACTATTTCTAGTCGGTCCCACAAAAGAATATTTTATTATTTGTTATCGGTCCGACAAAAGAAAAATTGGATGAGAGAACGCGTTTTCTGTCGTCCCTTCGTCGCACTTTCGCCCTTTTTTCATTCTTTATTCTTTATTTTACTATTTATAATCGGTCCCACCAAAAAATATTTTATTATTTATTATCGGTCCCACAAAAGAAAATTTTGATGAGGGAACGCGTTTTCAGTCGTTCCTTCGTCACGCTTACGTTCGTTTACACTATCTTTTTTTTATTCTTTATTTTACTATTTGTTATCGGTCTCGTAAAAAAATATTTTATTATTTATTACCGGTCCACAACAACAAAATTGGATGAGGAAACACACGCGTTTTCTGTCGTTTTTATCATTTTCCAATTATCAATGGGTGGTGGGCTCTGTTTTTATTTTTCACTTTACTGGAATAAACAACAAGTGGAAGACTTGCTACATGCATTTTGCTCAATTTTCTCATTTTGCTTTAAAACTCAAAATTCTGTTTCTTTCTGTGCGGGAAAAAAAGAAAAAAAAAATGTCAATCATCGGAGAGGCAATCCTTACGGCGTCCGTTGATTTGCTGGTCAATAAGTTAGCTTCAGAGGGAATTCGGTTGTTTGCACGCCAAGAGCAAATCCAGGCCGATCTAATGAAGTGGGAGAATATGTTGGAGATGATGAAGGCGGTGCTTGATGATGCTGAGGAGAAGAAGACGACTAATCGGTTTGTGAAGAAGTGGCTTGGCAAGCTTGGCTTATGATGTTGAAGACTTGTTGGATCGGTTTCAAACCGAGGGCTTTCCTGAGGAAGTTCTTTCGGAAATAGAGAACCGCTCATGATCAACCCAACAAGAACAAGTAAGTTTGAAGCTCATTCCTACTTGCACCACTTTCACTCCACAATCGATTCGGTTCGATTCGCCATGATGTCCAAAATCAAAGAGATCAACGAGATTTCAAGATATTGTAACGAAAAGACTCGTGTTTGAGCGTAAGTTCACCAAAAAAAGACAAAAGACTACCCACAACCTCTTTGGTGAATGAAGCCAAGGTATACTGGCGAAAAGAAGGAAATTGTTGAATGGTTGTTGAAGGATTATTCAAGAAATGATGGTGGATTCTCTTATTTCATTACGGTATGGTAAAACCACTCTTGCTCAGCTTGTCTACAATGATAAGCAAGTGGAGGATCATTTTGATCTCAAGGCATGGACTTGTGTCTCTGATGATTTTGATGTTATCAGGCTAACAAGAACAATTCTAAGTTCCATTACTAAGCAGACTGTTGATAGTAGTGATTTAAATTTGCTTCAAGAGGAGCTAAAGAAGCAGTTGTCTCGAAAGAAGTTTTTGCTAGTTTTAGACGACGTGTGGAATGAGGATTCCGATAATTGGTTTGGCTTCAGCCTTCCATTTGAAGCTGGCGCACAGGGAAGTAAGATTGTTGTCACTACTCGCAATCAACAGGTTGCAAAAATCATGAGGCCGGATCAAGCTTATGAATTGAAAAACTTGTCAACTGAGGATTGTCTGTCTGTGTTTGCTCAGCACTTTTTGGGAACAAGAGATTTCAATTCACACAAGTTATTGGAGGACATTGGCAATAAGATAGTGATCAAATGCAATGGCTTGCCCTTGGCAGCAAAAACACTGGGAGGACTTTTATGTGGAGAACATGACAGAGGTGTGTGGGAAGATGTGCTCGGTAGCAAGATATGGGAATTACCACAAAAGAGATGTGGCATTATACCAGCCCTTGCAGTGAGCTACTATTATCTTCCTCCAACTTTGAAACAATGCTTTGCATACTGCTCATTGTTTCCAAAGGATTATGAATTTGAAGAGGAGGAGATAGTTTTATTATGGAGTGCCGTGGGTTTCTTGGATCACGGAGAGAGTGGGAGTCCTAGTGAAGATCTCGGTCGAAAGTTCTTTCAAGAGCTACGTTCAAGATCTTTTTTCCAGCAATCAAGCAGCAATACATCACGATTTGTGATGCACGATCTTATCAATGACCTTGCCCGTTGGGCTGCGGGGGAGATATACTTCACAATGGAGTATACCTCAGAGGTTAACAAGCAGCAAAGTTTTTCCGAAAATCTTCGTCATCTATCATACATTCCTGAATATTGTGATGGCGGTAAAAGGTTTGGGGACTTGTATGATATCCAACATTTGAGAACTTTTTTACCAGTAATGTTGACAAATAGATGGCCTGGCTACTTGGCTCCTAGCATTCTTCCAAAGTTGCTGAAACTCCAACGCTTGAGGGTCTTCTCTTTGCGTGGATACCGCATCCCTGAGCTGCCGGATTCAATTGGTGATTTGAGGTATTTAAGGTACCTTAACCTGTCTGGAACTGAGATTAGAACTCTACCTGAATCAGTCAACAAGCTTTACAATTTGCATAGTC
This sequence comes from Citrus cavaleriei, assembly GCA_030448925.1. NCBI lineage: Eukaryota > Viridiplantae > Streptophyta > Magnoliopsida > Sapindales > Rutaceae > Citrus > Citrus cavaleriei. Next base: position 310,211 of record JAUJEN010000215.1, read on the forward strand.
TTTTGTTGGAAGATTGTGATCGGCTGAAGAAGTTGTGTGCAGACATGGGAAACCTCGCCAAATTGCATCATCTTAAGAATTCAAATACGAAGTCGTTGGAGGAAATGCCAGTAGGAATTGGTAGGTTGACTAGTCTTCAGACGTTGTGTAATTTTGTTGTGGGAAAAGGCAGTGGTTCCGGGTTACGAGAGCTAAAGTTGTTGACGCACCTTCATGGGACACTTAACATTTCAAAATTGGAGAATGTAAAAGACGTTGGTGATGCAAAGGAGGCTCAATTGGATGGAAAGAAGAATCTTAGAGAATTATTGCTTCGATGGACACTCAGTACCGATGGCTCGTCTTCAAGGGAGGCAGAAACTGAAAAGGATGTGCTCAACATGCTAAAACCTCATGAAAATTTGGAACAATTTTGTATCAGTGGCTATGGAGGTATAAAATTTCCAACTTGGTTAGCAGATTCCTCATTCTCAAATTTGGTGACCCTAGAATTTGAAAATTGTGACATGTGTATTGCCCTGCCGTCAGTCGGGCAACTACCCTCTCTAAAGCATCTTGCAGTATGTGGAATGAGCAGAGTAAAGAGGTTGGGTTCAGAGTTCTATGGGAATGATGCTCCAATTCCTTTTCCATGCTTGGAGACTCTTCGTTTTGAAAACATGCGAGAATGGGAAGACTGGATTCCTCTTAGATCTGGTCAGGGAGTTGAAGGGTTTCCTAAATTGAGAGAGCTTCATCTTATAAGCTGTTCTAAGCTGCAAAGAACATTTCCAGAACACCTTCCTGCATTGGAGATGCTTGTAATTGAAGGATGTGAAGAATTGTTAGTTTCAGTTACAAGTCTTCCAGCTCTTTGCAAATTTGAAATTGGTGGATGTAAAGAGGTTGTGTGGAAAAGTGCAACTGATCATCTCGGGTCACAGAATTCAGTGGTTTGTAGAGATGCATCAAATCAAGTGTTTCTTGAGGCCATTAAAGCCGAAAAATTGAAGATAAATGATATGAAAGAGCAGACATATATATGGAAGAGTCATAACGAATTACTGCAGGACATTAGCTCTCTTCGAAGATTGACGATTGACAGCTGTCCCAAACTTCAATCCTTGGTGTCGGAGGAAGAGAAAGACCAACAACAGCAGCTCTGCGAGTTGTCATGCAGACTCGAATATCTAGGATTGGGATGTTGCGAAGGCCTTGTGAAGCTGCCACAATCATCGCTCAGCCTGAGTTCCTTGAGAGAGATAGACATCTACAGCTGCAGTTCCCTTGTTTCCTTTCCTGAGGTTGCTCTGCCTTCCAAGTTGAGGAAAATTGAGATTTGCAGTTGTGATGCACTGAAATCGTTACCAGAGGCATGGATGTGCGACACCAATTCATCTCTCGAGATCTTGAGTATTTTGTACTGTCATTCGTTGACATATATTGCTGAAGTCCAGCTACTACCGAGCCTTAAAAGGTTGGACATCAAGGATTGTGATAATATAAGGACTTTGACAGTGGAAGAGGGCATCCAGAGTAGCAGCAGCAATAGAAGGTACACCTCATCTCTTCTTAAGCAGTTGCGTATTAACAGATGTCCGTCTCTGACATGTATATTTTCAAAAAACGAGTTACCTGCCACGCTTGATTCCCTTGAAGTTGGCAATCTACCTCCGTCTCTTAAGTCCCTTGAAGTTCTTAGTTGTTCAAAGCTGGAGTCAATAGCAGAAAGGTTGGACAACAACACATCTCTTGAAACAATCACAGTTAGTTTTTGTAAAAATCTGAAAAATTTACCGAGTGGTTTACATAATCTCCACCAGCTTCAAGAGATTAGTATTGGAAGGTGTGGAAATCTGGAGTCCTTTCCCGAAGGGGGATTGCCTTGTGCGAAACTGAGTAAGCTCAGGATCTATGGGTGTGAGAGACTGGAGGCCTTACCCAAGGGATTGCACAATCTGACCTCTCTTCAACAATTAACAATAGGAATAGGAGGTGCGCTTCCAAGCCTTGAAGAAGATGGCCTTCCCACCAACCTTTATTCACTGTGGATTGAGGGTAATATGGAGATTTGGAAGTCAATGATTGAGCGGGGCCGGGGATTTCACAGATTCTCCTCTCTGCGAAAACTCACAATCGAAGGATGTGATGACGACATGGTGTCATTTCCACTAGAGGACAAAAGATTAGGGACCGCGCTTCCTCTTCCTGCCTCTCTAACATCTCTGGCGATTTACAATTTTCCAAATCTGGAACGCCTATCTTCTTCATTTGTTGATCTTCAAAACCTCACTGATTTGGGTCTCTATAATTGTCCCAAGCTCAAATACTTTCCGGAGAAGGGCCTGCCTTCCTCACTTTTGCGATTACAGATCGAGGGATGTCCGTTGATAGCAGAGAAGTGCAGAAAGGATGGAGGACAATATTGGGACTTGTTAACCCATATACCGCGTGTCTATCTCAATTCTTTGCGAAGAGCCCGGAGATTTTCGATTCTAAGAGACTAGAGGCCTTACCCAAGGGATTGCACAATCTTTTTTGACGGGCTGGACAGAGGACGACTGATATATTTTATTATTAGTAATTTAAAAAAAAAAAAAATCGGGTGTGTTTGTGTATATAATTTCATTTGAAATTTTAGCTGTTGGATATATATAATCTCGCGTACTCTTTCTGATATAATTAATATAAATAAAAATCAAATTATTATGACTGGACCCTAGATGATCATTATTTCGACTATTTACAATCTTGCTGGTGAATTGTTAGTGGGGTGATTATTTTAAATATTTTATATTTCAAAGTCATTTACATTTTGTGTGTTGTATATTTGAAATTACTTTGATCATGTAGAGGAGTAATTTGAGTAAATTAAATTTGATTAATTAATAGTAAACCGAGCATGATTTATTAAATATTTCTACTCTTTAAATTAATGCACCATAGGGGAGTTCTTGAATTAAGTGCTTATGTGCCACCGGTATTAATATTTATAAATACAATTGATCAGTTATTAAATATTTAGATTCATCAAAATTGTTATAATTCACATAGATCTTTCTATTAACACATCAATATGACAGAAGGAATGTCTTTCATGAATTGGAATGTGATTTTTTTTTTCTTAAAATGCAAAATATATGCCACAGAAAAAAGGTTTTTTCTTTTTTCTTTTTTATTAACAATAAACCGAGAGCATTTGAAAGTTACTTACATTTTGTGTGTCCGCATGCGCATATTTATATCATGAAATTGAAATTATTTTGATCGTGCATAGGAGTAATTTGAGTAAATTAAATTTGGTTAATTAATAGTAAACTGACCATAATTTATTAAAAGCACTTTCTTGCATATTTTTCCTACATGTATGCCATCATCAAATCCCATAACAATAAAAACACAAAATTAAAAGATTAAACAATATCCCACAACTAAGCCAATAAAATCTCAAAAACAAAAAGCAATCTGAGCAAAGAATTAGCCAAACAAATATAAAAAACACAAATAGCAAACTAAGTGAATACATTATATTTCCCTGATTACGTTCCAGCTTTAGTGGCCTTAACATCTTGAATTAATTGATTATGTGCCATTGCTATTAATATTTATATATACTATTTATCAATTATTGAATATTTTGGATTCATCTAAACTATTATAATTCCAATAGACCTTCGTATTAACACATTAATATGACAGAAGAGGAATATCTTTATGAATTAGAATGTGATAAATTGTTTTTCCTTAAAATGCATAATATATGCTAAAGAAAAAGAGACTTCTTTTTTTATTTTTATTAACAATAAACCAAGCGTATTATTAATTTCTTTTACAAATTTAGGACCCGGATTTATAAAAAAACACTTTTTTGTTGTTAATACATACAAGCCATCTTTAAAAATCCATCAAAATACAATAAACAAAACATCCAAAGAAAAACATCCCACAACAAAACCAAGAAAAGATCACAAAACAAATAGCACATCAAGCAAAGCAAGCACTTCTTTCTTTAATCAATCACATTTGAACCTTGGCGGCCTTAATATCTTCACCGGAAGAATTACCAGGCTCTTCATCAATGTTAATAACCTTGGGCTGCCTCTTCTCCTCAGCAAGCTTTGGCACTGTGATCCTCAGAACACCATTTTCCAAATGAGCCTTAACATGATCCAAGTCAGCACTCATAGGCATCCTGAACTGCCTCCAAAACTTGCCAAATGTTCTCTCAGCTCTGTGCCATTTTTCTCCTTCAACTTCCTCCTTATAATAATCATCGCTCTTCCTCTCCCCACTCACTCTCAGTACCATGTTCTCTTCAACTTCAATCTTCACATCGTCTTTCTTCATCCCTGGAATGTCGAGTGTGATCACGTGTGGTGTTGGTGTCTCCTTTCAGTCTGCTCTCGCCAGTGCTAGAGTTTCATGATGTTCAACTCCTTTTGGGATTGTTAACAGGGTTTGTTCAAGAACCCTGAAATGATCTTCCGTCATTGGGAACATCACGTCAAAGAAAGGTGATCGTGTGTACAGCATCGGAGCATTTGCTTGTGATGCCATGTTCATCAATGTTGCTGCCCTAACAAGAAACAACATTGTCATTGCAAGAATTCTTGATTTTGCCATCAACTAGCTAGCTTTTTGAGAGTGTTTGTTTTGAAGCTAAGTGTTTGTTGATTTTCTGGTGAAATGGAGGGAGGTAAATTAGAGAAATATATACAATTAGACTGGATTATAGCTCGATATCTGGATAGTTCTTTAGAAGTCTTTGCGAAAGAAACTTAGAGAAAATTGTAGCACATCGTAGAGACTAGAAGAAACATTTTGCAGAATGTTCTGGAGATTGAAATTCTTTTGATTTGGGAATCTGAGTTGGAAGCTTGCTAGAATTAGAAAATGCCACATGTTACTTAAAATAGTTTTGTATTAATATTGAATTAATTACTCTTGACTTATTATAAAACACAATTTCATCGTTAATCTATATATCTACAATGGAATTGTTCAAATGAAAGCATAATTGGGAAAATAATTTCTGTCCCAATTCACATGGGAGACAACACTAATCAGTGTTGTCATATATATTATAATCTCAAAACGTCACAATTGTTGCTAAAACCAGTTTAATTAGATTTTCGATTTATTCACGACAACTAAGGCGTGATGGGTATCAACATCAGGCAGTAGAAATAAATCATGACAAATGACAACAGCATTTTTTAGTTACCTATTTGTACGATGCTTTTGAATTTGGCTATGCGATCCATAGCTCGATTAAATTCGCTTTCTTCCAGTGCAATTGTGAAGCGGCAATAGCCAGGAATACCGGTCCACGAACCACTGTTGATGCATAAACCAGATGCCTTGACTATGGCTTCCCTGATATTTGAGTCATCAAGCTTGATTTGTTCTGTAGTTGTTTTTTCACCATTGCTAGATGAATGCTCGCTGATCTTTGCGGTTTTGTTGAGATAGGCAGATGGCTTCGCCACCATTGAAACACCACCGCAGCATTGAACCACTTCCCACCCACATTTCAAGTGCCTGTTGCAGAAAGATCACCATGGAGAAAATGATAGCACGTATATTTAGTACTGAGTAATATAATTCAAAGATTATGTACTGCATATAATTGGTTGACTCAAAGTTTCTTATAAAAGGGCAGATATAAGTACCTCTTTCAATCGCTTTGATCTACTTTCCAAGTTTCTTATATGTTCTGCAACAGCATTCATCAAGTCTCCTGCTTTTCGCTCTCTCAGACTAAGCAACTTCTTTATAGCGTATTTGACTGTGCTATGAGGCTTGCTCAATCCCGGAAAGCTACTAAATGCATCAACCAACTGAGGATGATTCAGAACCAGAAACCCAAATTTGAGCGCTCCAGTCAGCATCTTCAGAGACAACCCTCCGAGCAGCGACACATTGAAAGACGAATTGGTGGAAGAATACAACTTTGACAAACAGCCTTCCAAATCCCAGCCACCCCAACCCTCGTCGTTGAATTCCAATCCTGAGAATGCAGTATCAATCACAGCTCTTGCCCCATATTTTACACAAACGGTTAATATATTCTCTATCTCTTTGTTGCTGTAAAGCAAGCCAGTTGGATTGATTGTTGGACCAGAAATGTACACCCACCGCTTCTTCACGATCTCAAGTATTCAAGCAAAGCAATTATTTCTTTCTTTCGTCAATTACATTTGAATCTTGGTAGTCTTAATATCTTCACCCGAAGAATTACCAGACTCTTCATCAATGTTAATAACCTTGTGCTGCCTCTTCTTCTCCTCAGCAAGCTTTGGCACTGTGACCTCATAACCCAATTTTCCAAATGAGCCTTAACATGTTCCAAGTCAACACTCATAGGCATCCTAAACTGCCTCCAAAACTTGCCAAATGTTCTCTCAGCTCTGTGCTATTTCTCTCCTTCAACTCCCTCCTTGTAGTAATCATCACTCTTCCTCTCCCCACTCACTCTCAGGACCCTGTTCTCTTCAACTTCAATATTCACATTATCTTTCTTCATCCCTCGAATGTCGAGCGTGATCACGTGTGCTATTGGTGTCTCCATCTAGTCTGCTCTCACCTGGGTTAGAGTTTGATGATGATCAGCTCCTTTTGGGATTGTTAGAGGGGCTTGTTCAAGAACCCTGAAAGGATCTTCTGTCATTGGGAACATCATGTCAAAGAAAGGTGATCGTACGTACAGCATCAGAGCATTTGCTTGTGATGCCATGATCATCAATGCTGCTGCCATAACAAGAAATGGCATTGACATTGCAAGATTCTTGATTTCGCCATCTGGGTAGCCAGATGGTTTTTTTGAGAGTGTTTGTTTCGAAGCAAAGTGCTTTTTGATTTTCTGGGGAAATGGACAAAGGTGAGGCGGATATACATATGGGCTTAGATTGGATTGTATCTCAATATCTGGAAGCTTATTCAGAAGTCTTCACAACAGAAACTGGGAGAAATTCACAAAAGAAAGTGTAAAGACAAGAAGAACCGTTCTGCAGAATGTTATGAAGAAACGTTTCCATTTGAGTTAGAAATCTGAGTTGGAGGATCTCACTAGAATACGCCACATGTTACTTAAAATATTTGGTATTAATCTTAAACCAATTACTCATTATTAAACACTGGAATGTTTCATTAAATGGATTCTTGAACATGAACTTGCATCATATCACTTAAAGTAGGTTCATATTGTCCTTAACATTGGATACAAAATTAAGATCCCAACACCAACACAAAAGAAAATATGACAAAAGTACTCACAAGATTATCATCATCTGAATTTTGGAGACTAAACATCATATCTATATCAACAATCCCAAACTGACTACAAGGATTATCACACCCATTAGATAGAAATTCACATTACAGTTTGTCCAACAACTGCAGACAGAACCGCTTGGGAGTCGGATTTCTCCAATATTAAATGAGGAAAGAATATTTGAGCTGTGCCCTACAACTGCATCAAAAGACAAAAAGTCCCCAATAGGTTTCTGATTGTACATTTCAGTAGACTTCTAATTTTATTATCAATGTATCCCAAAAAAAAAAAACTACAGAGGGAACTACAGAGAGAAAGACCACAAAAACAGAGCACATAGCTTGTCACATAAAAATAGAACATAACTCATTTGCAGCTCTTATGTTCGCACAAAACTCACAGTTAACCAAGGCGCCGTCTGGTCATAATTGACATAAGAGCTCACCGATAACACAATACACAATCTAATGAACAGTAGCTTGATTAGGAAGCCTAACTTTGTAGTTATAATATGGTATTTTCATAAGACTTCGTTAAACATTGTTTTGTAATTAATTTCACACAACACAACCTTATAGAAAATTAACTAAAACCAAATGAAATATCAAGGCTGTAATTAGCACTTGATCAAAGGAAAAGAAGAAACAAATGAATTTGTAAGGGGTACTGCGATATGTATATGAATTTGTTTAGAGTTCTTTATCATAGAAAAAATTCAATTGTGTCCTTCATATTTTCTCTACAAAGACTTGCAATATAGACCACGTGTGTGTTATGAGATTTTTTGGAGTGAATTGTTGCTTTTGCGATTATCAAATAATATACTTGAGAGTTATTTATTTTTGTGTATATATGGAATTGCATTTATTCTAATGTGTACAAGGGTCATAAGGAGGATTAGCTCATTAATGGTTGGTTTGTGAAGTAAACTGACTAGGGCAATTTGTCAAAAGCACTTTATCACATCATCTTCATACGTGTACTGATGCATACTATACCAGAATCCCATAACAACAAAGACAGAAAATCAAAAGAGAAACAGTATCCCACAATGCCAAAAAAAAAATTTCAGAAACAAAAATCAAACAAAGCAATTCAAAAGCATTTGCTTGTGATGCCATGACCAAGAATGCTGCTGCCATAACAAGAAATGGCATTGCAAGAGTGCAGAATGCCACATGTGCGAATGACAAGAACATTAGAAATCAACAATTCAAAGAAAAAAGAAGAATTTAAACCAGATAAAAGGATAGCCGTTAGTTAGAATTTCACATGAAGAAGAAGACTAAGAAAATTTAAGGTGATTAGCATTTATAATCAGCAAACGACTCAGCATATCAAAATGAGAAGAACATTCAGGAATCACCAGGCAGGAAAAGATCAAGGAGGCAACAAGGAAGCATTTGTTTTGGCCAAATAAAGTTTGCTGATCATTTAATGCTTAGATTAGTAATCAAACCATTATTGGGATATTGATTTGGTAATGTTGAATTAATGGCCCTGAGTTTTATGATCTTTATTACATATGTATTTATTGCAACTACACATATGTGTAATATGTACCTTGTTGGCTTATTTATTTATATTAATAATTAATATGATCTTTTCAAACTTAGCCATAGTTGTTGAACATAAAAACACTCAAGTATTCAGTGTTCTTGATTAAATTAGCATCAATAGACATAATTAAAAAAAGAAAATCCGATTATTACAATGATTGGATTAGTTAGCTACATTAGTGTTATTTTGTCTAATTATCAAGGATAACATTCAATTATATATAATATGTCCTTCACATTTTCTCTTTTAATTAAAATCGTAACAAGACTTGCAATTTAGACCATGTATTCGTTATGTTGTTTATTGGAGTGAATTGGTGTTTTTGTTGTGATTGTCAGGTATTGTCCTTGTAAGTTATTTATTTTGTATATATGAAATCAATGGGGGTTTCACTCTTATGGATGGATGTTGCCGGGTACCAAGAAGTAAGAACTGATAGTCGTGTTAATTAATTAGTATAAATTAGCTGAATGTTCAACGTTCATGCTCTTTTGAGCTACATATGGCATTGAAAATTGAGTTTATGTGATGTAAAATATGAAGCTATTCAATCAAGCAACTCTGCTTTTCAATTTTCTTACATCTAAGTCAAGTAGCACTTATTTATAGATCCAAGAGCACAAACCTAATCCAGGTTCATACTTAATAAATTTGACAACAGACAATGAAGTATAAAAAGTGAAATTCTTATCTATGATAAGCACCTAAAATAATGGCATTGAGTTTTTCCATTTCCAAATTTTCATTGCTGATTCAACTATTGAGAGGCTGAAACATATGGAATAAGAAATTAACATATTCAACCCAAAAGATTATTCAACTTAGATGATTCAATATAACACCTAATAAGCATGTGAGTCTTATTTAAAGAATGTTATAATTTTACTTGGATTCCTAGAAATCATGGAATCTTATTCACTTAAGTATGTGATACACTTATTTGATGAGTTGCTTATATGAGTAGATTAGATTTTTATTTTGGTCATGTTTCTTATTTTTCTAAGCCCATCTGTCCCCTATTTGCCGTCCGACATCAAATGGTGATAGAGCTCCACTATCATATGTCGAACCCATTAAAGGCAAAAGTAAGAAGTTAAAGAACTATTTTGTACTAGCTATACAAAGAAGTATATTACAGTACTATACACCCAAAAGAAAAATAAAAAAATAAAAATGAAGGCACCATTCATACCTCCAAATCCAGCACTAGCACTTGAAAACAATAGAAACAAAGGAATTTGCCAATAAAAAAGTCCGCTGGAGAAAGCCAAGAAGATGCAACTAGAAGCCAAGTGATGTAAGGGAAGGAAATCTATTCTGAAAGAACTCCAAATCGAGTTCAGGAAGTAGCATTGACTTACCCAGTTACAAAAGGAAGCCACTTTGATCCTTTAAGATGATTCTGATGAAATTGGTTCCCTGCATTGAAACCATAAACTGCACCAAGCATAGCACCAAAGCCAGAGCCAGATTATAAGGGAAGAAAAAAGGGAGGAAAAAAAAATTTACAACAAGAATTGGACTTTTATTTTATCTTCCACAAGCAAGAAATTCGACTAGAAAAGTATAAAACAAGTATAAAATATGAAATTTTTAGCAATCTTACAAAATCAAACCCAAATCTCAATAAGAGTTTACATAGTTTTAGTAAAGCTCTACAACTATTTTTTTTAACACCTAATAAGATCATCTCCATAAATTTAAAAGCTTCAAACAAAGAAAAAATACTTTTGAATACAAATATACAATGGAGTAGAGAACAAAAAATAACTAGAGGAAAAAAAAAAAAAACACCAAGAGCAGAAAGATTACATATACCATCTCCAGCCCATAATTCAGACTTATGCCCATTGCACTTATAAATCAAGATATGAAGTTTAGGGTCTAGAGTCTTCAACTCCTTGCAGTTCTCCTCCACAGATGATCTGTAAAAGTTATAAGAGAAAGCTAATTAGTTTGCAACTCTTTCTAGCAAGTTGATTAGTAATCCTAAACAAGTTTATAGCTTATTAACTATAGTTGGAATTCCCCCAAAGTTACTAAAACACAAACAATAGAAATAGTGAGTTTTAAATTAGTTGTGAGCAATGCATAGTCTGCCATCATTCTCAATTTGGTCTCCCATGAATACCATGCCAATATGTATAAGGATATTTTCCCAATATCAGACTAAAACAACATTTTCATAACAATAATTCGGACATTTTCTACTATTTTTATCTTTTTGCTAACCAAATGCAACATCAGAAAATAAATTTGAAGGAAAAAAAAAATTTAAGCATACTCATATAATTTAATCATAAATATTATCAATAAAAATTAGCCTAGATCTAAACAATTGAACTCTAAACAAATTAAACAAAAAAATATATAATTTAGGATGCTTCAAAACTTTGATTGAAACAAATTGCATCATTCCACTAAGACAGCCGAAACATATTAAATTATAAGGAGATTAATTTTTTTTTTATGAATTGAATTTTAAAGAGATTTTATTCAAAAGAGAAGAAGAAATTTAATAAATTCAATATCTAACACAGCATATCCAAATTACTAGAACAAGAAACAAAAGTTAGAAAGTTCTCAACTGTGGATGAAGGAGGAACTTATTAAAAACTTTGCTACACTTGTGCAGAAGAAGAAAATAAGCATACTTTGATTGAGTTTTGCGGTAGGTTTAAACAATGAGTAAAAGTAAAATAATTTTATATAATTATTGTTTGTCTGTAATAGTAATTCAAATTATCGGTAATTTTGTAATAAAATTATCAATAAAAAAGTAAGTTTAAAGAGTAATTTGGTGGGTTCAAATATTCTTACCCATAAAAAAAATCACATGATATTTACCTATCATCACTTCATTTTGTATCTGCATCAATTATGAATTTATCATCAAATAATCACAGAAGCATTATACATCATGCAAGTATTTTCATGACATAAAGATGTATGTCATAAAATTTGTGTCATTAAAATGCATTTTTTAGTAGTGTATTATGATAAATTTACTACATTATCATCTTTGTGTAATCTAACTCAAGATAATCAATATTTATGTTGATTTTGTCCCTTTAATCATTACTTTGATGTATGCTTTTAAAAATTCTCCTCACCTAACGATTTCATGTAGCAAAACTTGTACGCACAACACAGCTCTATAGAGGACTTGCACATTAATGAATTAGTGAAGTAAACAGACCAGGGGAATTTATCAAAAGCACTTTATTACATTATCTTCATACATATGTAAACCATCGGATACAAGTTTTTGTATATATAGACACAAATGAAAGTGCACATGCATTAGTTAGCGGATAATCAAAAGATGAAAATTGTATTCCCATCATAATTAACAACTAACAATCCAACATGATCCAGTGTCAATTAATATTCAGTTTTTTTTTGTATTAATTTCTTTTTCAGTATATATAATGGCATTCTAATGAGCCGAATGTTGATTTCGCTATATTAGGCACATGCATTAGCTAAATTCGGGTTAATGTGCTAAAGGGCTTCTTATATCATATAAATTACGCTGGTTCTTCATTATTAACACATTAGTATGACTAGTTAGAAAGTAATAAAGAGATGGATTTTTTATTGTGAAAGAAACAGAATTAATTGAAGAATATTATTAAAAGAGTAAGACTATTTGTAGTTTTAAATTTACTCAGAAGTCAGAATGCCATTTTATTATGTTCACCAGCAAATAGATTTCAAGAAATCACTTTTTTCTTTGAACACTTTTGTAAATATCAAAATACTCCTCGATAACATTACTTCTATTATCTTTATTTTTCTTAGTACACCCATAAAAATATTCATCACACCAAAATCAATTACCTTTGCTCTCCTTATTTTTCTTGGCAAAGCAAGTCTTCAAGTCAAATATTTGCTTGCGATGCCATGGTGAAAGAACGCTGCTGCCATAACAAGAAATGGCATTGCAAGAATGTAGAATGCCACATGTTACATACGCAATACTAAATCAAGATTAGGATTAGGAGCCACGCTTCCTCTTCCTGCCACTCTAGCATATTTGGTGATTGTTGATTTACCAAATTTGGAACGCCTGTCTTCTTCAATTGTTGATCATCAAAACCTCATTTCATTGAAACTCTGTAATTGTCCCAAGCTCAAGTACTTTCCAGCGAACGGCCTGCCTGCCTCTCTTTTGTTATTAGAGATCTCGTGTTGTCCCTTGTTAGAAGAAAGGTACACAAAGGATGAAGGACAATATCGACACTTGCTAACCCATATACCCTGCGTCATAATAAATGGCAGAGCAGTGGATTTGGATTTGAAACAGAGGAGGAATGAGTACTGAACTGTATAAATTAATTAATTACTTCTACTGCATGGGCTCGTAAATCTCTCTTAAAACAGAGGAGAAATGTAATATGTGACGGCCTGTATGTAATTCTTGATGTTGTATCTTGGTATTGTCTTGATGGCTTGGCAGTCTTTGGGCAGCTGAGTTGCTTACTTCGAATGGCAGAGCTAAGCTGTAGTCTTCGAATTGCCATCGCGTGGTTCAATAGCAAAAGCAAGTCTTCAATTATTTGTTGATCTACTGCGCTATTCATATACAACTAAAAATCATCTTGATTCTTTGACTAATAAGAATTGTCATTCTGAACTAACGGCCAGTGAGGTGAGGATTATTTCTAAAATATGAGTTCTATCATGCATTTTCTATACTGTTGATGCGAGATTCCGGTTCTCCTCGTTCTACGACCAGGATCTCTGCTCGATCAACTTCGTCACGACCAGGAGGTCTCCTCGCTAGGCCTCTTCTCCAGAGGTTCCTGACAGTCGAAAGCCTTGTTTTCCAAAAACCCTCCGACGCCAAGTCGAGCATGAAGGTTTGGAAAAACTTGCCACGATCTTATGGCCTTTTTTTTATGGTTTTCTTCTTTTCGCTTTCTTCTAATCTAAAATGCCAACCTTTTACCTTCATACCTTTTTATAGGCTTCAATCCCGCTTTCCACTTTTTGCCGACGGTATGGGACTCATGGCGGCGTGGGATCTTGCGTTACGCCACAAGCGTGGTCGTGATTCTGTGAGATCTTGCGGTAATGGGACTCGATCGCGCATGGGAAAACGTGGGATTCATGCGGTTACGCCACGGGGAAAGCGTGGTGTTTAGATTCCCGGGCCGAGAGCATGTCTTGCTAATCGCCGTCGACCGGTCTCCTCGCTTCTAGCCGAATGATCTTATGTCTCTGAAATTGGCTCATGGATGACGTGCTCGTGGACGCAGATATTTCTTGCCTCAGATCGCTTTTTACTTAACACACCGCTCGAGGAACTATATCCGCCACCATGCTGGTCTCGACGATTTCTCCCAAAACACCGGTCCCCCAGTTTCTGGTGTTGGGTAATGTAGTGGACCAGCAGTAGAAACTCGATAGTACTCGCTCGCGTGGGATTGGAAAAGGCTGCCAAGAGTCATGTCGCATTTAATTGCGGACGAGGTGACGTGGCAGAAATCCCCCCCCTCCATTTGAATTTCAAACCGACGGTTATGAGACCCTCGGGATTCGGCGCTGTTAAATGCTGGCAACCCAAGAGTCCGTCCTCATTAGGAAAACCAAATCCTCTCGAACGGCATATTCATCATTCACTCCGTCTCCGTCTCTGTCTCTCCGGCAAAGAAGTTCCGGCATAAAAGGCCTCCATCTCTGATTTTCACCGACTGAACCATTACTTGTATTTCTTATCTCCTCGGATAGTTGTAGATAATTTCTTTTCTTCGTTTGGGTAGTAGTTGGTGGTGTTGTGGTTGAGCTAGGGAATGTCGAAAGGCAAAGAGAAGGTCATTGAGGTTGACGACGAGTTGGACTTCCGCCACCCACCGCTTTTGACCCCGGATTCCCTAGAGCCCATTAGTGTCTGTGGGGACTAGTGTTAGGAGGATGTCTCACCAAACAACCTCTACGAGAGGAAGTAGTTGTGAGGTGAGATCTTCCGCTCGAGGATACGCTTGAGTGAGAATGGCGAAGGTGATTACGGTGAGGTGTCCATCCGGAACATCACGACTGTGAGAACGGGTGAGGAGGCAGAGCCTTGTCGCGCGATTATGCCATTGATTATATGACGTGCACGACCTCGTTTGACGAGCTCAAGGACCTCCGGCTTAGGTATAGCATTCCTGGTGAGATACCTCTCAAGGTCCCAGGAAAGAAGGATGCTCCCTGGGATACGTTACCTGCTTTTTAGAGAGCTTTAAGTGTCCCTTGCAACCCTACTTTGCCCGGATACTTAACGGGCTAAACCTAGCTCCTGGTCAGCTGAATCCCAATGGGTGGAGAGTGCTCTCTGGTCTGTTCATATTGTGGGACAGATGTTGCCAAAGCGAGCCCACGGTTGATGAGGTGAGGCACCTGTACCAGCTAAAGAGCAGCCCCAAAGATGCCGGCTGGTACTACTTCCAATCTAGCACCAAGAGCCGGAAACCCATAACCGATCTTCCAACCGGTGGTGGTGGGGCTTGGAAGAGGAAATTCTTTTTTGCTGGGGGTCCTTGGGGTCAAGTTGCACAAATAGGCGGGAAGGATTGTCGCGTCCCACCCCGTTTCACGGTCCCAGGTTGCCTGCTCGCTCTAGATGTCTTGCATCCATAATTGTTCTTGCTTTATTGGCTTGTCTCTAACCAAGTGTCTGTTTGTGTTGTAGTTTCTTGGGGTGTTCACTTCCGCCCCACCGACACCAAATTTCGAGGGTTTCGCCAATTCTCGCCGAGAACTGTTAACTACATACAACTTGCTCGAGTCTCGCTTGATACTTCCTGGCCATAGGATGGAGGACGCTGTGATTGGGGCTCTGACCCGAAAACGTTCTCGACCCCCAACCACGAAGAGGGACCAGAGTAAGGATGCCCCTGCGGCAAAGCGGGCCGACATCGTGCAGCAGGTCCCACCCTTGAAGATTTTACCTCCTGCTCCCGTAAAAGTTGGGGAAGCTGGTGGAGCAGCCACAGATCCTGCTTCCTCTTCTCCTCCTGTCGGGCCCCGATCTCGCTTACCTGACAGCCGAGCAGAACATCTGGTCCCCTACTTCAATGAGTTAACTAAACTCGTGAGCAGGAAGGATCTGGAGGACTTTGACGGCCGCACCTTGGGTGAGTTGGTGGGGGCCATGCAGCATAGCGCTTTCCACCTCAGCTGCATGACCACCTATTACAAGGCTAAGGTTGGCCGCTATGACCGGAAGATGAAGGAGGATATTCAATCGGCGACGACCAGAGAAGAAAGCAGGGGAGCTGAATCTCGAGAATCTGAAGCTGATGGAGCAAGAATCACTTGCTCAAGCAAAAGCCATCACCCTCGAGGAGGAGCTTATCAAGGTCAGGGAGGATCTGCAAAGGCAGAAGGCAATGTATGAGGCTCAGCTCGAATCTCTTCGCGACTCCCACCGAGCTCAGGTCGAGAACTTGGAGAGGGAGGCCGACAACCAGTACGACCAGGGACTTGATTCCTGTCGCATCATGGCCGTCCTCGGGAAGCAACACCCTGATCTGAAGATGGGTGACCTTGCGGCTGGTGTTGCTCAACATATGGACGAGGAGGCGGCCAAGGAGGATGCCAAAGGGGTAGAGCCTATCGTGATTGAGGAGGAAAACTCTCCTCCTCATGCAGTCCCTGCTGATGTTGGCGAGGCGAGCACCCACCCCGACGCCACTAGTGATACCCCTCCTGCACCTGAGGAGGTCCAGCCAACCGATGCCGCTGGGCTCACTGATCCACCATCTTCTTGATATATTTCTTGTATTGTAATGACAATGTTTATGAAGATTGTCCCCTCTGTTAATTATTAACAAATTAATAAAAATGTTTTTGATCACCTTCTTGTGTTGTAATTACGAATTAATTTTCGTTTGAGAATTTGCTTGTCTTTGTCTAGACGAGCAGGTTCCGGCTTGGCTCATGGTTTTGCCACATGCCTTTGAAGATTTTGTTGAGCCTTTGCATGCCTTAGAGATTTCTTCGAACGCTTCGGAGTCTGCTCGCTTTCTCGTGGTCGAGCAGATCCTGGCATGCTTGGCTTCTGTCTCGCCATAAGACAGGCTTTGAGACTTAGTCGAGCCTTCGCATGCCTTAGGATTCTTCAAAACTTGGGATTCTGCTGCCTTCTCGTGGCCGAGCAGATCCTGGCATGCTTGGCTTCTGTCTCGCCATAAAACAGGCTTTGAGACTCGATGAGCCTTTGCATGCCTTAGGATTCTTCAAAACTTGGGATTCTGCTGCCTTCTCGTGGCCGAGCAGATCCTGGCATGCTTGGCTTCGGTCTCGCCATAAGACAGGCTTTGAGACTTGATGAGCCTTTGCATGCCTTAGAAATTTCTTCGAACGCTTCGGAGTCTGCTCGCTTTCTCGTGGTCGAGCAGATCCTGGCATGCTTGGCTTCTGTCTCGCCATAAAACAGGCTTTGAGACTCGATGCATGCCTTAGGATTCTTCAAAACTTGGGATTCTCACGCTTCTGGCCTTTGAGACTCGATGAGCCTTTGCCTTAGGATTCTTCAAAACTTGGGATTCAAAGCAGATCCTGGCATGCTTGGCTTCGGTCTCGCCATAAGACAGGCTTTGAGACTTGATGAGCCTTTGCATGCCTTAGATAATTTCTTGGTTTCAAGCGTAAAATTGCTCCATTAATGGCGGGATTCGACTTACATAAAATTGTTTGGGACATAAAGCGTAAAAGATAAACGATAACGAGCATGAGCAGAAATAGCTCTCAAATGTGAACAAATCTTACTGGAAGTATTTTCGGAGGTGTGCTGCGTTCCATGGGCGTTTCACCGTCCCGGACCTTATGCTCCCGCTATCTGCTTGACTCTATACGGCCCTTCCCAATTCGGTCCCAGCACTCCTTGAGTCGAATCTTTGGTGCTCTGATTCACTCTTCTCAGTACCCAGTCTCCGACCCTGAATTGCCGTATGTTCACCTTCTGGTTATAATACCGAGCAACCCTCTGTTGGTAAATGATCGCTTCTACCGCTTGCTCCTCCTTTCAGTTAGATCAAGATTCAAACACATCCGCTCGTTCTCCCTGCTTCATCAAATGATTTGTCCGGTGTGTGGTTGTTCCTATCTCAGCCGGCACGACCGCTTCGTGTCCGAAAGCCACAGCGAACGGTGTCTCCCCGGTTGCGGTTTTGTGGGTTGTTCTGTATGCCCATAACACACTCGACCCACGCCTTTTTTCGCTTCCAAGCTTTTTTTTTTCGCTCAAGCTTTTTCAAAAGCCTCTTGGTCTTGTTGGTTGCTTGTCCATTTGATTGAGGGTGAGCAGGTGAGCAATACTTCAGCTCTATCCCGAGGTTCGCGAAATCCGGTGATTATCGAATCGCCATTATCCGTTACATAAGGGATCCCGTGACGATGGTTTCTCCACACGAAGTCTGTTGTTTTCTTCTGATCCTGCTTCTACTCTATCCACTTCGAAGTAATCTATAGCAACTTCATCGCATGTGTTGCTCCTCGTGGGCCGATCAGATCGATTCCCCATTGAGCAAATGGCCAGGGGGAGGCCATGGAGGTGAGCTTCTCTGGTGGTTGGTTAGAGAAATTTGCAAAACTCTGGCAGCTTGCACAATTCCTGGTCTTCTCTCGCGCATCCTGGTGCATTGTCGGCCAGAAATATCCCTGCCTTAGAACTTTGTGGGCGGGGACCTCCAGAATGATTTCAAAATTCCTTCATGTACTTCTCTCAGTACGTAGTCCGCGTCGTCCTCATCCAAACACCGAAGGAAAGGTAGTGTATATCCTCGCCGATACAGTACCCCATCAATCATCGTGTATCTCGAGGCCTGGGAGGCGGAAATCTCTCGGAATAACTGCCCTCATGATCTCTGCTGCGAGCGGTGATTCTCCGTCCAGCATTATCCTCCAACCAGGGGCTTTGTTCCTTCCTTGCATGTCGTCAATTATCTGCGCTAGTCTGCGCACTTCCTCCTCCACCGACCGGTCACGTCTTTTGATCCCGCTCTTGCTCTACATCATGCAAGTGTTGCCTCAACTCTGTTTCCTCTGCATTCACCACCCCGTCGTCCTCGTCACAAGTCTGTCTTGCCGGGGATTGCTCTCTTTCTCTATGAAATTCACCCCGCAGAGGTACGTTACCTCTCTCACCACCAAATCTCCCTGTGGTTTGACTTCTCTCCGCACTATCGGGACCTGGTGCCACTCCACCGCCTCTCACCCTTCCCTCTTGGGTTACCCTTCGCTCGCTCCGCAGCTCATGCAGGATGGTTGTCAAGGTCTCCATCTGCTTTTCCATCCGTTCCATCCGGTCGAACATGACTTTTTCCCGTGCTTCACTGACTATCTCCCTCAGCGTCACGGAATCGTTAAGCCTCATATCACCCCCTTGTGCGCTACTTCCTCCTGTCTCCATTGCTTTTCACTTGCTTCACCCCTCTTCTTGCTATCAACAGAAGCTTTTTGCTCTGTCCCCACAGACGGCGCCAAAATGTTGATGCGAGATTCCGGTTCTCCTCGTTCTACGACCAGGATCTCTGCTCGATCAACTTCGTCACGACCAGGAGGTCTCCTCGCTAGGCTTCTTCTCCAGAGGTTCCTGCGTACACAGACAGGTCAGAGCACGCCGGTTGTTTTCCCGGCGCAAACCCTCCGACGCTCAAGTCAGATATGAAGGTTCGGGAAAAGCTTGCCACAGATCTTATGGCTTTTTTTTATGGTTTTCTCTTCTTTTTCGTTTCTCTTCTAATCTCGAAAATGCCAACCCTTTTACCTTCGTTGGCTACCTTTTTATAGGCTTCTCTGAATCCCCGTTTTCCGCTTTTTGCCAGACGGTATGGGACTCTGACTGCTGCGTCATGGGCGAAGGTGGGATCTTGCGTGTTACGCCACGGTTCTGGGGCAAGCGTGGCTGTCGTGATTCTGTGAGATCTTGCGTGTAATGGGACTCTGACTGCTGCGTTATGGGAAAACGTGGGATCTTGCGTGTTACGCCACGGTTCTGGGGAAAGCGTGGCTGTCGTGCCTAGATTCTCGGGCTGGAGAGCATGTCTTGCCAACTGCCGTCGACCGGGTCTCCTCGCTTCTCGACCCCTAGCCGGAATGATCTTATGTCTCTTACAGGAAATTGGCCTCGCGGATGACGTGCTCGTGGACGAGCAGGATATTTCTGCTCTGTTCCCCGCATCGGGCTTTACGAACACCGGCTCGAGGAACTCTGCCCCCAGATATCTGCTCACCATGCCTGGTCTCGTCGACGTATTTCTCCTAAACATATACTATTAATTGTTTAAGCCTATACACTAAGACATCAATCCATAGATTCTGTTCTAGCTACCGTTTTCCACTTTAGATAGGGGATTGATTTTCAGCTTTTTCTTTTAGGGCCTGTGACATCCCAATACTTAGTGACCAATAGTACGTAAAATAGACTTAAAAATGGATGGCTATTTGATTCCCCATGACCTACAGCAAAACTAAACAACGAACTCCAATACCATCAATTTTTGCGTTTTAATTTCAAGTTGAAAAATAGTGAAACCAGAGGCTCAGGTGATTTAGTTTTGTTTATATATTTAATCAAGTGAAAATTAAACCTGCGTCGTAGCTAGACACAGTTTCACTGGTTATAACCGCCCATTATTTGCATAGTTATCTAATTTTGAATAATAATAATAAAATTCAAAATCTGTATTAAGAGGGTGAGGTTTCCATTTCCCCAATTTTTTTTCTTTTGAATAAACAGCTAACCTAATAGAAAGGAAGGCAAATTGCAGGACCATTGCAAAGATCCTAGAGTGATAAGAAATTTTGTAGTTTGCTTGGATCAGTTTGCAAAGTAACTTCAATAAGTAATAGCAAATAAATAAATAAATAAATGAAAAATGCACAACATGTGCTAACAATGATATTAGCATTTATTATTTTTTAAAGTGGAAGTTATTTGGTAATTAGACACGTGCTTTTATTCTTTTTGGAAAAAATAAATGTTTGCCCTATTTTCCTCCGTTTATTTGCGCTACCAATCTGTAGGGTCTCCATTATTTGTCTATTTTTTTCAGCTTTTTGAAAATCTCAAACTTGTCAAATATTTTAGCGATTACTTTGTAAAAATTAGAAGTTTATATTTCCTTCAATTGCATTGCTTTGAATTACTTGAGCCTTCACAAACTAAACTAAACTAAACTTTTTCCTTTGCAAATCTCTTTTAAAAAATTCCAACTTTCCTATAACACTCTCTCACTATATAAGTTAATAATTACTTAATTCGAAACTGATTATATATTATATGTATTTGTGGCTTTTATAAAATATATTCTTTTTGTTGTTATTGTAATTGATTTTAACTTATCTCATCTGTAATTTTTTGGTATACAAAAATCAAATCTCTTCTCGACATTCTATGGAGTCTTTCGTCAGCATTAATTGAACTTCGATTTAAGATGTACTTACAAAATGGTTAGTGAAGTGATAAAATAAGGTCAAAGTTTTGCATATACATCTTTTACTTTTAATTGTCAAATTATTTTCTAGCAAACAATATTAAATTTTTAAAGCATCATTTTATTACCAAATATTTTTCAGTAAATACATATTTCATTATTACATGATCCATATTTGGTGTCTATCATTACTCATCACACGCTACAGTGATATCATTCCCCATTACTTTTTCTTCGTAGGTTAAACTTACTCAAATCAGTGATATATATATATATCTTTTATATGAAATTACATAAAATTATGAAATCAATGTTTTTGATATCATGTCATCAGAACTGATTGATGATGAAATGTTAATCTTAATTTGCATGGTGATAGTACCACGCCACTAGGATTAATGTAGTCGTGTAGGCATATTTTCTCTGTTGCTATGGCCATTGCACAAAGAACTAAATTGATCAGTTATTTCCTCTGTTTATCCACTATGCTTCAACTAAAAGTAACACCATAAAAGCATAGTACATAGCTTCTCACACAAAAACAGATTATATCTTCTCCTCAGCAGCTGATTCCTTCTAAGAGCTCAACGATGACACAATACACAATTCGATGGGTGGTTGCATGATCGGGAAGCCTAACTTTGTACTTTTTTTCATCAGACTTGGTCAAAGATCGTTTTGTAATTAATTTCATAAGCTGAGTGTATATAAATCCTCGAGTTTTCTTCATTAAAATAGCAAGATTGCACATAATTAATATAATGGAAATCAAATTATAATGATCGAATTTTCTAGATTAGCATTATTTCATCTTTGTATAATCTAACTTGAGACAATCAATATTTATACTGATTTCGTCCCTTTGATCGTGACTTTGATGGTTGCTTTTAAAAATTATCTTCACCTACCGATTTCATTTAACAAAAATTTTACATACAATACAACTTTACAAAGGATTAAATAAAACCAAACGAAATATCAAGGCTGTTCACGAATTGCCTTCCAATGGTTCCATAGCCAAGCAAGTCTTCAATTATTTGTTGATCTAGTGCTCTACTTATATACAACTAAAAGTCAATTTGATTCTTTGACTAATAAGAACTGCCAGTTTGAACTAAGGGCCAGTGAGCTTAGGATTATTGCTAAAATATGAGTTCTATGTTCTATCATCTTCTATACTATCAATTGTTTGAGCTTATAAACTAAGACATCAAAACAAAGATTCTGTTCTAGCTACTGTTTTTCATTTTAGATTTAGGATTGATGTTCAGCTTTATCTTTTAGGGCCTGTGACATCCCAATACACACACGCACACACACACACACACACATATATTGTATATGACCAAGCTATTTAGTGGGGATAGCCATAAAATAAACGTAAAAATGGATGGCCATCTGATTCCCCATGAGTACAGAAAAATTAAATATGAAACTCCAATACCGTCAATTCTGCGTTTTAATTTTAAGTTGACGTATAATGAAACGAGAGGCTCATGTGATTTAATTTTGTATATTTAGTTAAGTAAAAGTGAAACTTATTGCATTGTAGCTGGACATAGTTTAACCGGCTATGAATGCACTTTGTTCCTGCAGTACTTTCAAAGTTTGAATGTTAATAAAATTCAAAGTTGATATTCAATGGATAAGATTTCCCATCCCTGAAATTTTATTTAAATAAGAAAACCAATCTGACCGAAAGGAATACAAATTGCAGGACCATTGCAAAGATCCTAGTGTAAGAGTAAATTATGTATTTAGCTTGGAGCAGTTTGCAAAGTAACCTCAATAACCAAAAGGAAAAAAATAAAATAAAATAAAATAAAAGAAAGCACAACATATGCCATCAATGAAATTAGCTTTTATTCTTTGTTAAAGTGGAATTCATTTGCTAATTAGACATATGCTTGTATTTCCTTCAATTGCATTGCTTTCAATTACTTGAGCCTTCACAAACTAAACCAAACTAAAATTGTTCCTTAAGCAAATCTCTTTTAAAAAAATTCCTATTTTTCTATAAGACTCTCTTACTATGTAAATTAATAATCACCTAATTCAAAACTAAATTTATATTATGTATTTGTGGTTTTTATAAAATATGCTCTTATTGTTGTTCTTGTGATTGATTTTGACTTGTTTCATTCCTTTTTTTTTTAGTACAAAAATCAAATCTCTTTTCGACATTATAATTAAAATGTAGTTACAAAATTGTTGTTAGCGAAGTGATAAAATAAACTCGAAGCATTGGATATATATCTATTAATTTTAATTGCCAATTTATTTTCTTGCAACTAATATTAAATTTTTAAAGCATCATTTTATTGCCAAATATTTTTCAGTAAATACAGACTTCATTCTTACATGATCAGTATTTGTTGTCTATCATTACTCATCAGATGCCACATCGACATCATTCCCCATTACTTTTTCTTTAGATGTTAAACTAACTCAAATCAATTATATATATCTAGTACATGCAATTACACGAAATTATGATCTCAATGTTTCTAATTTTCATGAATTATGATCTCAATGTTTCTAATTTCATTTCATGAAAATTGATAGATGATCAAATGTTGATGTAATGCTGCATGGTGATAGTAGGATTAATTAATGTAGTCATGGTGAACTTGGAGTGGCTTTGTTATTTGTCTGTTTTCCCAATATTTCATAAACCTCAAACTTGTCCATTGATCCTTGCTCCAAGCCATGTCCTGTTAGTCAGACGCATGCATGCATGTGCGAATCTTGCTCATTTCTTCCATCGACTGAAATTACTTGTTTTTTCTTTTTGATCTTTGTTTTATATCTTCTTTGAAAACGTTATCGAAATCACCCTCAGCCAATTATCAAATCAAATGAATAGGCTCACTTTACTTGTATTAATTTCTTTATAATTTCTCAAAAATCAATCAAATTGAATTGTTTTATTCATGAAAAAACATATCGCATTTCATTTCTCCCAAATTTTAAGATTGGGATTTCACTCTTATTCCTGATTTATCTCCACCGAAAATCTTGCACTATAAAAACGAAAAAAAAAAAACAAGATAAACTCCAAAAAATTGATACAACAAAGCCCAAATTAAAGACTACATTATATGACATGAGTTTAACCCCCAAAAAAAATTACATTTAAAAAATTGAGTTTATTAAAGAATTGAGTTCTCAAGGATAGTATTTAATTCATTCTCCTCTGTTTATTTGCTCTGCTTAACTTGTGTCTTCATTATTTGTCTATTTTCATAATCTTTTTTTCTTTAAAAAAAAAAACCTCAAACGTGTCTATTATCCTTTATGCGTGCTTTGTAAAATCCAGAGTTTGGTGATGCAGGACAAATTATTTAGGGTTAATTATTTTAGGAAGTATTAGAGAGTATTTCTATTCCTATTCAAGAAGGTTTCTAATTCTGTTTTTCAAATTTTAGATAGACGCGCTGCATGTGCATGTGGATATCTTATATCTATATGTGCATGTACTAAATAGGAAGCAACACATAACGAAAAGTTGGATTCTTTTTGCTGGGCACTGATTTTGTCTTTATAGAATCCGGTAACACTTGGTGGTGGTGGCCTCTGTTTCTCTTTTCACTTCTATTATTGGAAGAAAGTCAATCAAAGCAAGTTGATAAAAGGGATCACTAAATATTTTTCTTTTGGTAAAGATTGAAAATCATAAAAAATAAAATAAAATTGTAAGTAGACCTTAATCTTGATTGACATTTTATCTGCAATTAAATCTTGATTGACATTTTAGCTGCTATTAACTGTCTTGGCGTGTTGACATTTAAGCCCGCCGTTACAATTTCTGGCCTTCGGATCATTTCAGGTTAAATCCAAAGGCAGCTCAGCCTGAAAAACATTAGAATTACGCAACTTTGCACTTTTCTCTTTTATATAATCGCTAATTCTGTAAAATGTTTCAAAATATTGCTTGTGAAAGTAGTGAATTTGAAAATGTCCAAAACTTAAGTCTTATTTGCTGTAGATTTTAGCATTAATTACCGTTCTACTCTGAATCAAAAATGTGCAGTTTTTTTTTTAAAAAAAAAATTCTTTCATTGATTCTTGATGCACCCATGTCCAGTTCGTCAAGCAGACAACAACAAGCGTGTGAAGCTTGCAAAACTATTAATGGCGGTGAGGCCTGGTTTTATTTACACTTTGGTGGAATAAAGTGAAGCTTGCTAAATTACTGGTGATTGGATTTTTTTTTTTTTAATTTGCACTTTAGAGTGATTTCAATTGTGTCTATTTGTTAGACAACATATTACATGAACAAAGTAAAATATTTCTAAAAAGAAACGTTTTTGGAGTTTAAAAAGAAAGAGTGAGAGAGAAACGTTTTGATTTAACTTGGTATTTGAGATGAAGATTTGTAAAGTGAAGGTTCTGGGTAATAGACACTGGATTAACTGCTTGACATACGAATACCTAATGGAATTTCGTAACAAGTGGTGGTGATTGGTGAATTGCTAAATTATTAATGGGTGGTGGGCTCTGTTTTTTCTTTTCTTAGCTGCAAGGAACAACAAGTGGGGAGACTTGCCTCATTTTACGTCGTATTTTGCTTGACCCTTGACACTTACTAAGCATTTTCGTTTTGCTTACCAAGTGCTGGTGATGGGTGAATTGCCAAATTATTAGTCATTGGTCAATGAAGTATCAGCGCGTGATTTCTACTAAGCTGGCTGGACCAGACCCGTCACAGTCGCAAATTCATTCTGCTTAATTATCCATTTTCTCATCTGTTCAATTTTCTCATTCCACAACTCATAATTCTGTTCCTTTCTTTCTTTGCCCCCAAATAAATAAATAAATAAATGTCAGGTTAATTTTTCTTTTCAAAGATTTCAGGTAAAAAAGATTCTTAAAATTAATTTTCGATGGTGGTTGTTGTTACTTTCATTTTGTGATGGATGCGCCTATAAAGAAGCCAACCGATATTGCCAATTTGTGCATGAATTAATCACCACAATTAGTAAATATTAATACTTCAAGTTAACTTAATGAATTAATAACTTAATAACTCTTTAATAGAAATTAATAAGTCTTACAAATTCATCTTACATAAATTATAAATACTAAGCGTAACTTATCCTTAATACCGCCCAATAATCTGATGCTAGTGATCTTTTTATAAATCATTACTGATATATTTAATTATTTACAATTAAACTATTATTGGGACCAATTTACCAAAAAAAAAAAACAATCAAAGAATTACAACTTTTCTATTTATTTCACTGTTACTTAATTCCATAGAATGGTTCAAAATGTTTCAAAATAATTCCAAAACTCAGAATTCCGTTCCTTTCTATCCCCCCCCCAAACCAAAACACAACCAAAAAAAAAGGCAATCATCGAAGAGCTGCACGCCAAAGTTAGCTTCAGAGGGGATTCGGTGGTTTGCACGCCAAGAGAAGATCGAAGACGATCTGATGAAGTGGAAGAGCACGCTGTTGATGATTCAGGCGGTGCTCGATGACGCTGAGGAGAAGCAGAGGACTAATCGATCTTTAACATGGAAAAACAAAACCATACAATAATTTTATTACTGTTAATATAAAGCAGCTAACTCTTAAAAAATCTTTGCAAGAGAAAACTAATAGACAAATAAAACATAATAGATACTAACTCAAGGTAAATCAATACTAAAAAAGTGATCATGTTTTTCTAAAATAATGAATATTTTCATAAATTAATAATTTATTAATTTTCCAATTAATTGATATTTGTTAAATTTTAATAAATTTTTTATGGTACCCAAAACTATTAATTTATTGAGATTTTATTATATTTGTTATATGGGAAACAATGCAATTTATAACAATATATTGTTGCAATGGGACTAACAACCATTTGATTTCGATGACATTAACCATGTAAATGTTTATAACACATGATTTTAAAAAAGGGAGTTTTTCTAATGATTAATAAAAGGAGAATTCAAAGAAGAAAATTAAAAGGAAAACAGCCATAGGCGTTCGTGTTGGGAATGACCATTCCCAGTTTTTGCTATCCTGCCACAGTTTGCTCTCTTCTGCTGCTTATGAACCTGAAAGGCAAGAATTCAAAATATTCTCTTTATTTTATGAATTATTTCAATGCAAAATAACAATTTATATCAAAATCTTGCTCACTTGGAAGGAAAGAAAAAAAATTTCGTCTTCTCGGAAAGAGAGACTGAAAAATTGGATTTGAGAGTTGACCAAATGAAAATACGAGTGGTTGACCACCAGCTATTAACCGTTCTATTTTTTACTCCTCGTGAGTGTTTTTGCTGAGAGTCACAGACATAAAGCTTGTAAAGGTCAATTAACAACCTTGAATGACGTCCTTAATTCGTGCTTCAATGAGTGACCAAAACGACTGCCAAATGTGCCGTATAGGGTAAATGAAATCACGTGAAGAACATGTGATCCAGACGACAACACACAGCTGTCATATTCTTGTGTTCCGTCCAACAACTGACAGCGCATGCACAATCAGGGCTATCAACCGACACGTCTGAAATGTCTAAAACTCAGTTTAAGCTCGCGATTCAACACCTCTTTTCAGATTTTTTTTCAATAATTTTCAGTTTTCTGACAAATGCAACGTAATATGATCATGTCCTGCTTAATGACACAAAGCATAAATGCAGCTCTAATACTTTTCTAACTTAGCCAAAGTTGTTGAAGATATAAGTACTTTAAGTGCTTAGTAATCTTTATTAAATTAGTATGATTGGACATAATTAAAAAATGAAAATTGAATCATTATGATGATTGAATTAGGTAGTTAGATTGGTGTTATTTTGTCTAATTATCAAGGAGAACATTCAATTATATAAAAAATATGTCCTTCATATTTTCTCTTTTAATTAAATCATAAAAAGACTTGCAATATTGATAATGTATCTGTTATATGTTGTTTATTGGAGTGAATTATAGTTGTTTTCGTGATTGTCAAATATTGTCTTTGTAACTTATTATTATTTTTATTTATGAAATTAATGGGGATTTTGCTCTTATTGATGGATGTTGCTGGGTACTAAGAACTGATGGTCGTATTAATTAATCAGTATAAGTTAGTTGAAAGTTCAATGTTCATGCACTTTTGAGCTATATATGGCAATGAAAATTGAGTGACTTTATGTGATGTAATGTGACACTATTCAATTAAGCAACTCTACTTTTTAGTGATGGACACAAATGAAACTAGTGGGCTTGCGTTAGCTAGATGATAATTAAAAGGTCAAGATTATATCCCCATCATAAATAACAACTAACAATCCAACATGATCCAGCATCAATTAATTTTTAGTTTCTTGTATTATCTTCTTTTTCAATACATAAAATGGCAACTTCAGGAGCTGAACGTTAATTTCACTGTTTTGGGTACCTTTTTTATATTTCATTAAACCACAGAAGTGGGGGTTCGATTAAAGGAGATTTTGAATGATTTATTTAATTATAAATTGTTCGGATTATGTTTCAGTGAAAAACAGGGGAGCTTCTTCAATTGGCCTGACTTCCCAATTGAAGTCAATTCTTAGCATTATAGTAAAAAGAACAGAGGCTGCTCGGCCTTCCCAACCTAGTTCATCTCTTAAGGAATTTCGCTTGATCGATTATTTTAAATTATTTAAATTATTTTTAGTCAAACTCAAGACAACAGACTTCTTTCATGTCATCACTACTAATATTTTTATTTCTTAACACAATTTATCGGTTATTGTTATGATGAGTATATATCTTCTACACGCGTATCACAATTTATATTTGTTTTTCTGCTGTTGTTTATTTGTGTAGAACCTCCTTTGGTGGAGAAGTGAAAAATTAAAGTCAAAGAAATTAATTAGAACCATAGAATCTGTGTGTACAAATTTGTTAATATATGCTTTTAAATAATGAATTAGTCTTTATGTTGAGGAAGAACGTTTTATTATGGTTTAAGGTTTATATGGGTGCGTGCGCACTATGGTTAGATGAGTTTCAAAAGTATTATTATTCTGTTTACTTATATTGAATTGTCCATACTAATAAATTGAACTATGAGATTTTTCATAATAAAAATATAAGTGTTCAAAATAAATTCTAGAGTATAAATCATCTCACATTTATTAAAAATGATATTACTTTAATTTTCTATTCGAGAAATCATCAAGTGCACTCATTCATATTTCTGACTTTCTACATCTATTTCTGTTCACTTCCTTTAATAGCAATAACTCAATGACAGTTAGGTTTATCATAAAATTGAATGCTTATGTTTAAATATCTTTATTCTATATGTACATGTATATGAATCATCTCTTAGTTTAGATTGGAATTAGATTTATCACATCACAATGTACCACATCTATGATTTTATTTGCAGGTTCTTTGTGACTTCATGACGAGAATTACAAAAATGTATTAAGCAATTAGCAAGTTGTTACAAATGAAACCAATATCTCGATGGGTTCATTAATTAATAATGATTTTTGCTAATAAAAATGCCAAAAAAAAAACAAAAATAGTTTTATTCGAGGTGTATCGCTACCAGGAATCTTGCATCATAAGGTAATAAAACAAGATAAACACCAAAGAACTGATGCAACAAAACCCAAAATACTCTATCTGGTTCGTATATGACATGAATTTACGAAAATGTACATAGAAATTTGAGAATGTTGGAGAATTGAGAGATCGAGGACAGTACGCAATTCACTTTCCCCTGTTTATTGGCTCTCCTTAAGTTGTGTCTTCATTATTTGTCTATTTTTCCAATTTTTTTTTAAATCAAACCAATTGAATTGTGACTATTACTGTGATATTAAATTTTTAAAAAAAGTTATTTCAAATTCAAATATTATACTTTGAAGGAAACATATTATTATATAAATTAATATGTTCTCAGTATTGTTTGCTTCTTTTAATAATTAATTCGGAAATCCATATACTGGTACGGTGGTGGAAACTTATTTTAATGAAAAATAATACATACTCCAGATTTGCTGTCGATGGTCGATATTTCCAGAACCAGTCAAGCGTTACAGAGAAGAAAGCAAAAAATCACAAAACCAATTAGATGCAATGGGTTCAGACGGTAGCCAAAAACACCACTTCGTTATTCATTTACAAATCCCAACCGTTAGATCAACGTAATTAAAATCTAACAGCTGAGCAGAATAACGATAAAAAAGAGGGGTATGGAGCTAGATCCTGGAGTAAAGAAGAAGAAAAATTAACTACTGTATATGAATTTTTTTTTAAGAATAATACATTTTGTGACAATTTAAATATTATTTTTGTTAAAAAGTTAGATTGTGCATCACATAAAATAAGGTTGAAATTTACGAGTATTAATATGAAAGAAGTGATAAAGTTAGTTTGTACATACACAACTAAAATTTTGTATACCTTATTTCGAGAGCGTCAGTGTAATTCTTGATGTTATTATTATTGATCTTGTATCTTGGTAGTATTGTGTTGATGTCCTGGCAGTCTTTGGAATGCTGAGTTGCTTACTTCGAATACCAGAGCTAAGTTATAGTTCACGAATTGCCATCGTATGGTTCAATAACCAAGCAAGTCTTCAATTATTTGTTGATTTAGTGCGCTACTTATATACAACTAAAAGTCAATTTGATTCTTTGACTAATAAGAACTGCCATTCTGAACTAAGGGCCGGTGAGCTGAGGATTATTGCTAAAATATGAGTTCTGTGTTCTATCATGCATTTTCTATACTATGAATTGTTTGAGCTTATAAATAAAGACATCAAAACAGAGATTTGGAATTGATGTTCAGCTTTATCTTTTAGGGCCTGTGCCATCCCAATACCCACACACAATATATATATATATATATGTGTGTGTGTGTGTGTGTGTGTGTGTGTGTGTGTGTGTGTGTGTGTATGTTGTGTGTGACCAAGCTACTGAGTGGGGATGGCCATAAAATAGACGTAAAAGTGGAAGGCCATAATTCCCCATGAATACAGCAAAATGAAATAAGGAATTCCAATACCATCAATTCTGCTTTTTAATTTCAGGTTGGTATTCAATGGGTAAGGTTTCTCATCGCTGAAATTTTGTTTATAGAAAAAATCAATCCCACAGAAAGGAATGCAAATTGCAGGACCATTCAAAAGATCCTAGAGGAAGAGGAAATTTTGTAATCAGCTTGGAGCAGTTTGCAAGGCAACTTCAATAACAAAAAGAAAATAAAATAAAAGAAAGCACAACAGGCGGTAACAACGAAATTAGCTTTTGTTCTTTGTTAAAGTGGAATTTATTTGGTAATTAGACACGTGCTTATATAATAGATAACATGCTACACAAGTAATAGCAGAATGTGCTTCTTTTTTGTCTTTTTTGCCTAAAAAAAAATCGCAACATTCATTTTTGAAAAAAATAAAAAATATATGTATAATGGTAAATATTTGCTCTGTTTTACTCTGTTTATTTGCTCCACCAACTTTTAGGATTCATTATTTGTCTATTGTCCCAGTATTTTTAGCATTTTAAAGATTACTTTGTCAAAATCAAAAGTTTGTATTTCCTTCAATTGCGTTGCTTTCAATTACTTGAGCCTTCACAAACTAAACCAAACTAAAGTTGTTCCCTAAGCAAATCTCTTTCAAAAAAATTTCTATTTTTCTATTGGACTCTCTTACTATACAAATTAATAATTTCCTAATTTGAAACTAAATTTATTTTATATGTATTTATAACTTTTGCAGAATATGTTCTTATTATTGTTCTTGTCATTGATTTTGACATATCTCATCTCTGATATTGTTTGTATACAGAATCAAATCATTTTTCTAGCTACATTCTCTAGAGTTTTAGATCACAATTAATTCAATTTCTATTTAATATGTAGTTGCAAAATGGTTAGTGAAGTGATAAAATAAACTCAAAGCATTGCATATATGTCTTTTAGTTGTCAAACTATTTTCTTGCAAACAATGTTAAATTTTTATAGCATCATTTTATTGCCAAATATTTTTCAGTAAATACATATTTCATTATTACATGATCAATATTTCTTCTCTATCAATTCTCATCACACGCCACATCAATGTCATTCCTTATTATTCTTTTTTCTCTGTTAAACTAACTCAAATAATTATATCTTCTATATGAAATTTTATAAAATTATGAAGTCAATGTTTTTAATCTCATATCATCATGGTGATGGTACCATCCACGCCAGTAGCATTAATATAGTCATGTAGACATATTTTCTCTGTTGCCGTGGCTATTGCACGAAGAATTAAATTGATCTGTTATTTCCTTTGTTCTGTTTATTTGATCTGCTTAACTTGTAGTGCGAGCGTCTTTATGATTTGTCTATTTTCCCAATATTTCATAAATCTGAAACTTGTTGAATATTTTGATGCTTATTTTATAAAATTATAAGCTGATATTTCCTCTATTGATACTTGATCCAAGCCATGTCCTGTTAGTCAGACACATGCATGCATGTGTGAAGCTTGCCCCTTTTTTGCATCGACTGAAATTACTTCTCTCTCTCTCTCCTTTTTTTTAAAAAAAATCCTCGTTCTATATCTTCTCTGAAAACGTTATCGAAATCACCCTTAGCTTATTTCACTTGTATTAATTTCTTGATAATTTCTGAAAAATTAATCTTTTGTCTTTAGCCGTGCATGTGGAGTTGGTCGGACGTGAATCCTGCTAATTCATGATATGAAGATTTGGAAGTTACTTGATATTCATGGTATGAAGATTTGGCAGTCATTGAGGATTGCAACATGCAGGTGTTGATAAAATGTATATAATTTTCCTGCAGCTGTTGACGGTATAATTAAAATTTTCAGTGATACTTGAATGCAGCATACGCAAGAAAACAGAGGAAAGAAGCTGGTGGTTAATTTTGTGCACATGTGAACTTATGGATTCCCAAAAACGACTCACTATCAACATTGCCACGTAATTTAATTTTGTGTTGTGTGCGTATACAAAAATTAATCAAACTCTTTTCGACATTCTCTTGTGTCTTTGGTCAGAAATAATTTATTTTTTCAATTTGTAAATATCAAATGATTAGTGAAGTGATCAAATACACTTAAAGCATTGCAGTATCTTTTGAAAGATAACAATGGAACGTAAGAAACTGACTGACTGGAACTTACAGATGAAATCAATATGTTGATAACTTAATAATTTTTGTTGTAGAAATAAAAATAAATTAAATCATTTTATTCATGAAAAATCATATTGCATTTCGTTTCCTTATATTTTAAGATTGGGATTTCACTCCATTTCCTAACTTATACAAGGAATCTTGCATCATAAAAGAACAAAACCAAAGAATTGTTACAACAAAACCAAAAAGACTAGTAAATGACGTGAATTTACAAAAAAAAAAAAAAATTGAGTTTTCCTTTTTTTTTTAAGAGAATTATGTGCTCATCAAAGACAGTATGGAAGCCATTTTCCTAACTTCATTTCTTTTCTTTTTTGAACTCAAGCTTGCCTATTATATTTTATGCTTTACATGGTTTGGCGATGCCTTAATTAAAAAAAAAAAGAGTTTGGTGATGTAAGACAATTATTTAATTAGGGTTAATTATTCC
The DNA here is from genome assembly GCA_030448925.1 of Citrus cavaleriei. Lineage (NCBI taxonomy): Eukaryota > Viridiplantae > Streptophyta > Magnoliopsida > Sapindales > Rutaceae > Citrus > Citrus cavaleriei. Next base: position 344,021 of record JAUJEN010000215.1, read on the forward strand.
ATTTTTAAAATTTTTGTCTACTAAATTTTGATTAAGGTAGTATTTGGATGTTATACAGCATTTCTATTCCTTTTAGGAAGGTTTCTACTTAAAGTAAATTAACATACCTTCATTCATTATCATTCAAGTACAAAAAACACTCCAATATACTATGAATCTTCTGACATATGTATTTCTTTTTTATAACATTTTCAATGAGCAAACACAAGTAAAGTTGTTCAAGTTATGCTGGGGACCCTTTTCGGTATTTATGATAGACTATTAGTTATTTATCCTTATAAATTTTTAAATAACAATAATATCATTATGCAATCATTTAGAAACACCTGAGTATTTATGATTGGTTTATCTCTCAATAAGAACTAGACGCATGTATATATGTGAACTCTAATTAAATCTTGCTACTTGCATCTTATAAGGGCCATATCTGAAAAACTGAGTTTTAATTTCTACTTCCATCTTTTAAATGTTAGATAAATGTAATTAAATAGGAAGCGGCACATAACGATGGATTCTTTTTGCTGGACAATACTTTTCGCCCAAGTTATCCAATGATGCTTAGTCCACCTCTGTCCTGTTTGTCAAGCAGACAAGCACAAGCATAAACTCAAAATGGGGGACTTCCATGCGTCTGTATCAGTACTATTAATATTTCTATTTCTTAACAGTTACAATGAGGTATGAAGCTCTTTAGGCACATTTTGATATTAGCCCTTTAAAGAAATTTTGATATTAGCCCTTAAAACCTCAGCAAATTGAAATTCTGTAATTGTCTGGAGCTCAAATACTTTCCAGAAAAGGCCTTGCCAGAAGAAAGGTACACAAAAGGATGGAGGGCAATATCGGCACTTGTTAATTAATCCATATACCTTACGTCATAGTAAATGGTCGAGCAGTGGATTTGGATTTGAAACAGAGGACGAATGAGTACTGAACTGTATAAATAAATTAATTATTCCTACTGCATGGGTGTGTAAATTTCTTTTAAAACAGAGGAGCTAAGACGATATTAATTAGTTTCTTATTGGGGTGGGTGTGACGTGTGACGGCCTCTTTGTAATTCTTGATGTTATTATTACTGATGTTGTATCTTGGTATTGTCTTGATGGCATGGCGGTCTTTGGGCAGCTGAGTTGCTTTCTTCCAATTGCAGAGCTAAGACATAATCTTCAAATTGCCAAGCAAGTCTTCAATTATCTTCCGAAAGATGTGCTCCTTTGTTGACATAGTGCCCTAATTTTACGCAAGTATGTGGGTAGAGTTTAGTTGATAATCTACTTTAACCTGTTGAACAGAACAGATTTTCTTAAATGAATTTCGAAACTGAAAATCTACATGAGTTTTGTGTTCTATCATGCGCTGTATGTATACTATTCATTGTTTGAGCTTATAAACTAAGACATCAGAACATAGATTTTTTTCTAGCTACTGTTTTTCAGTTTAGATTTGATTTTTCACTGAATACAAAATTTGAACTTTGTTATTATTCAAAGTAAGATAACTGTGCAAATTACAACGCAGGTGCCATTTTTACTTGATTGAATGTGTATAAAATTAAATCACCCGAACCTTCTGTTTTCACTATTTTCCAACTTCAAATTAAAATTCAGAATTGATGGTATCGGAGTTCCTTCTTAAATTTTTGCTGTAGGTCATGGGAAATTAATTAGACGGCCATCCAATTTTATACCTTTTTTTATGACCATCCACTTAGTAGCTTGGTCATATATAGACGCATTGGGATGTCGTAGGCCTTAAAGAAAAAAAATCAATCTCACATATAAAGGAGTAGAATCACATGATTTTATGAAGCGTTTACTAATTCGGAATGGACTAAAATTGAAATGTGAAATAAAAATTAAAATAAATTATTTACTTCAACCATAAGAATCAAAATTAAAATAAACTGTATTATCATTAATATATTTATTTTACCTTAAAATTACAATGAATTATTAAAATTATTAAAATACCCTTAGTTCATTATTACCACTATTTTTATCATCTATTATATGATTATGGTTATTAAGAAAGTTATTGTTAATAATAATAATAACAATAATTATTATTTTCCTCTTGTTTTTATTATTATTTTCTCTCCTGTTTTTTTTTTTTTTTATCCTCTTCTCCTCTCTCTCTCTCTCTGTTTTACAAATTCTTCGTTACTTCATCATCAATCATGTCAATTTCATCTTCTCCATCAACATCATCATCATCACCACAATTATCTTCTTCTTCCTTCTGTCAATTTTATTATCAACATCACAATTCAGTTTCATCTTCATCATCTCACCGCAATTACATCATCTTCAACATCATCATCGATAATATTAATCATCAACAATGGTAATCATCATCATCATCATCATCAATCATCATCATTATTGTCATAAAACATCATCGTCATCATTATTGATTGGTTCTTCGACGACAACAAAGAGGCCGATCATGACTGCGGCGACAAGCTACTGAACTGACATGACAGAACTGACGAATCTGAACAGTGATGAGCAATGGAGATGGACTGCAATCGGCAATGAATCCGACTGGTGACCAGCTGCTCAACTGGCTAGTGAGTGAGAGGAAACTTTATTTTGATAACAGTAATTCCTTAACTGCTCCAGCAATTAGACCTAAGCCAAACTGATCGTCCACGAAACCCTCCATACAGGGAAATGGGGAGGGAAAAAAAGAAAAAAAGAAGTATAACAAGTATGCTTTATATGAACTTAATATGTTCAAATGTAACAACTTGATACAATAAGTTCATTATTGGTCAATCAACTTGCACTCTATTTCAAAAAGCAATTTGTCAAAAGCAATAAATTTTCTCAGTTATCCACAAGGCATGATAGATGCATGATAGATGGTTGTTGTTAAGTTCACCTAGCAACATGAACTATGGGAATCAATGGCATTGCCAAGAGGTCACACGAGGAAAAAAATAAATAAATAAATAAAATCAAGAAAAAAAAAAAGAAATCTTTCAGATCAAGTTTCCCTATCTCCTCCCAGCATTTGTCAAACTCACATCATCCTTTTCCCACTGTCTTCACTGGTTAGCTATATTTCCCAATTGATATTGACCAACTAAAGACGTCAACCTTACCTAAGGTATGCAAGCTTCAAACCAAAGTTATAACAAGTATGCTTAGAAATATGTGAAACCAGAAGAAGCCTGTCAACTTAATTGCTAACTTCCCGGCAATTTGCAATTGCGCATCACAATTAAATTATTTAGAATATCTTCCAACCTGCAGTCCACAATAGTTACTCAATGAATACAGAAATTCCTCGCTTGCATTTTCAGTGATTATTTTCGACATTGCATTGGAATTGGGGTTGAGAACCAGCATGGAGAAAACAGAATAAGTTAAACTAGGAGTTAAAAAGTAATCCATGTGGGCACACTAAAATTCCAACTTGATGTTGGGTAAACAAACTTCACCAAAATTTAATCCCCTAGAAATATCATGAGTTGCAGAAAGTGAGAGTACCTGAGGTCTGCACCCCACTATTCATTCAAGTTGAATGTCATGATGTCTACAATACGCTAGGAGATCAGATTCATCAAACTCCACCCTATCCAGTAAGGTTTTCTTCACCAAATCATAGATGGGCTGACCTTTCCTAGCCCCACAGATAACCCTCAATACAAAAGACCTTTTGCAGTGACAGTGACAGAAAAGCTTGGAAAAAGATTCATCTAATGCATTTAAGTACAATTTTATCCAAGAGATCTTTATTGCTCTGGGATTAATATCAAGGCCATAGACCTGCAATAGGATATTCAGACAGCATAAAAGAACTGCTACAAGGTTATATTTTCAACATACTCCAACAAAGACTTTTGGACAAGGACAGAGTTGATAATTACGTAATTTTTCCTAATAGGAGTGCATTAAATCACCATAACCTGGTGCCAACGCTGTTATAATTATCAAATGGCCTTGCAAAACACAGAGATAGAAAATGATGAGAGAAATCATGATGGAGCCCCTGAAGGCACTGGTAAGGAAGGAAACAAAAGCTCTCACATGGCATAAGGACGATAAACCAACAAAACTTCAAAGGCAACCACTTCTCAGCTATGGCAATGGTTATCCATCCATTTCCACAACCAAGCTCAGCCACAGCTTTGTCCTTCAAAATAGTCTGGATGTCTATATAGTCCTTCATAGAAAGTGAATGACCAGTCTCCTGGGATAAAAATGCTGGGTATGACCATCAATGTCAATTTTTTTCTCCCTTGGTAGCCTATACTTGGAAACAATAAGTGTCAAAGCAGAAAATCCAGCAACCATAATCTGGCATGAACCTAAAGGAAAAAAAAGTCAACAATGACCTACGAATGTTTATGTTGGGAAGATGATAAATGAAACTTTCGTATGACAGGAAAGATAATAATGCAGATGCGGACAGGTTAATAAGCTAGAAAGGATAAAACTAAAATTTGGCGCTTTTAAAGCCCCAGAAACAGCTTCATGAGTGATGAGTGGTATATGAGGGATCATGAATTTCAGTAGGGAAAATTTACATGGTGAAACCATGGCATCCATGTTAGCATGAGACATACAAAAACCTCCTAGTGGCCTTGCAAATTTTTCACTAAATAAAGATGAAAGTTGAGTTGGCTTATTGATTGCATAATTTATGCACAAGATGAATAAAATGGCTAAGGAATTAGCATCAATTATTAAAATGCTCCAAAGTAAAGAGCAAGATTAGTGTTTTATATAGTTAATATGGGGAACTGCGACATTGAACTCAAATTAACTAAGAGAAGTTCATCCATAAAACTTTGTTCATGCACTCGTGACAAATTTTCAGGAAACAAAACCATTAAAATCTTGGACTTATTATTGAATGATGTACGAACTTATTGAAACAAATTAACAGCTGTAATTATTTTTGTCTTACCTAAAAGGCAAATTCTATCTACCATATAGTATACTTTTGGTAACATTCATTCCACTTCTAAGTCAGCTTCAGATATTAATTGACTTCCTATTTTGTTAGCACTAAACCTAAGTATTATTCGAGTTAGAGTGAATAATTACACCAAAAGTAAACACTTAATCCTGATCTGTTTGATTGTCAAGAAACTGTAGGAAAAGAAGGGAAAGAAACAAAAGCGAACAAAGTGAAAATAAAAGCTCGCTGGGCTCACAGAAAAAGATAAAAACATAAATTAATTTAAACTACGACTTCATTTTCGTTTTCTTGGAAACTGAATCCTGAAAATGACCAGCACTCCACCCAAGTTTTCTCAAGACACTCATTGATTCCTCAGAACACCCCACTACAGTGGACCCAATCAAAGTCTATTGCATTGTTGAATGAAAGTATGAAATCTTAACAACTAGCTCAGGCCAACAGAAACAACATCAGACATTGTGATTAACCATCTTCCTCAACTAACTCAGCGATCAAATGTCTAATTCTGTAAACATATAAGCTATTTCTTATTTCCATCAACTAAACCCCAAAGTAGAACTCCCACTATAAGTATCCCCTTCTTCAAATTGGTTCCTTTTTTCTTTCTTTAATACCTTTTAAGCAGGTTTTGTTCCTTCTTACATTAGCAAATAACTAACATAAACATCTATATCTCTAAGCGAAAAAAACATTTGCTCACAAAATCAAAAACCATTGCAATAGGAAATGACAGATACCCAGTTGAAATAGAGGCTTCATCTCTCGCCCATTCTTGTCACATAGCAGGAGTCAATGGAAAAATCTCATTCATGGCTTCCCTAGCTTGTCTCAATTTCTCTATCTCACCCATTTTTCTCAAAACCTTTATTTACTGAAAAATAAAAATGGGTTTTTATCGCAACCCAAGAAAGAACAAGCAAACGGTTATCCACAAAATCACTCAATAAATATGCGTATTGAAGTTACTTGAACATAGGTGTCGTAATTGGAGGGTTCATTGGATAGCTGATACTCTAGGGTTTGAAGCTCCATGTTCTGTTTTGCTTCATCTTCTGAGTCAGAGTCCGAGTCCGAGTCCGAGTCAGAGGCATCGCTCGAGTCTGAAGAGTTGGCTTTTGTTGTTGGTTTAGGGTTGTTCTTGACGTCAGGCATGGCCGTGTCTCCATCTTCTTCTTCTTCTGGGATTGTTGCTAGGGTTTTCTCTTCGGGTTCCATCTTCTGAACCCTTTCTTAATTTGTTTCTCTCTTCCAGCTACTAATGGTTTTTTAATTTTATGGAATTTTTTTTAACGAGATAATGATACATGTCTGGACTCTGGAGTGGTAAAAATTTTGTTTATATCCCTCGATTTTGATTAAAAATACAAATAAATGTATTTATTTTTGGTCAAATTAAAGAACGCCCCCCACACACACTACACATACATAAGCATTTGTATCAGTGCGACAATCACTCTAATTTTCCCCTTTATTTCTCCCCTCTCCTAATTTATTATTGCCCATTGAATAATGGAGTAAAGTAGAAGAAAAATTAACTGTATGATTTTTTTTTTCAAATTTTGTGACAATTTGAACATTATTTTTGTTAAGTTAAGTTGTGCATCAACATAAAATAAGGGTTCAATTTATGGGTGAGTCTATATGAACCCCTAATTTTACTCATCAAACCCATAAATTTATTAAAAATTTTATTACAAAATTCCCATTCAAATTGCAGCCAAGCATGGCATATGTCCTGAATGATTCTGTTTTTAGGAAAGGAAAATATCAACTAATCCAAAATGCAGTAAAGAGCAGTTTAACTAAATATGCATTGGAATCAGACTTGAAAGAACGTTAACAGATACAGATATGTAAAATAACATCTAATTATCAGAAATTAAGATGTATGATTTCAGGTGTTTACAAATAAGACCAGTTAAATAAACAAGATGGAAACAACAAGGTACGTTGTTAAGCAGTTAATATTAATTAAATAAGCTGGACAAAAGAAATTTACCTCTGAACCTGTCCTTGTAAATCTTTTACTGTAGCATCTCTTGTCGATGGATCTAGCTTCATTAATACGACCCAATTCAATTTCCATAGATATATAACTTTGCCAGGCTTCCAACATTGTACCACTGCATTAAGAGAAGCACAAGTTATCCGAAAATATATAGACATAAAGAAATTTTGCTATGTATGCACTGGCAAAAATTAAAATTGGTGAACCTGATCTTAAGTAGCCTCTCCCAGACACTACAAGTTGAAACCGTATCTTTTCCCATACTTTGTTCAAGACGTGCCCAATAAGCATACAAACGCATTAAACCATCGGTATTTTTCATCTGTTCTGACAAGTAATCTGATGCACACTGTAAGGAAGAAAAGACATTGTTGTTTATGGACATTTACAACCTCCAAATCCCAGAAAGCTAACAAATTTAACTGGTATCATAAAGACAGTCAGGTTACTCATTTATCAGCACAAACTTTGAAGACAGCTATAAATCCTGTACCAAGGTTAGACTATCAAGAGTTGAACATCATGTGAAGACTTAAATCCACAAATTCTTGAAGACATCTTCTCTAAGTCAGAAAGCATCCCATAGGAATTGACTTTTTTGCCCTACCAATGATGATGGTAGCACCAGTCAGCTCTATCACTGGCCAGGAAAGTCCTCAATGATAAACATGATCCAAGAAATAAAAGCAATGGATTGAAATCTACCATGCAGAACAAGCAATCTAGAAGTACCAATGCTTCAGTGCAGTGCCTTCTACTTGATATGTAACAAAATTTTGACAAGGAAAACTTAAAACTTCACTTAAAAGCACCAAAGAAGAGGACCCCACAACATTGGACACAGATATAGCTGTTGGAGCCCATTCAACAGAAACCCAGAATTCCAATGGTATATATGCTAGACATAATGTTATACCTGATGCTGGCATAAGACCAATATGCCACAATTGCAGGCCAAAGTACTTGATAGCCATACACAAAACAACATATGTCTTGAATCTTAAAAGTATCATCTAGCAACTAGCTCCATCCAATAATCCACAATAGAGCATTTCTTGGGTATGATTTGGGAAGCTTCAATTTCTTGATATTAAGGAGTAAAACCAATTTTAATATTGAATAGCCAACAGTATAAGTTTACAAACCTGAAAGGTTTCCGTTATCAATGAATAATCCAAGGCGCCCTCAACTTCACCGGAGAATAAAATTCTCCGCCTCAAACCATCTATTCAAGTAAGGAATAGATCTAGGTGCTGAAACAAAAAAGAACCAGTTAAAAAAAAAAATGCATGATGAATCAGAAGTAGATATATACCAAATCATACAGCTCAAGAAACCAAGGTATGTACAGAAGACATAAATTTATATCTCTACCTCCTCAAAGGTTGAAAAAGTACATAGTAGTGACTTCTCAAAGACCTGAAATTAGTAATGGAAAATTTGATAAAATAATAGGAGAATCCCGTATATATGTAATAGGGGCAGAGTGAAATTAAGATTTGAGTTTGCGCAATTTGTTATTATTAATATAATTAGAACAATCTTTTATAAATTTAAAAAAATACAAAGACATTTGTAAAGAAAATAAGTACAGGACATTTAAACAACCAGTTATTAAAACGCTATGAAAGTGCAAAAGGAGCAGGAGCACCAAGAAAACACTTTTTGGAGCATTCCAACAACCACCGCGGTATTTAATATGCATTAATTTATCAGCACAGGTGAATTTGCCCACTAAATCTCTCTGATTCATGTTTGCTTCTGTACAGATGTGTAAATGCTAAAGCAAAAAATACTCTTCAAGGGAAGTATATTGCAATTTTAGGGGAGGAGAAAAACAAAAAAAAACACTAGGGAATACTTCTCCTCAGTTACTCCCACAATCAAGTGCTTGCCAAGAAATTGATAGGACTTAGGGCTAAATTAAGGCTGACTTTTATTGATTAAATCAAAAGAAAACAAACAATCAATCCTGACCTACAATTCGAGAGGTAGGTCAATCTCTCCCAAAACTCCTAATGGTTCCTAATACCAGACAATACTCAACATAAACCCTAAATGACTCCATAATCTCTTATTTATAGCTAAACCCTAATTAATAATAAAGTTACTAAATTGCCCCTGCCCCTAAAATTACTAAACAGCCCCTGCTCTTTTATATTTGCGCCTAACATAAGTTTTCATGGGTCTAACAGAAATTTGCCTAGGAAGCTGATCATTTCTTTAACTTCAAACAATCAAAATCAATTACATTCAGGAAAATTGATTAAGCTCAGAATGAAGGGTAACAATTAAACCTACAGTGGATATCTCCTCCTCAGAAACACGGCCATGTTCCAGAGAAAGCAAAGATCGTACCCAAAGTTTTCCTACCCAGGGACAATTTTTTGTAGCCCTGGAATAAACATCTCTCACAACATTACCTACTTGAAGAGGAGATTCGATTAGTATACAAATAGCTGCAACAGAAGTAAAATAGAAAATAGAAGGATAAACCTTTAATGTTTTGTCAAGATAACGAGTATAATCAAGCCAGAGATCACTTGATACAGGAAAGTCGGTAATAGCACGTTCATAAAGAAGTTTAACTCTACCAGGATCTCCAGAAGATTGCTCATACTTCAAGTACATCTACAATAATAACAGATTAATAGAATAATATTAAACTTGAAAGCACAAAATAGAAAAAGGAGAAGAAGGAAGATAATGACACTGAATGCCCCCCGAGTAAAAAGAGCAAACATTATTTTTTTTTTTTGAGAATGCAAATATTAATTATTTATTACTTATTATTATTACTATTATTTGCTAAGAAACAATAGATAATATTTGAAGTGCAGATATTAATTGTTAGCTACACAAAAGCAAAATAATAATGCCATAAGAAGAAATCCCCCAAAAAGAAATTCATATTAATAAAATTTTTAGGGCTAGATTTCACTTACTATAAAAAGCTATCAAATGACAATAGTAAAGTCATCTACCATGTATTGTTGAAATTTCTCTGAGTCAGATAAATCCTGCCTAGAAATCTGCTCTTCAACATGAGCTCGTGCATTACACATCTCCAATGCCTTTTGGTATGCTGAGGCAACATTAGAAGAAATCCCATCTAGATTACTAGATTCAACATCAAGGACAGCCCCCTGTTCGACCTCCCAAGACTTGTAGGCAAGAAGAGTTGCACCTGAGTTAGCAAGGGGAACAGACAACTGACGATGAAATATACTTCGAATCCGCAGAACCTGTTTTTCCTTTTCCTGCAAAACAAGCAGCAAGGGTCTTGGAATGCTTGTCATGTGCTAGGGTTGGAAACACCCCCCCCCCCCAACTAAAAAAAGAGAAACCTTCCCTTTTTCTTTCTATAGATGGGAATAAACTCGTTATTTAACCCCAAAAAAAAAGTAAAATAAATTAAAATATCTCACCTTCAAGTTAATCTTATCAATCCTACTAAATATAGCTAGCTCAAATTCTCTGAACAATTCCCATATTTCACTGCCTTCTAAAACATGCAGACCAGCAGCAGTAATAGCCACTCAAATAGATTCCTTGCCTTTGAAGTGCCATCGGGTAAACATTCGCGTATAGATGGATCATATTCTTGCACAAATTTCAAATAATCACACCAAAGAGGGACAGACTGCATCAGAAAAAAGGGTATTCAGCTGCCTGCACTTTCGATGAACTACTATGATGAAAATCTCCACATATGAAACTAACAACTTCTTCTGTGCTTCTTATTGCCATCATCAAGGACTTTATTTACCACAAAAGATACGGAAACAGATGATATAACAATTGAACTTTCATATAAATGAAAATGCTGCTCTTCAGCCTCTGTAAAATTATTTCTTCGGTTGAAAATGATTCAGAAACTAAAATTTATGTATCTACCAAGAAGAGTTTTTTTCCCCCTCTTTTATGCATCATGAACTGTTAGCACCTCTTGGTAATAAAATCAAAACAAAGTGAATCAAGCTTACGACTAGTACACTTTACTACAATGCTTCAATTTCATAAAATTTTCTCCAAAAAAAAAGAATCATAAATTCATGCATAGCGTTAATTCAAATTCTGTTAAGCATAAAGAGAACAAACCAGATAATCAGAAACTCCTCTTTCGTAAATCTTCTCAATTCCCAAAAGAGCCTCAGGCTTACAAATAAAAGCCAAGTATCAGCAAGAAACCAATTATGTAATTATCAACGTATACATTAAGCTTTAGGTCACAGCTATGTAAAACAATAAAAAAGTATGAAATCTTAACAATAGGTGATGCCAACAGCAACAGCTTCAGACATTGTGATTAATTATCTTCCTCAACTAACTCAGTGATCAATTGTCTAATTCTGTAAACATATAAGCTATTTCTTCTTCCCATCAATTAAACCCCAAAGCAGAACTCCCGCCATGAGTATCCCCTTCTTCAAATTGGTTCCTTTTTTCTTTCTTTAATACCTTTTAAGCAGTTTTTGTTCCTTTTTACATTAGCAAATATCGAACATAAACATCTATATCTCTAAGCGAAAAATAATATTTGTTCACAAAATCAAAAACCACTGCAAAAAGGAAATGACAGATACCCGGTTGAAATAGAGGCTTCATCTCTCGCAAATTCTTGCCACATAGCAGGAGTCAAAGGAAAAATGTCATTCATGGCTTCTCTAGCTTGTCTCAACTTCTGTATCTCACCCAGTTTTCTTATATACTGAAAAAAAAAAATTCATTTTTATCGCAACCCAAGAAAGAACAAGCAAACAGGTATCCACAAAATCACTCAATAAATATGTGTATTGAAGTTACTTGAACATGGATGTCGTAACTGGAGGGTTCATTGGATAGCTGATACTCTAGGATTTGAAGCTCCATGCTCTGTTTTGCTTCGTCTTCTGAGTCAGAGTCCGAGTCCAAGTTAGAGGCAGCGCTCGAGTCCGAAGAGTTGGCTTTTGTTGCTGGTTTAGGGTTGTTCTTAACGTCAGGCATGGCGGTGTCTCCATCTTCTTCTTCTTCTTCGGGTTCCATCTTCTGAATTCTTCTTACTTTGTTTCTCTCTTTCAGTTGCCAATGGATTTTTAATTTTATGCAATTTTTTTTTAACGAGAAAATGATAAATGTCTGGACTCCGGAGCGGAAAAAATTTGTTTATATCCCGCGATTTTGATTAAAAATACAAATAAATTCATTTATTTTTGGTCAAATTAATGAACGCCACACACACACACACATATATATATATATATTTGTACCATTGCGACAATCGCTCTAATTTAGGAAATTTACGAAAATAATCATAAATATTTTGTTATTTTTGTAACTAATCCTCTTAACTTTTTTCTATCAACATTAACCAAACATGGCCTTTCTCCAAATTACCCTTTCTGAATAATCGTGTGTATGAGTTATTTTCGAATTTGTTGATCTGAGTCGGGGGATGAATCTGCGTCGCGCTAAAACACAGGCACATGTCGCAATGACAAGGTTATATCAATACTTCCTCCTCCATCTCCCTTTCTCTTTCGGGAGAAAAAATATCGGGTTCTTGAGAACTGTCAATGAGTCTCAGTGGTTACATGAGAGACCAACAATTCTTGAAGCTATAAGAAGGTTCAAAAATTATAATAAAATTTAGTTTTTCGGTCAGTGTTGCTCAGAAAGATCATTTTTATTTTGTTTTTACAGGTATGAGGAGCTGTGGATGCCGCTGATGTCTGATCTGACGGTGGGGGCCCCGCCACCTATGATTCTTCCTCCAGTTGATATTGAGTGGGTCTGGTTTTGCCATTCCTTGAACCCGGTAAGCTGGTTACTCCTTTTTGTCAACTTTCTGTTTGGTTGCTGAGAAAGTGGGGGAAAAAGATCAATTTTGCCTTTTTTAGTTATAGTTCTAATAAATAACTGTTTAATAAGTTGACAATTAATTCCCATTTTGTCTTTTCTTTTTAGTTAATGAGAGCAATTTTGAATCACTTCACTTCTATTTTCTTCATCAACCGAAGAAAATATTGGACATTTCTAGTTGAATTACGTATCGACTTTTGGTGTGCAATGTAAAAGTTGACAACTATATTTCTCAGGTCCGTTACAGGCAATACTGTGAGTCAAGGTTCTCAAAACTCATTGGGAAGCCGGCAATTTTTGATGAAGAAAATGAAGAGTATGCCTTAATGAGGTGCAGAGAAATTTGGGAGCATAAATACCCATCTGAGCCTTTTGAGAATGAAGTGGATTCAGATTCTGAAAATCCAATTTGTGTTACAAATGAAGATATATTGGATGAAGTAAAAAGGCAAAGATTTTTGTACTTAAAGTTTTCAGAGCCATACATGTGCGAGCTTGTGTAATTGATAGCAGCCAGACAAAGATACAAAGGATTCCTGTACATATTGCAGAAATTCTCTGATGGGTGCTCTCTTTTTGTGCCTGCTTCTGACATTCAGCTAATGTGGCTTACTCATCTGGTTGGTTTTTTTCATCATTGTTACTCTCTCTATCAACATCGCATCTTTTGGAATTCTCTTTGTCTATTCCATTTTGATTTTATGTTTGTTCTTTTGTGATGTCTAAATTCTGTTTCATCCCCAAACAAAACAATATTATCGTAAGTGTTTCATTCCATGTCGGGCGTTTGCAGTGGCGGTGGCGGTAGAGAGCCGGTGAAGATTGTGTTGATCAAGACGCAGTACATTGAAACAGATGCAAGGAGCTTCAAGTCTGTCGTGCAGGAACTGACTGGTAAAGATTCTGGGGCACGCGGCAGCAATCTCTCACACGCGTCGAAGTCGAGAAAAGTTAGAAGCAATTTGGGCACGAAGATTATGGAAGGGGGAATGAATATCAATGGATTTGCAGGTGAAAGCATTAATAATAATAATGCTGATAGAATACAACTTGACAAATTTTCCATCTTAAAATCATGCAACAAGCCGCAAAAGATTAGATTTTTTTTTTAAAAAAAAAAAAGTCAAGCTTTTTGGCCACAGAACAAATTTCCAGCCACAGAACAAGCTTTTTGGGGGAGAGATGAAGGAGGGGTATTTTGGTCTCAAAAATTATTTTATGGCTAATGTTGATAGAAATATTTTTGAGGGGTTAAGATGAAAAAAATCAAAACTTTAATGGTTATTTTCGTAAATTTCCCCTCTAATTTTCCCCTTTATTTCTCCACCCCCAATTTATTATATGCCCATTGAATAATTGAGTAAAGTAGTAGAAAAATTAACTAAAAAATTTGTGAGAATCTGAACATTATTTTTGTTAAGCAAACATAAAATGAGTCCAGCTACATTGCGTCAGGACTTTGGTACCCAGTCATTTGTCCTTTTGCAAATGACCATTTAGATCGTAAAGAAATGTAATCAACGGCTGAGGTTTCACATTTAGAAAATGGATAACCGACTATAGCTACAGTAGCAGTAAAAGGAAAACAAAAAGGAAGTATATAATCCTTTGCTCCAGAAGACTCTAGACTTCGTCAATGAGCCAAACGGAGACCGTCGTTTGCTCCAGAAACTCCCCCTCTTGTACCTCCACGGCGACGCCGTTACCGCCTCCGTCACCATCCTCTCCGACGCAAGACTCCGCTCGAATCTGAACGAATACGACCGCTTCAACAAAAAATCACAGCCGTTGAACCTCTCCTCCGAGTTGAAGTTCTTGTTGTTAATCGCCACTGCCACGTCATCAACGCACGGCGTGATTTCAGAACCGTTCGTGGAGGCGGCCGTCGTCGTCGGCATTTGGATTTCGGATAGAGACTCAAGGGACGCAGTCACGAGTCGTAGCAATGAGCTGTCGTCGAGACTCGGTCGGATTCTCGTCGCCATTATGGGAACAAACGGAGACTCGGTCAGAAAAATTCCAGCTCGGCATAAGGGACTTGTTTTTCAAAACAAACAAATTGTGTTTCTGTTATTTATTTTTGCATTGAGCGAATGCCTGTGAAGCCCGATGTGCTGGTCTGGCAAGCCTTGCTTGGTGCTTGCAGCATTTATGGCGACTCTGAAATGGGAAAATATGCTGCTGAGAAGTTGTTTTTAGCACAACCTGATAGCCCAGCATCGTACATTTTGATGGCCAATATATATTCTTGTAGCGGTAGATGGAAAGAAAGAGCAAAGACTATTAAAAGAATGAAAGAAATGGGGGTGGATAAAGAAACTGGTATTAGTTGGATTGAAATTGAAAAGCAAGTCCACAATCTTGTTGTTGATGATAAAATGCATCCACAAGCTGATGCAATTCATGGGATTTTGGCAGAATTGCTCAGACTCATGATTGATGAAGGCTATGTACCAAATAAGAGATTTATTCTTCATTGCTTGGATCAAATTGAAGTAATAGACAATAGCTAGATTAACAAACTCCCATATGAAAATCGTGAATTTTAGTTTTATAAAGGTCAGGATCAACATTCCTTTTTTATCTATAGATACATACCCACAATACATCATGTTACACAATCAAAACTAAATCCTCATCACCTTCTCTATCACAATCTTTGCTTTCTTCTCTCCCAAGTAATCTTTGATCTTCATCATCATCTGCAAAGCCATGGCAACTCGTTTTCCAAGTGTTTTAAATGCTAAGCACATTCTGCACCAATCAAAGCTGTTAGCAAATCAAGCAGCAGCAGCAACAGCTTCGGTGTCTGCAGATGTGCCAAAAGGCCACCTAGCAGTCTTATGTTGGAGAGAGATCACAAAAGAAGAGATTCATCATTCCTGTATCATTCTTGAATCAGCCTTCATATCCCATCAATTTGTTTTTTTCATATTAACTCACTTTTATAGCTTCTGACCTAACCCTTTTATCTTCTCTTATTAACATAAGACAATAAATTACTCTAAAATATTTATCTAGGGGTCTTCTTTAAAAAAAAAAAAACATTATTTTCACCTTATAATTTTGTTTACCCAAACTATATTATTCTTACTTTACTTATTCCTCCGTACCAAACACTATATTGGACTTAAATTTTACTAATTTAAGCCAATCCCACCATCTTTAATTGCATTCACTAGCTCGTAATTGTTTCAATTTTCTTATGTAAAGTAATCTATAACTCCTTTCTCATAACAGTGGTTACAAAAAATGCATTAACACAATAGTTTTCTCTTAGGCTAGTGCCAATATTATTTATATCATTTTTTTTTTTTGCTAAAGAAAATTCGCTAACCTATGTGCCTAGAAGATTGATGGGTAGAGGGACATTTGGCATGCTGTGGGTTATAATTTTCATATTGATGTCGACTTTCATTTCGATCATATCCCGGTGTCTGATGGGTATTGTTCGATCACTTCCCCAGGGGTAGCTGTTACCAGACAACATAAGGAGGGCTTCATTCTTGTCATTGGCCACCAATATTGTTGATCTTTGTTATTAATTGAGTGTACTTATTCATTTAATTTGGATGTGTTGGCGCATGTCCCCCTCCACATGTTGGTTATCTTTTACTTATCTATATTGCGGGTGGGGGGTCCATGTCTATCCCCCCCCCCCACCTATCTGGTGCCGGTGGTTTAAAATTGGAAAAAAGAAATGGAAATTGTGGCTACAAGACTATTTGATTATTACTATATTAGGAGAATTATATACTCTATATTTAATAAATTAAAATTTACAATATAACATACTGACTAAAAGGGATGCATATATACAACACAATTTTTTTTGTACACTAAAACTATTGTTTTTTATTTCGCACTTAATACTTTAAACTCTTTACCGAAACAAACAGGGATTATTGAATAACATGTTAAATAATTTTATTAATTTTTTAATTATTATAATTTAATTGGGTCTTATTCTGTAACAAACTATAAAACTCATAGTTTCTATTACTTACAGCAAACAATAGAGACTGTCAAAGAAAATAGTTAAAATAGAGTGTCGAATATATTTTTCTCTTTCTTTTGTCCTCTTTTAACTAACCCGTCATCTCAAAAAAGCCTCCATTTCTTGGTTGATTATTTACTATTTTTAAAATTATTATTATTATTATTATTATTATTATTATTATTATTATTATTATTATTATTATTATTATATTACTATGCAAATTATCGTTGTCGTCGTCATAATTATAATATTAAGTATTATTAGTTTTATGAGATATTATCATTCGTATACCCTATAAATACTCTGTTATTAAAAATACAATGATCGACAAAAATTTATCTCGCCGACCACCAAACTGTTAGCTACCATTTGAAAGTTAATGGAATTATAACGAATTGACGATTTTAACCTTGAAAAGTATCATTTGTATACCTTAAATTCTTTTATTATCATTTGTATATCCTTAAATTATCACTTGTAAAAGACCAAATTACCTCTCTGACGTTATCCTATTTAAACGGCAAATAACGGTTTGGTGGACGGCAAATACATTTTGTCAACTTAGGGTGAACGATTGATATACCCTTAAAGTATTGTAGTATTTTTAATAACAAAGTATCTATAGGGTATACGAATGATAATTTTCCTAATTTTATTATTATTGTTGTTCAAAATTAGAAATGACATGGCCTATTATTTAAACTCCAAGGATAAAATTAAAATTAAATATTATTCGGGTTAAAGGGGAATTTTCCCCTTTTTTCCCTACCAATTACTTTCGCAATGCATTGCTTGATCATTTATTGTTATTATTATTATTATTACACGCTACATAATTTTTCTTCACATTTTTTTATATGGTTTTCATTTACTCAACTCATACGCAAATTTTCCACAAAATCGAATTATAGGCAAACTCAACTGTAAATTCATGCCAGGCTACTTTTAAGATTAGAGTTGATATTTCGCCTTTTTTTCCCACCAAGTACACAATTCATTACCTTAAACCCACTTCCAAATGTTTTCGTCACTATTTTCGAAATTTTCAAATCATTCTAACCCCAACCCATACTTGCACGCTTCCAACTTCTTGTTTTTAACCAATACTTGCATGCACCCTTTTTTCTGTTGTTTTACATGCGTTACTTTAACATCTTCCAACCCACTACAGGCGTTTTTTTGGTCAAAAAGTTTATTCCCTGCAGGTTACCGGCCCATTACCTTTATCTCAGGTTACTCCCTTGCGTCTGCGTGTCTCTTCTGCAGCCAAGAGATGAGATGCAACGGTGACCATGCTACAAGACAAACGACTTGGGTACCAAACCCGTGACGCAACGTAGCTGCCCCCACATAAAATAAGGTCCAATTTATGAGTTTTTATTTATGGGTGCGTAATTTTAGTTGTCAAACCCATAAATTCATTAAAAATTTTATTTTCTGGCTCCTGTTGTTGTCAATTGTCTAAGCAGATGGATTGGTTGCTGGAAAAGGAGTTATCGGTACTATGACATTGGATGATTCATAGAAGTTGTTGATTCGATGCTTGTAAACAATGCTTTTGGTTCTAAAGGACTTCGTGGATGGGGAGAATGCCATACGCCCATACCTCTAATGTCTTGTCAGGACCATAAACAAGTTGGTGATGGTGACACCGGGCCAAATACTAGTGGGTGGGAGTGGGATGGGGGCGTACTCTCTTGCACCTGTCTTAACAAAAGAACTTCAGTCCATGGTCATGGAATCTCTAATTCTTGCCACACTGAAATGAATGTCAGCAGAGGGATGCAAGTTTTTCGGGTCCTATTTACTGGGCTCATAATTGAGAAGAAGTTTGGCTTACCTAAGCTAATTGAGTACATTTGGAGATCCATAGTGTCAGGTGAGTTAAAAATCTTCTTGGCATATTTGTCTTACGTGATCCAGCTTAATCTTAGATATTGGTTCAAGAAATGTTTGTTGGAAGAATTGGCTCTACTATAAGGCAGTTTTTTAATCTTGTTACTTGTCCAGATTTAAAGTCTTGTAGCAAGCTTTCCCCTTTGATTGACTTAGTATTCATTTTATATATAGCTACCCAGTTGGTTACAAAGATGATTTTTTAATGCCAAAGCCAACAATTGTGTAATGTTGTAGGTTGTAGCTTTATCAAGCCTGTTATTAGCATATTAGTATGTGAATCATTTTTGTATTCTTGGACATGCATCTCTTTGTTAAAAATGTATGCAGATATACGTATTCCTCCACCTTGTCATATGACTCATATCTATCAGCGGCTCTTGATTGCCGGCCATTATTTTTTTCAATTTTTGTGTCATGCTTTCATCATGTAAAACTCGACTTGATCATGATCGCAAAATTTGATATTTATTTTTATGGTGCATCATCAATAAGGTATACATTTGAAAAACGCCGTTAAAAAAAAAAAATGTTGCGATATCAAAATTCAGAATTTGTTATTTTTACATAAGCTCTATGAAGAATTATTATAATTATTTACATTTGTACTAAAAAAATTGATGTAAATATTCTAAAATTTAAGGTTCTATATTTTATATTTTGCTAAATACTAATAAATATTATTTCCAAACATATAATTGAAATTAACCACCAAAAAAATAATATAGTATAGCATAATATAGTGTATGTATAATTAAAAATTAATATAAGATGTAGAAAAACGTTGTAGTATTATCTTTACTTTTTTAGATTGGTGAAATCTGAGCGTGAATTTGATTATGGAGTGAGAGTAGGGTGTAGGGTGTTTACTTAAACTAAATGAAAATATGGATTGTCAATCAGAATCTCAATTATTTTTTTACTTTTTCTTGAATTGGGAGTAAATTATTTTAAATTATAATTTTACCCTTATGTAAAGAATTATAATTTGTAATTAAAAAATTAATAAAAATATATTTGGAAAATAAAATAAAATAAATATGTGAATAAAAATTATTTTATTTATAAATTAATAATAATTAATAATATTCTTAATTATGTAAATCATAATTTTTTATTAATTTAAATTTAAATTATGTGAATAAAAATTATTAATAATAGCAACACAAATGAAACATTATTATTGATAATATAGTACAAAATTAATATTTTCTTAAAATAAAATATTTATTATTAATAATTAAATAAATAATATTTATTAAAATTAAAATTTAATATTATTAATTTAAATATAATATTTATTTATTTTGATTTTATTAAATTTAATAAAATAAATATGTTATAATTATTATTTTTAATAAATATGATATTATTTATTTTATTAAATAGTATTTATTTATTTTAATTATGAGGGTAAAAAAAGAAGAGGGGGGAGTGGATTCCCACTCCCATCCCCCCTTAAAAATGGTAAGTAAACACTGGAGTGGGAGGAATCCACACTCCACACTCCCACTCCAGAAAGTAAACACTACCTTAATATAATACAATGTTAATGCAATACAGCATAATACAATACACTTGTATTAAAATAATGTAATACAACATAATACAATAGTTAACTTTTTTGTGCAAAACAATTTCAAGAACAAATGCGTTGAACGTCCAATTCTTTGTGTATTGGTCTATAGTCTAAATCCGTTGTCATGAAATTCATCATTTGATTTAGGTGAAATTACAATTATGTATTTTTTTTAATTCAAAACTCACTGCTTCAAGCCTAGTTTGGTTTCTAGTTGTATTAGAAACATGTATGACAGTTTCTCTTTTAAAACACAAGAATTTCTTTTACTTTATTTTATTTTTTTAAGTGAAAATAAATTTGTGAAGTTTCGATCAAATCTGAATTATTGGAAGTTCTTAATCTTTTATTTACATATATTGCCGATGAAGCTTTTTCCAAACCAAGAATATCAGATAGAACACAAACAAATAATTTGCTAATGATATTTTTAATCTCGATATTCTATTATTGGAACTCTAATGAGTGAACAGTGTTAAAAATATTACAGATTCAAATAAAAATTGTGAATGTTGAAGATAAATAGAAGGTGAAGACAAATGTGTCATATTTGCAATATTTTTAAGAGATGTAGTGAGTATAAAAAGGATTTTTGAATTTTTATGATGGTAGTAGAGGGATTTAAAAGTGATTTAATGAGTTCAAATAGTTCTACCCTTTATTTATATGAAAGAAGTGAGAAAGTTTGTGCATCACACAATTAAATTAGACTAAAATTTAAAAATATTTATAACAACCTACTTACACCCTACTGATTTTGAGTTGGAACTATTTTAATTTGTTTTAACATTTTTTTTAACTTCAACAATTAATAAAAGGTTAATACAAGAGAAAGTGCTTCATTTTGGTTGACTTCTTCTACATCTGCTAAGCCATTAACCATAATGATGAAGAATATTAACAAAGTGAGTTTGATTGATACAAAAGTGTACTGTTTCTGTGAGTTAACAAATATGCAACATGATTCAGAAGTAGCCAATGTGTTTCTCACCATACAATTAAAAAAGGAATAGTGGAACTAATTAATTAATTTTCAGCAACAAAAAAAATTAAGATTAACATATGATATGTCTGCATTTAAGTTTATATAATCTTATCTTCAGTCTCTTGGGACATGATCAATTCTTGTTCTCTCTTATTAAATTGTACTCGCATTTTTCTTTTAAAAGTAAAAAGTATTCTCAAAATTAATTTTCATATATGGTGGATGTTGTTACTTTTAATTTGTGATGGCCACCTATAAAGAAACCAAACAATATTTGCTAATTTGTGAGATGGGATACAAGCATTTGATGACATTCGGCAAGCTTTTACAGCGTCAATATTCGGAAAAAAGTGAAATCAAATCATAGAAATTAAAAATTTTTAAAAATTATCTTTTTTCTTTTTCTTTTTTCATACATTGATTGAATTTCATTCTCAAATGAAAATTATGACAAGTTAAATAAATTAATCACCACAATTAGTAAATATTAGAACCTCAAGTTAACTTAATGAATTAATAACACTACATTTTCATTGAAATTAATAAATCTTATGAATTCATCTTACATAATCCGATGCTAGTGACTCCTTTATAAATGATTACATGTTTGCTTCGCTTGTTAATTAATAAAGTGAAAACAAAAGCAAATAGAACTCCACACCAATAATTTGCAAACAACCAAACCTCACCGTCTCCTTTTAAAAAAGAGGGAAAAAAGAAAAAAAATCAGAGAATTACCACTTTTCTCTTTGTATCATTGTTATTCGAGTTCATACAATGTTTCAAAATAAAAGGAAATCATTCTGTATTGCTTTTGTAAATAAGTGAATTTGAAAATATCTGAAAATTAGTCCCATTTTCTGTTGAAAGAAAAAATGCATA
The DNA here is from genome assembly GCA_030448925.1 of Citrus cavaleriei. Classification (NCBI taxonomy): domain Eukaryota; kingdom Viridiplantae; phylum Streptophyta; class Magnoliopsida; order Sapindales; family Rutaceae; genus Citrus; species Citrus cavaleriei. The sequence continues at coordinate 366,150 of JAUJEN010000215.1, forward strand.
GTATCCATTTTGTTATTTTGTAATTCTTTCATTGATCCTTGGTGTTAATTCACCAATGTTCAGTTCTTGAAACATGAGCATGCGAAGCTTGCTAATTTAATTATTGGTGGCGGGTACTATCTTTTATTTTAATTAGTGCAATATTTACGTTATGTTAATTATGTTATTAGCTTATCAAAAATATACCTTTTAACAAACAAGTCGAATTTGCGTTATTTAAAATGTCGACGCGACGGGAATATGAATATAACATTACATTAAAAATTGGCATTGTTTATTGTAAAAAAATGTCGTGCACAGTGCACTTATAGTAATAAGAAGAGAGATTAAAATCTTTTAATTTAGCTTGCTTTTATAAGTAGAAGAATTGATAAACTCTCTTCAAACTTTTGAAATGAACCTGAAGAGACGGTCAGAGAAGAATGATTAATTAACGCAGAAGAATTATATTCCTGACATTTAAGATTAAAAAAAGGGTTCATTCCTTTCGTGTTCTCTCTGAAGTAGTGCCTAATTAATCATGTTAAGCTAAGGCAAAGATTCTTGGTTCGGTTTTTATTTAATTTAGTATGTAAAGCAAAGGCATGATCATCAGCTCCACTGATTTTATATTTATAGTGGGCTCTGCTTTTTCTTTTCACTTTTGTTTTGCTTAATGGGAAATGGACAGTGATACCCTAACGTTTGAAAAAAAAAAATGTTTTAATATTTTAAAAAAGAAATATAATTCTTATTTTTGTTAATAAATTCTATTTGTGTTAATAATAAATTTATTTTTTAATCTATAATTATTATTATATCCCTATAATAAATAAATAAATATAATTGATTTAAGACATGTCATCGATGACATGTATAATAAAACCAACAACTTTTTATTTAAAACTTAAAATTAAGATATAATTATTTTTTGTCTAAATTATTCACTTTAAATTATGAATATATCCTTCCCAATATTAAGATGATAAAAAATGATGAATAATAGATAAAATTAAAATGAAATTTATTTTCTTCCAAGGCAAATTAGGCAAAATGAGATGTTAAACATGCTTGTATATGAATGAAAGGCAACTGGGCAAATGGGAAGTAAAATTGGAGGGCTCACTCTCTTAAGTTAAATATATTAATTTATTTATTATAGGGACATGATAGTAAATGTAAATTAAAGATTAGGTTGCTACTAAAATAAACAGATTTTATTAATAATGTCTGAAAGAAAATGATATTTATAACGTACCTTGAATTATATATTAATTTTCTACGGTTTACCTTTTCTCATCATATTAAAGTTTCACCATTTTTATTGCTATTCTTTATGTTTGCCTTTCTGCACAAATACATATCCCAACGTATTAGTTATACTTCTTACAAATTTTGTAAATATCGATAATTAATATCATTATTCAATCATTTAGAAAAACTTGATTATTAATGATTAGTTTATCTCTCAGTTAAAACTAGACACATTGTAAATATGTGAACTCTAATCAAATCTTGATACTTGTAATATATATGAGCCATATCTAAAAAAGTAAGTTTTAATTTCTACTTCCATTTTCTTAATTCCAGGTCGATGTACATTATCTAAGCATGTACTGAATAGGAAGCAACACCTAAAGGTGGATTCTTTTTGCTGGACACTGATTTTTTTATTTTCTACTTTTTCCAGTTATTGAATGGATGCTTGGTCCACCCATGTCCAGTTCGTCAAGCAGACAAGACAAGCACAAGCGCGTGAAGCTTGCTAAATTATTGATGGTGGTGGGGGCTGTTTTTGGCTTTTTGCTTTCACCTTCGTGTAATAAAGTGAAGCTTGCTGAATTATTGGTGGCAGGACTTTTTTTGTTTCACATTAGAGTTATGGAGCAGGCTAAGTGTAACTTGACTCTGCAACTTACAGATTCTGCTTTAGCCAGCTACCAAACAAAAGCATTTACAGACTTCTCCGTTGAGTTATTTCAGTTGGGTCTATATCGTTGTTATTTTATTAAGTATGTATATTTAATAAATGAGTCGAATTTATGTTCAGCTAAAATTTTATTATAATTTATTTTGACACTACAGTAATGTAACGTGACGGTAGAAATTCCATTGGAATTATTATAAAAAATTGTATCGTACTTTTAAGTCTTCGTTTTAGCATGGAAATTAATTCAATCCATAAAGTAATTTTACGGCAGAAAGGGAGAGAGAAAGGGAGAAACGTTTTTCATTTTAACTTAATCTATGAGTTTGAAGATTTGTAAAGGGAAGGTTCGTAGTAGATACATCTCATTTTCAACTTTATTCAGCATTTACCCGGACAACTGGATTAATGTTGCTTGACCCTACAAAGTACAAATGTCGAGGTGAGTTTTTACATTCATTGAATCTGGTAACAAAGGTGATTGGTGAATAAAAAATTGCACACTATCCTTTTTTTCATTTTTTTATTCTTTATGTTAGTACTTATAGTCGGTCCCACAAAAGAATATTGTATTATTTGTTATCGGTCCCACAAAAGAAAAATTGGATGAGGGAACGCGTTTTCTGTCGTCCCTTCTTTAATTTACTGTTTATAGTCGGTCCCATAAAAGAATATTTTATTATTTATTATCGCTCTCACGAAAGAAAATTTTGATGAGGGAACGCGTTTTCTGTCGTTCCTTCGTCCCGTTGAGATGAAATACCAAACAAATATTGCCAATTTATGTGATGGGGTACAAGTATTTGATGATATTTAGTAAATTTTTTACTGCCTCTTTAGCAACGTCAAAAAGTAAAAGAGAGTGAAATCAATAATAACTTAATAACGATACATTTTCAACGAAATTAATAAGTCTTACAAGAAATTATGAATACTAAGCGCAATTAATACCTCCCAATAATCTGATGCCCGTGATCTTTACAAATCATTACATGTTTACTTAACTAATTAATTAATAAAATTAAAAAAAAAAAACAAATAGACCCACGCTATTAATTCTGCAAACAACCCAACCCCACCATCTCTTTTTGAAAAAGAAAAAAAAAAACACTCAGAGGAAGAAGACGCATGTTTGATTTTTACAAATCGCTAATAACTTTACAAATCATTACGTGTTTGATTTTTTTTTTTTTAATTTATGTGCTCCTCTGATTTTATATTTGTGGTGGGCTCCGTTTTACTTTTCACTTTTACGGCGGGTTTTTCTTGATTTCTAGGCTTGCTAGACACAATCACAAACTCATTCCGCTTCTTCACTTTTCTCATTTTGCTTTCCACAAACTCATAAATCAGTTTCTTTCTCTGTCCAAAAAAACCCGAAAAAAGAAAAAAGAAAAAATGTCGATCATCGGAGAGGCAATCCTTACGGCGTGCGTTGAGATGCTGATCAATAAGTTAGCTTCAGAGGGGATTCGTTTGTTTGCACGCCAAGGTCGAATCCAAGCAGATCTAGTGAAGTGGAAGAATAAGTTGGTGACGATCAAGGCGGTGCTTGATGATGCTGAGGAGAAGAAGACGACTGATGATTCTGTGAAGTTGTGGCTTGGCGAGCTTCAGAACTTGGCTTATGACGTTGAAGACTTGTTGGATGAGTTCCAAACTGAGGCTTTCCGGAGGAAGTTGCTGCCTGGAAATGGAGAACCAGCTGCTGCTCATGATCAAGCCAGCAGCAGTCGTACAAGCACGAAAAGTAAGTTTCGGAAGCTCATTCCTACTTGCTGCCCCACTTTTACTCTGCAATCGATTCAGTTCGATTACTCGATGATGTCCAAAATCAAAAAGATCAACGACAGATTTCGAGATATTGAAGAAGAAATAGGCTCGCTGAAATTGATAAAAAGTTCAGCTGGGGGGTCCAAAAAAGCCAGGCAAAGGCGAGATACAACTTCTTTGGTGGAGGAAGCCAAAGTATATGGCAGGGAAACAGAAAAGAAGGAAATTGTTGAATTGTTGTTGAAGGATGATTCAAGAAGTGATGGTGGATTCTCTGTTATTCCTATTATAGGTATGGGCGGGCTGGGTAAAACCACTCTTGCTCAGCTTGTCTACAATGATAAGCAGGTGGAGGATCATTTTGATCTCAAGGCGTGGACTTGCGTCTCTGATGATTTTGATGTTATCAGGCTTACAAAATCAATCCTAATTTCCATTGCTCCTGGCAAGAATGTGGATAATCACGACTTAAATAAGCTTCAAGTGGACCTAAATAAGACATTATCTGGAAAGAAGTTTTTGCTTGTTTTAGACGACGTATGGAATGATAGTTACGATGATTGGATTCAGCTCAGCCTTCCATTTGAAGCTGGTGCACAGGGAAGTAAGATTATTGTTACTACTCGCAATCAGGATGTTGCAGCAATCATGGGGACTGTTCCACCTCATCCATTAAAAAAATTGTCAGATAATGACTGTCTAGCTATATTCGCTCAACATTCTCTGGGGCCGCATGAGTTATTGGAGGAAATTGGCAAGAAGATAGTGACCAAATGCGATGGCTTGCCCTTAGCTGCACAAACACTTGGAGGACTATTACGTGGAAGACATGACAGACGGGTATGGGAAGGTGTGCTCGGTAGCAAGATATGGGAATTACCAGAACAGAGGTGTCGCATTATACCAGCCCTTGCAGTGAGCTATTATTATCTTCCTCCAACTTTGAAACAATGCTTTGCATACTGCTCATTGTTGCCAAAGGATTATGAATTTGAAGAGGAGGAGATAATTTTATTATGGAGTGCTTCGGGTTTCTTGGATCATAAAGAGAGTGGGAATCCTAACGAAGATCTAGGTCGAAAGTTCTTTCAGGAGCTACGTTCAAGATCTTTTTTGCAGCAATCAAGCAACAATACATCACGATTTGTGATGCACGATCTTATCAATGACCTTGCCCGTTGGGCTGCGGGGGAGATGTACTTCACAATGGAGTATACCTCAGAGGTTAACAAGCAGCAAAGTTTTTCTGAAAATCTTCGTCATCTATCATACATTCCTGAATATTTTGATGGCGGTAAAAGGTTTGGGGACTTGTATGATATCCAACATTTGAGAACTTTTTTACCAGTAATGTTGACAAAAAGTTCGCCTGGCCACTTGGCTCATAGCATTCTTCCTAAGTTGCTCAAACTCCGACGCTTGAGGGTCTTCTCTTTGCGTGGATACCGCATCCCTGAGCTGCCGGATTCAATTGGTGATTTGAGGTATTTAAGTCCTGTCTGAGATTAGAACTCGCTCAATCAAACAAAGCTTTGCACACCTTACATTGGAGGGAAGAAGTTGTGTGCATAGGAAACTCGCATCATCTTAAGAATTCAAATATGAAGTCGTTGGAGGAAATGCCAGTAGGAATTGGTAGGTTGACTAGTCTTCAGACGTTGTGTAATTTTGTTGTGGGAAAAGGCAGTGGTTCCGGGTTACGAGAGCTAAAGTTGTTGACGCACCTTCATGGGACACTTAACATTTCAAAATTGGAGAATGTAAAATGCGTTGGTGATGCCATGGAGGCTCACATGGATGGAAAGAAGAATCTGAAAGAATTATCGCTTAAATGGACTTGCAGTACCGATGGTTCTTCTTCAAGGGAGGCAGAAACTGAAATGGGCGTGCTTGACATGCTAAAACCTCATACAAATCTGGAGCAATTTTGTATCAAAGGCTATGGAGGTATGAAATTTCCAACTTGGTTGGGAGATTCCTCATTCTCAAATTTGGCGACCCTAAAATTTAAAAATTGTGACATGTGTATCGCCCTCACAACCACGCCTCTAAAGCATCTTGCAGTATGTGGAATGAGCAGAGTAAAGAGGTTGGGTTCAGAGTTCTATGGGAATGATGCTCCAATTCCTTTTCCATGCTTGGAGACTCTTCGTTTTGAAAACATGAGAGAATGGGAAGACTGGATTCCTCATGGATCCAGTCAAAGAGTTGAAGGGTTTCCTAAATTGAGAGAGCTTCACATTTTAAGATGTTCTAAACTGAAAGGAACATTTCCAGAGCACCTTCCTGCATTGGAGATGCTCGTTATTGAAGGATGTGAAGAATTGGTAGTTTCAGTTTCGAGTCTTCCAGCTCTTTGCAAATTACAGATTGGTGGATGCAAAAAGGTTGTGTGGGAAAGTGCAACTGGTCATCTCGGATCACAGAATTCAGTGGTTTGTAGAGATACATCAAATCAAGTGTTTCTTGCGGGGCCCTTGAAGCCACAACTATCGAAATTGGAAGAATTAATTTTGTCGACAAAAGAGCAAACATATATATGGAAGAGTCATGACGGATTACTACAAGACATTTGCTCTCTCAAAAGATTGACGATAAGAGGGTGTCCCAAACTTCAATCCTTGGTGGCGGAGGAAGAGAAAGACCAACAACAGCAGCTCTACGAGTTGTCATGCAGACTCGAATATCTAGGATTGAGCGACTGCCAAGGCCTTGTGAAGCTGCCACAATCATCGCTCAGCCTGAGTTCCTTGAGAGAGATACAAATCAGCAGCTGCAGTTCCCTTGTTTCCTTCCCTGAGATTGCTCTGCCTTCCAAGTTGAGGAAAATTAATATTTTCCGTTGTGATGCACTGAAATCGTTACCAGAGGCATGGATGTGCGACACCAATTCATCTCTTGAGATCTTGAGGATTTTGGACTGCCATTCGTTGAGATATATTGCTGAAGTCCAGCTACCACCGAGCCTTAAGAGGTTGCACATCCAGGATTGTGATAATATAAGGACTTTGACAGTGGAAGAGGGCGTCCAGAGCAGCAGCAGAAGGTACACCTCATCTCTTCTTGAGCACTTACACATTGGCAGTTGTGACTCTCTGACATGTATATTTTCAAAAAACGAGTTACCTGCCACGCTTGAGTCCCTTGAAGTTGGCAATCTACCTCCGTCTCTTAAGTCCCTTTATGTTATTTTTTGTTCAAAGCTGGAGTCAATAGCCGAAAGGTTGGACAACAACACATCTCTTGAACAAATCAGGGTTCATGGTTGTGGAAATCTGAAAATTTTACCGAGTGGTTTACATAATCTCCGCCAGCTTCAAGAGATTAGTATTGGAAGGTGTGGAAATCTGGTGTCCTTTCCCGAAGGGGGATTGCCTTGTGCGAAACTCATGAGGCTAGAGATATATAATTGTAAGAGACTAGAGGCCTTACCCAAGGGATTGCACAATCTGACCTCTCTTCAAGAATTAAGAATAGGAACAGGAGGTGAGCTTCCAAGCCTTGAAGAAGATGGCCTTCCCACCAACCTTCATTCACTGGAGATTGATGGTAATACGAAAATTTGGAAGTCAATGATTGAGTGGAGCAGAGGATTTCACAGATTCTCCTCTCTGCGAGAACTTAGAATCGAAGGATGTGATGAGGACACGGTGTCATTCCCACCGGAGGACATAAGATTGGGGACCACGCTTCCTCTTCCTGCCTCTCTAACATCTCTGTGGATTTTCAGATTTCCAAATCTGGAACGCCTATCTTCTTCAATTGTTGATCTTCAAAACCTCAAATACTTGAAACTCTATGATTGTCCCAAGCTCAAATACTTTCCGGAGAAGGGCCTGCCTTCCTCACTTTTGCGATTATACATCCATAGATGTCCGTTGATAGAAGAGAAGTGCAGAAAGGATGGAGGACAATATTGGGACTTGTTAACCCATATACCTTGTGTTGATATAGATGGTAAAATAGGTTTTTGATGACTGAAATGTTTTATTATTAGAATTTTTCTTTTTTAGTTGGGTGTGTTTGTGAATGTAATTTCAAATCTTAGTTGAAAACTATTTTAAATTAATAAGGTTCGGTGTCGGTGAGTTTTTTATCATGTAATCGGTTTTCGAATTTTTTTAATTGTAATAGACGCGCTTTTAAATAAAAAGCTAGAAAGTAGAAAAACGGCATCGTGTGTCGCTGTCACACAAATTTAAACATCCAAACCCTAATTCCATTTAATAATCGTAAAAATATTGCAAAACCCTATTTGGAAAATAATCTACCCAATAACCCTGCTTAATATCTATATATTGAACAAAAGTTACATAAAATATTTACACATTATCATACATACGTATGTACATAAATACATACATACATACATAATTTATCGATATTATAAAATATATATATCTACCAATATATTACACATTTACACTATTGAGGTTTTAATTATATATATATATATATATATATATATATATATAATATATATATATATATATATATATATATATATATTATATATCAATATTATAAAATATACGTTTATCATCAATTTTACACATTTACACTATCAGTTTCTAAATGATGTAAAATTTTATAAATAAAACATCGCTTTATATTCACCCTTTAAAGAATAAAAAAAAGAAAATCATCTCTAATATTTGAGTTTTAATTATAAGAATGAAATTATTTTAAAATAAAAATATAATCGGGTCATTATCGATCTAAGAAATTTTAACCCAAACCCTATTAAAAAAAATCACCACCCATTTAATAATCGTGTTAAATTTGACGACCCATACCCATTTATTTATGTCGTGTTCGTGTCGGGTAATCAGATCGTGTCAAATTTTACCAGCTCTACTAGAAAGTAATGAATTGATTTCTTATTGAGTGTAAATGTGTAATTAATTTCTTATTGAAACATCGTTTTTCGTTTGACTTATCCTTCCCCTGCGCCTGTACGGTTATATACATATAACATTTCTTTTCACCAGACTTTTTGCTTTCGGCAAAATTTGTTTTGACATCTTATCCAATATATAAATGTTTTGACTATCAATGAGGACGACTGAAATATTTTATTATTAGTAATTTTTTTAAAAAAAAAATCGGGTGTGTTTGTGTATATAATTTCAAATCTTAGTTGAAAACAATTCCTTTAAATGAATATGGTTCGGTGTCGGTGAGTCTTTATCATGTATAAAATGGGCTTTTGAATTTTTTAATTAAACAATAGAATGTGTGTGAGTGCATGATATATATATATATATATATTCTCTTCATCAGACTTTGGCAAATATTGTTTTGAAATTTTAGCCCCTGTTGGATATATATAATCTCGAGTACTCTTTCTGATATAATTAATATAAATAAAAATCAAATTATTATAACTGAACCCCTTAGATTATCATTATTTCGACTATTTATAATCTTGCTGGTGAATTGTTAGTGGGGTGATTATTTTAAATATTTTATATTTCAAAGTCATTTACATTTTCTGTGTTGTATATTTGAAATTACTTTGATCATGTAGAGGAGTAATTTGATTAATTAATAGTAAACCGAGCATGATTTATTAAATATTTCTACTCTTTAAATTAATGCACTATAGGCGAGTTCTTGAATTAAGTACCTTATTGTTGTTAATACATACAACCATCCTCAAAAACCCATCAAAATACAATAAACAGCACATCTAAAGAGAAGCATCCCACAACAAAACCAAGAAAACATCATAGACAAATGGCACATCAAGCAAAGCAAGCACTTCTTTCTTTAATCAATTACATTTAAGCCTTGGTGGCCTTAATATAATCTAACTTGTGAATTGTTAGTATGATGATTATTTTAAATATTTTGTATTTGAAAGTGATTTACATTTTGTGTGTCCGCACGCGCGTATTTATATCATGGAATTGAAATTATTTTGATCGTGTATAGGAGTAATTTGAGTAAATTAAATTTGGTTAATTAATAGTAAACCGACCATAATTTATTAAAAGCACTTTCTTGCATAATTTTCCTATACGTATGCCATCATCAAATCCCATAACAATAAAAACAGAAAATTAAAAGATTAAACAATATCCCACGACTAAGCCAATAAAATCTCAAAAACAAAAAAGCAATCTGAGCAAAGAATTAGCCAAACAAATATAAAAAACACAAATAGCAAACTAAGTGAATACATTATATTTCCCTGATTACGTTCCAGCTTTAGTGGCCTTAACATCTTCACCAAAAGAATTAACAGCTGCCTCATTTTATATACAAAAATTATTTACATTTTGTGTGTGTCTGTGTGCATATATGATGAAATTAAAATTATTTTGATAGGGTGCGAGAGTAATTTCAGGATCATTGGGAGGATTTGCTCATCATATAAAATTCTTTTTTTTTAAATCGGGTGTGTTTGTGTATGTAATTTTAAAATTCAAATCTCAGTTGAACAATATTTTAAATTAATATGGTTCGATGTCGGTGGTTAACGGGTTTTGGAAACAAAAGGAAAAGTGGTGAGTAGAACAATTGTTTAATTTGATTTAATTGTTTCCGTGTCATTGCTATTAATATTTATAAATACATTTTATCAGTTATTGAATATTTAAATTCATCAAAACTGTTATAATTACAATGAATCTTCTTATTAACACATCAATATGAAATAAGAGGGAATATCTTTAGAAATTGGAGTAGGATATTTTTTTTAGCTTAAAATCCATAATAAGTTCTAGAGAAAAAATATTTTTTTTCTAATTTTTATTTAAACAACCCAAGCTCATTATTTCTTTTAGGGTGATTGTCAATTTTCCCCCTACAGTAATCAACAAATACCATTTCCCCCCCTATTGTTTTTATAATGGCCAGAAACCCCCCCTGATAGCATAAGTTTACAATATTACCTTATTTTCAACTACTCTTTTATTTATATTTATTATAAATTAAATAAAGAGCATGAATAGAAACTAAATAAAAAATTAAACATTAAAAACAAGAAATATATGTTTTGATATGAGAAAAAAATTAATAATAAATTTTTTTCTTGTACTTATTTATTTTGTGCAAATTTTCTTATAATAAATATATAAGAAAGTTATTATAAAATGATAAAAAAATTATTATAAGAAAATTTGAATGACAAATAAAAATTTATTATAAGATAAATAATAAAATATTTTACCTATACCTTTTACATTTAATTTTAAAATATTACAAAATGTTTATTATAAGAAAATGTTCACAAAATAAATAATTACAAAAAAAATATTATTAATTTTTTTACTCATATCAAAACATATATTTCTTGTTTTTAATACTTAATTTTTTTATTTAATTTCTATTCATGTAATTTATTTAATTTATAATAAATGTAAATAAAAAAGTAATTAAAAATAAGAGTAATATTGTAAACTTATGTTGTCACGAGAGTTTTATGCCATTATAAAAACAGAAGGGGGGCAAATGATATATATTAATTATTGTAGGGGGAAAGTGACAATCCCTTTCTTTTACTACTGACTGTAGGACCATGATTTATAAAACGCACTTTATTGTTGTTAATATAATAAACAAAACATCCAATGAGAAACATCCCACAAGAAAACCAAGAAAAGATCAGAAGCAAACAACACATTAAACAAAGCAAACACTTTTTTTATTTGATTAATTACAATTAAGCTTTGGTAGTCTCTTCATCAAACTTTGGCAAATATTGTTTTAAAATTTTACATGTTGGATATATAAATGTTTGAGTGGTCTTTATTAAAATAGCATAAATTAAATAGGGATGGCAAAAATTCCCACGGGGATGGGTACCCTCGGGGATTTTCCTCATTCGAGGAGGGTATGTGGATAATTTCATATCCAATTTCTTATTCGGGGAAGGGACGGGAAAACTTTTTTACCCAATTTCTTATTCGGGGAGGGGACGGGGATGAGGTGGAATCCCCATCCCTTACCCATTTCCCCATTTTAATTTTTAATTTTATTTTTTAAAATTACTAGTAAATAAATAATAAAATTTGAATTATAAAATTATAAATATTGGTAAAAATAACAAATATCAAAATATTTATATTATTAAATTTTTAGGCCTAATTAACTAATTAAAGTCCTAAATTTTTATTTAGGACATTAAAAAACCGGGTAAATTCTATTAGCCCAAAAATTTTGTTTTAATTTTAATATTCATTAAATGTTTTAAACTTAAATCTATTTTTTATTTATTTTTAGATGTTATAATTGACAGCGAATCACAATTTTAATATCTAATCTAATCTAATATAATCTAATATTTGCTCTTAATTTGCTCCGACTTAATTATTGTGCTGTAAAAGGAATAATCCACATTTATAAATTGCACACGCCACCATTGAAAAAGTTAATTTTGAATCTAAATTTGATTTTTTTGTAACAATTTTGTATTAGACTATTAATTTATTCACGATAGTTTGTAAAAGAAATTTGTATCCCTTACATGCTGCGTTACTTACTAATTTAATGTATGTGACTTTTGTAATAGATATTAATATAAGATATATTTCAAACTTTACTTTTATTTGAATTTTTTATTTTAATATGATTAACTCAAAATCAAAAACAAAAAATATATTAGTTCTTCGAGGATAGGAGACCCTTGGGGACCCCCTGTTATTATTCGGGGATGGAATGATGATTCTCTTAAGTAATTCTGACGGGAACGAGGAGGGGACGGGAACATACGCAAAATATCGGGGATGGGTATGGGGAGATTGATCTCCTCCTCTCCCCTCCCCATTGCCATCCCTAAAATTAACATAATTAATATAAATGAAAATTAGATTTGCTAAATTATCATTATTTCGTCAATTGGCGCTCTTTCTATAATTGTATAGGTCCGCTTTATAATAACAATGATGCTAACAAATACCAAAGCAAATTAAATTTGATTAATTGATAGTAAACCGATCATGATTTACTAAAAGCACTTTATTACACGATCTTTGTATGTGTACACCATCTTCAAAAAATAGAAAATCAAAGGAGAAAACAATATCCCGCGAGAAAGTCAATTATATATATATATATATATATATAGATAGATAAAGCAATCTAAGCAAAGCATTAGCCAGACAAATATAAAAAACAAAAAACAAACTAAGCAAACACATTACATTTCTCTGATTACGTTTTAGCTTTAGTGGCCTTAAAATCTTTAGCAGAATAATTACCAGCTGCCTCATCAACGACAATGTTATAATGTTCTTTTAATGGCATTGTACAATTAAATAGTTTTCGATTGCTAATTAAACACATAAGAGCTCGACTACATTACAAAATTATTTTAAATTAATGCACTATAGGCCAGTTCTTGAATGAATTGTTTCTGTGCCATCGCTATTAATTTTTATAAATACAATTTATCAATTATTGAATATTTCGATTCACCAAAATTGTTATAATTTCAATAGATCTTCGTATTAACACATTAATATGACACGAGGAATACCCTTATGAACTGGCGTGTGTTAATTTCTTTTAGTGCTGTAGGACTAGGATTCATAAAAAGCACTTTATTGTTGGTAATACATACAAGCCATCCTCAAAAACCCATCAAACTGCAATTAACAGAAAATTCACACTCACTTTCAGTACCCTGTTCTCTTCAACTTCAATCTTCATATCATCTTTCTTCAACCCTGGAATGTTGAGTGTGATCAGGTTTTTGCATCCATTCTAGCAAAAATACTTAATATCTGATTTCAGTTTGGACTAAAAGCAAACATGCAGCTGAATCTGATTGATTAAAAATTCAAAACTGTACCCAAAAGAAAATAGAAGATGACAAGCAGCTCTAACTAACGCGGGGGATGCATGCATATTAATATTTCAAAACAGATCTATCTTACATCATTTAGTGATTAGTGATGCAGATGTTTGAGAGAATGAATCAGGTTTCTGCTGAAATGTCTCAAGGAAGGACCCTCAAGTATTCATCATCTCAGCAAGTGACTCAGCACATGAGAATGAGATGAACTTTCAAGAATCACCAGGATAAAATAAGATCAAGGATGCTACGAGGATAAACAAAAATGGCGGCTGTAGCTTTTGATGGTACGCATGTTACAACGCTATATTAAACAAATGCAAACTGTCAGATACAAGTTTTGTATATATAGATTCAAAATGAATGAAACATTGCTGTGATGTGCGTGCATTATTCTGTCATTTTGTTTTCATTACACCTTATTGATTCTTGATCGATTGAACTCAATCTAAAACCACCAAGATCTCGTTGATCTCTCTAATTGATGATTTAGAAATGATAACAAATCACACACCTCACAAGAATAAGAACAGAAACAAGCAAAACAGAGGCACAATTTAAGTGGCACATTTTGGAGATAGCATATATCCGCTGAAGGACAGAGTAATAATCTTATTTCAATCACCAAGAACAAGCTACAAACATTAAGAAGTTAGGAGCTTTTCATATGGCTCATTACAGCCTCTAAGACCATATACAGATGATGAAGAATCTAGAAACGTCCCCCACTCACCAGCTGCCTTCTGGGTTTGTTGAAACAAACCCAGAATTTTCCCACCTTATAACGGTCAGTTAACAACCTTGAATCACGTGCTTAACTCGTGCTTCAATAAGTGACCAAAACAACTGCAAATCCGTCTACAGTATGTCAAATCACGTGAAGAACATGTGATTCACTTATTGGAAGTAAAAGACAATACACAGATGTCACATTCTCCTGTTTCATCCAGAAACTGACAGGGCATGCACAATTAAGGATACAAACCGACATGTCAGAAACTTTTGAACACATCTCTTTTAAGATCCTTTTGAATAATTTTCAGTTTTCTGACAAATGCAACATAATATGGTCATGTCCTACTTAATAACACAAAGCATAAATGCAGCTCTTATATTTTTCATAAGCCAAAGTTGTTGAACATATAAATACTCATGTATTCAGTGTTCTTTATTAAATTAGCATGATTGGACATAATTAAAATGAAAATCGGATAATTATGATGATTGTATTAGTTAGCCAGGTTGGTGTCATTTTGTCTAATTATCAAGGAGAACATTCAATTATATATAATATTTCCTTTGCATTTTCTCTTTTAATTAAAATCATAAAAAGACTTGCAATATAGACCATGTATCTATTATGTTGTTTACGGGAGTGAATTGTTGTTGTTTTCGTAATTGTCAAATATTCTCTTTTAGTTAATCATAAAGAACTAGCAATCCTATAAATTAATTAGTATGAGCTAGCTAGCTGAATGTTCAATGTTAATTGCACTTTTGAGCTAAATATGGCATGATATGCTTGGGGAACGAAATTGAGTTTTGCGTTTCTGTCACATGATGTTGTTCAATCAAGCAACTTTATTTTTCAATGATAGACACAAATGAAAGTGCACATGCATTAGCTAGATGATAATTAAAAGACCAAGATTATATTCCCATCATAATTAACTAACAATCCAACATGATCCAGTGTCAATTAATTTTCAGTTTCTTGTATTAATTTCTTTTTCAATATATATAATGGCAATCTCTTGAGCTGAATATGTTAATTTCACTGTATTAGGCCCCTTTGTGATATTTTATCAGGCACATTCGTGTATAGATGGATCATATTCTTGCACAAATTTCAAATAATCACACCAAAGAAGGACAGACTGCATCAGAAAAAAGTGTATTCAGCTGCCTTCACTTCAATGAACTACTATGATGAAAATCTCCAGATATGAAATTAACTTCTTCTGTGTTTCTTATTGTCATCATCAAGGACTTTATTTACCATAAAGGAGATGGAAACAGATGATATAAGATGAAATTGAACTTTGATATAAACAAAAATGCTGTTCTTCAGCACATTTCTTTGGTTGAAAATGATTCAAATATTAAAATTTATGTATCTAGCAAGAAGATTTCTTTTTTTCCCCCTCTTTTTGTGCACCATGAACCGTTAGCACCTCTTGGTAGTAAATAAAAACAAAGTGAATCAAGCATGTGAGTGGTACGCTTTACTATAATGCTTCAATTTCATAAAATCTTTCTCAAAAATTAAAAAAAAAAGAATTATAAATCCATGCATAGTATGAATTCAAATTCTGTAGGCATAAAGAGAACAAACCAGATAATCAGAAACTCCTCTTTAGAATCTTCTCAACTCCCAAAAGAGCCTCAGGTCTACAAATTAAAGCCAAGTATCAGCAAGAAACCGATTATGTAATTATCAAAGTATACATTAAGCTTTAGGTCACAGTTATGAAAAACCAGAAAAAAGTATGAAATCTTAACAATTAGATGAGGCCAACAGAAATAACATCAGACATTGTGATTAATTATCTTCCTTAACTAGCTCAGTGATCAAATGTCTAATTCTGTAAACATATAAGCTATTTCTTCTTCCCATCAATTAAACCCCAAAGAATAGAACTCCCACTATAAGTATCTCCTTCTGCAAATTGGTTCCTTTTTTCTTTCTTTAATACCTTTAAGCAGGTTTTTTTCCTTTTTACATTAGCAAATCTTAACATCAATTATTAAAATGCTCCAAAGTACAGAGCAAGATTAGTGTTTCATAAAGAGCTCAAATTAACTAAAGAAGTTCATCCATTGAACTTTGCTCATGCACTGATGACAAATTTTCAAGAAACAAAACTATTAAAATCTTGGACTTATTATTGAATGATGTACGAACTTATTGAAATAAATTAACAGCGGTAATTATTTTAGTCTTACCTAAAAAGCAAATTCTATCTACCATATAGCATATTTTTAGTAACATACATTCCACTCCCAAGTCAGCTTCAGATATTAATTCACTTCCAATTTTGATAGCACTAAACCGATGTATTATTCGAGTTAGAGTGAATAATTACACCAAAAGTAAACACTTAATCCCGATCTGCTTGATTGTCAAGAAACAGTAGGAAAATACGGGAAAGAAGCAAAAGAGAACAAAGTGAAAACAAAAGCTCACTGGGCTCACAGAAAAAGACAACATAAATTAATTTAAACTACGACTACGACTTCGTTTTTGTTTTCTTGGAAACTAAATCCTGAAAATGATCCAAACTCCACCCAAGTTTTCTCAAGACACTCATTGGTTGCTCAGAACACCCAACTAAGGTGGACCCAACGAAAGTCTATTGCATTGTTGAATGAAAGTATGAAATCTTAAAAATTAGCTGAGGCCAACAGAAACAACATCAGACATTGTGATTAAATATCTTCCTCAACTAACTCAGCGATCAAACGTCTAATTCTGTAAACATATAAGCTGTTTCTTCTCCCATCAATTAAACCTCAAAGAATAGAACTCCCACTATAAGTATCCCCTTCTGCAAATTGGTTCATTTTTTATTTCTTTAATACCTTTTAAGCAGGTTTTGTTCCTTTTTACATTAGCAAATAAAGAATATAAACATCTATATCTCTAAGCGAAAAAATATTTGTTCACAAAATCGAAACCACGGCAAAAAGGAAATGACAGATACCTTGTTGAAAAAGAGGCTTCATCTCTCGCCCATTCTTGCCGCATAGCAGGAGTCAATGGAAAAATCTCTTCATCGCTTCCCTAGCTTGTCTCAGCTTCTCTATCTCACCCATTTTTCTCAAAACCTTTATATACTGAAAGAAAAAAAAGCCATTTTTATCGCAACCCAATTAAGAAAGAAAAGCGAATGGGTATCCACAAAATCACCCAATAAGTATGTGTATTGAGGTTACTTGAACATGGTTGTCGTAATTGGAAGGTTCATTGGATAGCTGAAACTCTAGGGTTTGAAGCTCCATGTTCTGTTTTGCTTCGTCTTCTGAGTCAGAATCCGAGTCGGAGTCAGAGCATCGCTCGAGTCCGAAGAGTTGTCTTTTGTTTCTTTTTTTTGCAGGGTTGTGCTTAACGTTGGGCATGGCCGTGTCTTCATCACCATCTTCTTCTTCTGGGATTGTTGCTAGGGTTTCTTCTACGGGGTTCCATCTTTTGAAATTTGAACTCCCTTACTCTGTTTCTCCCGTTCAGGGACTGCTGCTTTCTTAAGTTTATGCAATTTTTTTTTAACGAGAAAATGATAAATATCTGGCATGGAAAAATTTTGTTGATGTCCCTCAATTTTGATTAAAATACAAATAAATTCATTTATTTTTGGTCAAATTAATGAATGCCACACATGTATCCGAAATAAGCACTTGCCTGAGTTCTTATCATTGCAACATTACTCCCATTGAATAATGGGGTAAAGAAGAAGAAAAATTAACTATATGATTTTTTTCCTTTTTTTTAATAATTTAGATGAAATTTATGAGTATTTATATGAAAGAAGTGATTAAGGTAATTTGTGCATCATATGAAATAATGCTATTGATATTATCAATAGCATTCCTTTTATTATCTTTATTTTTCTTATTAGACTCATAAAAATATTCATTGCACCAATATTAACTGCCTTTTCTCTCCCTAGTTGTTGATAATATCATTTTCCTAATTTATTTTCCATAGTTATTCAACATATAAAATTTATATTCGTTAAAATTTCAAAAAAAAATGGACAGTTGAGATTGCTTCTACATATTCGTAGAACAGTTATTTGTGTATATATGTAGGTCGTGTCTGTGCAAAGAATTAAAATCTAATGAGTATATTCTACACTTGTATCTGATTTTTTATTTGTTTTTAACAGTTGTTTATTCCCATACAACCTCTTTGGCAGAGAAATTAAAAATTCATAAACTCTTTATATGGAATAGATATATGTTCAACAAAAATTGAAATCTAAGCCAAAGAAATTAGAAACATGGAGTTTGTGTCTTGCAAATTTAGTAAATATACTTTTAAATAATCGATGAGTTTTGAAGAACGTTCTACGACTTAAGGTTTAGCAAATTTACATGGGTGTGTGCACGTTAGATATATGAATGTCAAAAATATTATTGTCCTATTTATTTATATTGAATTGTTCTTATTTATAGATTGAATTATGAAGTTTTTTGTAATAAAAAATATGAGTGTTTTAAATAAATATTAGAGTGTAAATAATTTCACACTTATTAGAGTGTAAATAATTTCACACTTATTAAAAAGGATATAAATTTAATTTTTTATTTAATAAATCATCGTGTGTACTTGTTCATCTATTTGACTTTTTACATATATTTCTATTTAGTCCACTTGATCGTTAGGTATATCATGGAATTGAATGTTTGTGTTTAAATATCTTTATTCAATATGTACCTATATACGAATCATCTCTTAATTTTTAGATATGAATTAAATTTATCACATCACAATGTAATTAAGATTTGTATTTAAATTTATCACATCACAACATACTACGTCTATGATTTTATTTACAAGTACTTCATGATTTCATAGTGAGACGTACAAAACTGTATTAAGCAATTGGCTAGTTGTAACAAATGAAACCAATATATCTCGATGGGTTGATTAATTAATAATAATTTTTGCTAATAACAAGGAAAAATAAATTAGATCTTTTTACTCTAGATACATCGCTTCCATGACTCTTTCGTCATAAAACCAAAAGACTCTAGTATAGGAGATGAATTTACAAAATTGTACATAGAAAAATGAGATTATTAATGTGCACTAGGACATTAATTCACTTTCTCCTGTTTATTGGCTCTGCTTAATTTTTTCCTTCATTGTTTGTCTATTTTTCCAACTTTTTTCTCATAAAACTGAAACCAATCAAATCATGATTATTATTGCAATACTAATTTTTTTTAAAAATAATTTCAAATTCAAATACTATGTTTTGAAGGAAATATATTATCATATAAATTAGGGAAATTATCATTTGTAGACCCTTAGTTTACTCCATTATAAAAAAAAATACTACAATATGTATCGGTAGTATCGTCGTTGTGAAAATGTATCAAATTAAATCGTTGGTTAGTTGTCGTTTAAATATGATAACGTCAGAAGGGTAATCTGGTCTTTTCATATGATACAAGTGATAATTTAAGGGTATACAAGTGATAAAAAGAGAATTTAAGGGTATACAAGTGATAATTTTCAAGGGTAAAATCGTCAATTCGCTAACTTTCAAACGACGAATTAACGAGTTTATTTGATACATTTCGTCAACTTAGGGTGGACGATTGATACACCCTCAAAGTGTTGTAGTATTTTTTATAACAGAGCAAATATAGGGTATACGAATGATAATTTTCTTATAAATTAATAATTACGTAGTATAGAAACGAAATTCATATGACATGTCTATATAACTTGTGTAAAATACGTTCTTAGCATTGTTTGCTTCTTTTCAAAATTAATCTATAAATATGGGAAACAATGCAATTTATAACAATATATTGTTGCAATAGTGGATTAACAAAATTTCCAGCAATTCTCTTTTCGTAAATAACAACCATGAGATCTTGATGACATTAACCATGTAAATGTTTACGGCACATAATTGCAGATTTTACTATCCCGCCACGGCGCCACAATTTGCAAAACGTAAATCCATATACCGGTGCATTTAATATTATTCATTACAAATCCGGACCGTTAGATGAACGTAATTAAAATCTAACAACTAAGCAGCATAACGACAAAAAAGAGGGGTATAGAGCTGGATCCTAGAGAAAAAGAAAACTTAACTTTGTATATGATTTTTTTTTAAAAGAAAAATTGTGACAATTTGAATATTATTCTTGTTAAGTTAGATTGTGCATCAATATAAAATAAGGTTGAAATTTTTTAGTATCAATACGAAAGAAGTGATAAAACTAGTTTGTGCATACACAATTAAATAATTCAAATTAGACTGAAATTCAAAAATATTTATAACAACCCAATTGTGCACTAATGATTTTGAGTTGGAACTGTTTTAACTTGTTCTAAAAATTTTGAACTTCGACGACTAGCAAAGGTTAATACAAGAGAAAGTGTTTTATTTTGGCTGACCCCTACTCCTGCATTTGTTAAGCCATTAACCATAATGATGAAGAATATTAATGAAGTTTGACTGACACAAAAGTTCTATTTATTTGAAGGGTTCGGCTATGTCACCGACACAACAAGAATCACGCCCAAGCAAAATACAGCATAGCACTGCCGCCCCAGCTTCCCCAACAGTCCTTGCACCGTCTCCATCGTATACATGTATATTACCGAGTTACTTTCAATAGAAAGATAGCAAATGGTTTTGGTGGGTAGAGTCTACAGAGAGAGGGGAAACAGGGGGCAGCAATTAATTATTGATTAAAAAAGGAGGAACAAAAACGGGGGATGAATTAAGATGAGTGAAGGCAGGGATTGTCGTTTTGTTCCAGAAAAAACCGACGGAGCTAGGGATAATTCTTTCAGCTTCAGATGACAGCAAAGCAGTTTGTAGAGCGCATGCAAGCAACACTTGGCCGATTCAATTCAAGAGGCATTCAGACCACCACTCCCCTTTTGTATATAGTGTTCATTGCATGTCCTGCTTTCTTTGATTCGTTTCTTGTATTTGGTCAAACAACCGATGAAGAGCGAAGGAGAAGAAGATGACGCATAATCCTGTGCATATCTTGTATTTTAAGTCCATGTAATCGTGACCGTCAGATCGGATTTATATAATCATATGGCTGGTGTTAGTGGGCGCTACGTTGGAGCTGATCCAACGTAGCTGAACCTTTATTTGAATTAACAGATATGCAACGTAATTCAGGAGTGGCAAATGTGGTACACGACACAAAGTTAAAAAAATGGAAGTAGTGGAATTAATTAATTTTTCAGCAACAAAAAATTGAGATTAACATATGATATACTTGCATGCAAATTTATATAATTTAATTTTCTCTCTTTTGGGACATGATCGATTCTTGTTCTCTCTTATTAAATTAACCATACTCACATTTTAAACTAGTACCGGATTTATGTATATCTCTAGTCTAATTTGGTTAGTTTTTCTTTTCAAAGATTTCAAGTAAAAGAGATTCTTAAAATTAATTTTCGATAGTGGGTGTTTTTTTCATGAAGTATCATATTAATCGTGTTTATATTTTATTAAATATCTATAATAACTAAGTCGAATTTATATTCAGCTAAAACTTTGTTATATTTATTTTGACACGACACTAAGCAAGCTCTTGCCCCATATTCTGCACAAACAGTTAATATATTCTCTATCTCTTTCCTGCTGTAAAAGCAAGCCAGTTGGATTGATTGTTGGACCAGAAATGTACACCCACGGCTTCTTTACAGTCTCGATCGAGTATTGTCACAAGTATCAAAGCCCACTTCAGACTGGGCAGGGATATTCACAATGATAGCTTTCAAAAATTTGGCAGCAGAAACATACTTCCCATTGGAGTCTGCTGGGAAGCATAATGTATTGTTCCACTTTGTAGGATACAGCAGAGGACTAGCTTATTAAACAGAGATTGAGAGCAATCTGCATATATGAATTCTGTTTGATGCTTGGGGGGACGTCATTGTCTGACTCAGACGTGTTTTCTCTTGCAAAACTTTCAAGGATAGCAGCTTTGACTGGGGATGGTATCGGCAAGAAGCTTTAGTCTACATCCATATGAATCAGGTTAGAGTTTGGTGCCTCAGTAATTGACAGTTGTTGAGGACAGAGATGGCTGATCTAGAACACCCGGTCATCTCAGTTGATTTGGCCTTTCACAACCCCCCTGAAGAACATTTACCAAAAAGCAATCTCATAAGCTAACTTGCTTCAGTGAACAATAACAAATAGCAGAAAATGCCAATGTAGCGGCTAAAGTGCTGTGAAGTTAACTACAGAGAAATATTAAGAAAAATCAGAGGTCGGATAAGCATGCAGCGAGTGAATTAACAAAAAAATCCAAGAAGCAAAAGAATCGGCTTATTATTATAGTCCTCACATGATACTGAATTGCTTAAGTTGCTTCCAACTTTTGTGACATAAATATCAACTATCTGATTACTCTCATGTTCAAATGGAAGAGAAGCTCATGAAAAAGACAATCAGCGCAGTAGTCCCTTCTAGTACTTCCACAGTGTTAGACAAGGCCTTAAAGATGGCCTCTTCTTCTGATACGACAAAAGCAACTTCTGAATCTGAATCAACCTGGAAAGAAGAATTTGGTTTCCGTAAATAAGAAGTTCTTAAAACAAAAAGCTAACAGATAACCAATCAGAATGAATCTTGAAACCCATCTTATGGCTTAAACCAGACAAAATAGAAATCTCCTCTTGCAATAGCATAATTGAGTCAAGTAGCCGCAATGATGAAGATTAATTGTATTCCCATCATAATTAACAACTGACAATCCAACATGATCCAGTGTCAATTAATATTCAGCTTTCTGTGTTAATTTCTTTCTCAATATATATAATAGCACTCTAATGCGCTGAATGTTGATTTCGCTATATTAGGCACATGTATTAGCTAAATTCGGGTTAATGTGCTAAAGGGCTTCTTATATCATATAAATTACGCTAGTTCTTCATAATTATTAGCACATTAGCATGACTAGTTAGAAAGTAATAAAGAGATAGAATATTTATTTTGAAATAAACAGAATTAATTGAAGAATATTATTAAAAGAGTGAGACTATTTGTAGTTTTAAATTTACTCAGAATGCCCTTTGTTATGTGCACCAGCAAATAGATTTAAAAAAAAAAAACTTTTTTCTTTGAACACTTTTGTAAATATCAAAATGCTTCTCAATAACATTACTTCTATTATCTTTATTTTTCTTAGTACACCCATAAAAATATTCATCACCCCAAAATTAATTACCTTTGCTCTCCTTATTTTTCTCAGCTAAGCAAGTCTTCAAATCAAACATTTGCTTGTCATGCCATGATGAAAGAACGCTGCTGCCATAACAAGAAATTAATGGCATTGCAAGAATGTAGAATGCCACATGTTACATAGCCAGTTATCAATCAAGATTAGGATTAGGAACCACGCTTCCTCTGCCTGCCACCCTACCATATTTGGTGATTGTTGATTTACTAAATTTGGAACGCCTGTCTTCTTCAATTGTTGATCATCAAAACCTCATTTCATTAAACTCTGTAATTGTCCCAAGCTCAAGTACTTTCCAGAGAAGGGCCTGCCTGCCTCTCTTTTGCGATTAGAGATCTCGGGTTGTCCCTTGTTCGAAGAAAGGTACACAAAGAATGGAGGACAATATCGACACATGCTAACCCATTTACCTTGCGTCATAATAAATGATGGAGCACTAGATTTGGATTTGAAACAGAAGAAAGAGGAATGAGTACTGAACTGTATAAATTAATTAATTACTCCTACTGCATGGGCTCGTAAATCTCTCTTAAAACAGAGGACAAATGTAATATGTGACGGCCTGTACGTGATTCTTGATGTTGTATCTTCGAATTGCCATCGCGTGGTTCAATAGCAAAAGCAAGTCTTTCAATTCTTTGTTGATCTAGTGCTCTATTTATATACAACTCAAAATCATTTTGACTCTTTGACTAATAAGAATTGTCATTCTGAACTAACGGCCAGTGAGCTGAGGATTATTGCTAAAATATGAGTTCTGTTCTCTATCATGCATTTTGTATACTATGAATTGTTTAAGCTTGTAAACAAAGACATCAAAACATAGATTCTGTTCTAGACACAATTTTTCACTTTAGATTTGGGATTGATTTTTAGCTTTATCTTTTTAGGCTTATAACTAAAAGCGCAAAAAAAAAGAAAAAAAAAAGGATAATAAAAAATAATAATAAATAAATAAAATTTGCTAACAATGATATTAGCTTTTTTTTTTCCTTTTTAAAGTGGAAATTATTTGGTAACTGGACACGTGCTTATATATAGTAGCTAACATTCTATAGTAGTAATAGCAGATTGTGCATTTATTATTTTTGGAAGAAAGTAAATATTTGCCCTGTTTTCCTCCGTTTATTTGCATTGCCAACTTGTACGGTCTTCACTATTCGTCAAATATTTTAACGATTACTTTAAAAAAATTAGAATCTTATATTTCCTTCAATTGCATTGCTTTCAATTACTTGAGCCTTCACAAACTAAACCAAACTAAACTTTTTCCATAAGCAAATCTCTTTTAAAAAATTCCTACTTGCCTATAAGACTCTCTTACTATATAAATTAGTAATTACTTAATTCAAAATTAAATTTATATTATATATATTTGTGGGTTTTACAAAATATATTCCTATTGTTGTTCTTGTAATTGATTTTAACTTATCTCATCTCTAATTTTTTGGAATGCAAATATCAAATCTCTTCTCGACATTCTCTAGAGTCTTTGGTCAGAATTTATTGAACTTCTATTAAAGTTGTTGTTACAAAATGACTAGTGAAGTGATAAAATAAGCTCGAAGCGTCGCATATACATCTTTTACTTTTAATTGTCGAATTACTTTCTTGCAAATAATATTAATTTTTTAAAGCATCATTTTATTGCCAAATATTTTTCAGCAAATATATATTTCACTTTTACATGATTAATATTTGGTGTCTATTATTACGCATCACATGCCAAATCGACATCATTCCCCATCTCTCTTTCTTTATACGTTAAACTAACTCAAATCAATTATATCTTTTCTATGAAATTACATAAAATTATGAAATCGATGTTTTTAATATCATACCATTAAAACTGATTCGATATTAGAAGCTCATGAAAAAGACAGCCATAGTAGTTTTGACCAATCAGAGCAGTAGTCCCTTCTAGTAAATTCAACAATGACAAGGCCTTAAAGATGGCCTCTTCGTCTGATATGAAAAAAGCAACTTCTAAATCTAGATCATCCTGGAAAGGAGAATTTTGCTTCCGTAAATAAGTTCTTAAAACAAGAAAAAGCTAACAGATAACCAATCAGAATGAACCTTGAAACCCGTCTTATGGCTTAAATCAGACAAAATAGAAATCTCCTCTTGCAATAGCATATTTGAGTCAAGTAGCGGCAATAATGAAAAACAATCACCGAATGTCAAGGAAGAACATTTCCGGCTGGGAGGCTGGAGATTAGTGCAAATGATATAATTGAAATACCAAGATTATATTCCCATCATAATTAACAACTAATTTTCAGTTTCTTGTGTCAATTTCTTTTTCAATATATCTAATGGCAATCTCATGAGCTCAATGTTAATTTTACTGTATTTTGCACCTTTGTGATATTTATTAAACCAACAACAACACAAGAAAATTTGACAAAAGTACTGCCAAGATTATCATCATCTGAATTTTAGATACCAAACATCATATATAAATCAACAATCCCAAACTAACTAAAAGGATACCCATTAGATAGAAATTCACATTACAGTTTGTCCGACAACTACCAAGAGAAACACCATAAAAGCATAGTACATAGCTTCTCACACAAAAACAGATTATATCTTCTCCTCAGCAGCTGAATCCTTCTAAGAGCTCAACGATGACACAATACACAATTTGATGGGTGGTTGCATGATCGGGAAGTCTAACTTTGTACTTTTTTCATCAGACTTTGTCAAAGATCGTTTTGTAATTAATTTCATAAGCTGAGTGTATATAAATGCTAGAGTGTTCTTCATTTAAAGAGCATGATTGAATATAATTAACATAATGGAAATCAAATTATAATCATCGAATTTTTTAGATTAGCATTATTTCATCTTTGTATAATCTAACTTGAGACAATCAATATTTATACTGATTTCGTCCCTTTGATCGTGACTTTGATGTTTGCTTTTAAAAATTCTCTTCACCTACCGATTTCATTTAACAAAAATTTTACATACAATACAACTTTACAAAGAATTAAATAAAACCAAACGAAATATCAAGGCTGTTCACGAATTGCCTTCCTATGGTTCCACAGCCAAGCAAGTCTTCAATTATTTGTTGATCTAGTGCTCTACTTATATACAACTAAAAGTCAATTTGATTCTTTGACTAATAAGAACTGCCAGTTTGAACTAAGGGCCAGTGAGCTTAGGATTATTGCTAAAATATGAGTTCTCTATTCTATCATGCATTTTCAATACTATCAATTGTTTGAGCTTATAAACTAAGACATCAAAACAAAGATTCTGTTCTAGCTACTGTTTTTCACTTTAGATTTGGGACTGATGTTCAGCTTTATCTGTTAGGGCCTGTGGCATCCCATTACACACATACAATATGTGTGTGTGTCTGTTTTTCACTTATTTCCTCTGTTCTGTTTATTTGATCTGCTTAACTTGTAGTGGCTTTATTATTTGTCTATTTTCCCAATATTTCATAAACCTCAAACTTGTCCATTGATCCTTGCTCCAAGCCATGTCCTGTTAGTCAGACGCATGCATGCATGTGCTAATCTTGCTCATTTCTTCCATCGACTGAAATTACTTGTTTTTTTCTGTTTATTCATAAAGTAATAACTTGATCACTTATTTCCTCTGTTCTGTTTATTCATAAACCTCAAACTTGTCCATTGATCCTTGCTCCAAGCCATGTCCTGTTAGTCAGACTATGAAGCTCGCTCATTTTTTGCATCGACTGATCAAATTACTTATTTTTCTTTTTGATCTATGTTCTATATCTTCTTTGAAAACGTTATCGCAATCACCCTCAGCCAATTATCAAATCAAATGAATAGGCTCACTTTACTTGTATTAATTTCTTTATAATTTCTCAAAAATTAATCCTTTGCTTTAGCCATGGGGAGTTGGTCGGACGTGAATCCTGCTAATTCATGATATGAAGATTTGGAAGTCATTGAAAATTGCAACGTATGCAAGTGCTGACAGAAAATATATAAATTTCCCGCAGGTGTTGACGGGGTAATTAACTTGCAACATACGCAAGTGCTAACAAAAAATTGAATTGTTTTATTCATGAAAAAACATATCGCATTTCATTTCTCCCAAATTTTAAGATTGGGATTTCACTCTTATTCCTGATTTATCTCCACCGAAAACCTTGCACTATAAAAACGAAAAAATAAAACAAGATAAACTCCAAAAAATTGATACAACAAAGCCCAAATTAAAGACTACAGTATATGACATGAGTTTAACCCCCAAAAAAAAAATTACATTTAAAAAATTGAGTTTATTAAAGAATTGAGTTCTCAACTCAAGGATAGTATTTAATTGATTCTCCTCTGTTTATTTGCTCTGCTTAACTTGTGTCTTCATTATTTGTCTATTTTCATAATCTTTTTTTCTTTAAAAAAAAAACCTCAAACGTGTCTATTATCCTTTATGCGTGCTTTGTAAAATCCGGAGTTTGGTGATGCAGGACAAATTATTTAGGGTTAATTATTTTAGGAAGTATTAGAGAGTATTTCTATTCCTATTCAAGAAGGTTTCTAATTCTGTTTTTCAAATTTTAGATAGACGCGCTGCATGTGCATGTGGATATTTTATATCTATATGTGCATGTACTAAATAGGAAGCAGACTCATAACGAAAAGTTGGATTCTTTTTGCTGGGCACTGATTTTGTCATTATAGAATCCGGTAACACTTGGTGGTGGTGGCCTCTGTTTCTCTTTTCACTTCTATTATTGGAAGAAAGTCAATAAAAGCAAGTTGATAAAAGGGATCACTAAATATTTTTCTTTTGGTAAAGATTGAAAATCATAAAAAATAAAATAAAATTGTAAGTAGGCCTTAATCTTGATTGACATTTTATCTGCAATTAAATTAAACTTCAGCCATTGATCATTATCTTCCGTGCATTATTTGTTTTGCTACTTATCGCGAGATTACTTCAATTTATATATCTGATATCTATAACCAGAAGAGAGAGCACGTTCAACTGCTTACTTTTGAATTGAAAATTATGGAAACTACGAGTGCAGGTAAATTATAGTTTTAGTACATGCAGGATCATTGAGTATCATTTTTATATATATTATGTTATTTATTAATAAGTTTTTTATATATGAGATTTTCAAGTCAAAAAGAATGATCAGATACATTTTCTCATAAAGGAGACCTTATGCATTTCTTCTTTTAATAAATTTGGGTGTTCTCTTATCAATGAAATAGCTAACGACAATCTTAATCCTATAGCCTCTCAGTATGAGAACAATTTATTCTCAATCTAAAAAAACAGAATTAGAACATAGAATTACGCAACTTTATTGACTCAATCATAAATACTAACCTAATTAATAAAAAAAACAAGATAATCATTCTCACTTACAATATTCCGACGGCCAAATATATAAACCGTTATTTATTAATTTTCTTTCTAGACACTCTAATTCAATCATGGGTCATGGCGAGTTGACGACCCAAATAAAAAACGATCATGAGCGTCTGTGATAAAATTGCCTGCCACCTTTTTTTAGTTTCATCTTGCACCTATGACCTAAGC
This sequence comes from Citrus cavaleriei, assembly GCA_030448925.1. Classification (NCBI taxonomy): domain Eukaryota; kingdom Viridiplantae; phylum Streptophyta; class Magnoliopsida; order Sapindales; family Rutaceae; genus Citrus; species Citrus cavaleriei. Next base: position 395,141 of record JAUJEN010000215.1, read on the forward strand.
GAAAAATTGCTCCATCTATACTTCTATTGCCTTTTTTTTTTTCTTCCAATTTAGCTGCTATTAACTGTCTTGGCGTGTTGACATTTAAGCCCGCCGTTACAATTTCTGGCCTTCGGATCATTTCAGGTTAAATCCAAAGGCAGCTCAGCCTGAAAAACATTAGAATTACGCAACTTTGCACTTTTCTCTTTATATAATCGCTAATTCTGTAAAATGTTTCAAAATATTGCTTGTGAAAGTACTGAATTTGAAAATGTCCAAAACTTAGTCTTATTTGCTGTAGAATTATAAAGAACAATATCTTGAAAATGTTAGCGGAGTAAATTTTAGCATTAATTACCGTTCTACTCTGAATCGAAAATGTGCAGTTTTTTTTTTTTTAAAAAAAATTCTTTCATTGATTCTTGATGCACCCATGTCCAGTTCGTCAAGCAGACACAACAACAAGCGTGTGAAGCTTGTAAAACTATTAATGGCAGTGAGGCCTGGTTTTATTTACACTTTGGTGGAATAAAGTGAAGCCTGCTAAATTACTGGTGATTGGATTTTTTTTTTTTTTTTATTTGCACTTTAGAGTGATTTCAATTGTGTCTATTTGTTAGACAACATATTACATGAATAAAGTAAAATATTTCTAAAAAGAAACGTTTTTGGAGTTTAAAAGGAAAGAGTGAGAGAGAAACGTTTTGATTTAACTTGGTATTTGAGATGAAGATTTGTAAAGTGAAGGTTCTAGGTAATAGACACTGGATTAACTGCTTGACATACGAATACCTAATGGAATTTCGTAACAAGTGGTGGTGATTGTTGAATTGCTAAATTATTAATGGGTGGTGGGCTCTGTTTTTCTTTTCTTAGCTGCAAGGAACAACAAGTGGGGAGACTTGCCTCATTTTACGTCGTATCTTGCTTGACCCTTGACACTTACTAAGCATTTTCGTTTTGCTTACCAAGTGCTGGTGATGGGTGAATTGCCAAATTATTAGTCATTGGTCAATGAAGTATCAGCGCGTAATTTCTACTAAGCTTGCTGGACCAGACCCGTCACAGTCGCAAATTCATTCTGCTTAATTATCCATTTTCTCATCTGTTCAATTTTCTCATTCTGCTTTCCAAAACTCATAATTCTGTTCCGTTCTTTCTTTGCCCCCAAAAAAATAAATCAATAAATGTCAGGTTAATTTTTCTTTTCAAAGATTTCAGGTAAATTAATTTTCGATGGTGGTTGTTGTTACTTTCATTTTGTGATGGATGCGCCTATAAAGAAGCCAACCGATATTGCCAATTTGTGCATTTGATGACATTCAACAAGCTTTTACTGCCTCTTCAGCAATGTCAATAACCGAAACAAAGTTAAATCAAACTAGGAATTAAAATCTTATATATATATATATATATATATATCTTTTTTTTGTACATTGATTGAACTTCATTCTTCATTGAAAATTATGACATGTTAATTTAATGAATTAATCACCACAATTAGTAAATATTAATACTTCAAGTTAACTTAATGAATTAATAACTGAAAAACTCTTTAATAGAAATTAATAAGTCTTACAAATTCATCTTACATAAATTATAAATACTAAGCATAACTTCTCCTTAATACCGCCCAATAATCTGATGCTAGTGATCTTTTTTATAAATCATTACTGATATATTTAATTATTTACAATTAAACTATTATTGGGACCAATTAAAACATAATAGATACTAGCTCAAGGTAAATCAATACTAAAAACGTGATCATGTTTTTCTAAAATAATGAATATTTTCATAAATTAATAATTTATTAATTTGCCAATTAATTGATATTAGTTAAATTTTAATAATTTTTTTTATGATCCCCAAAACTATTAATTTATTGAGATTTTATTATATTTGTTATATGGGAAACAATGCAATTTATAACAATATATTGTTGCAATGGGACTAACAAAATTTCTAGCAATTCTCTTTTTCGTAGATAACAACCATTTGATTTCGATGACATTAACCATGTAAATGTTTATAACACATGATTTTAAAAAAGGGAGTTTTTCTAATGATTAATAAAAGGAGAATTCAAAGAAGAAAATTAAAAGGAAAACAGCCATAGGCGTTCGTGTTGGGAATGACCATTCGCAGTATTTGCTATCCTGCCACAGTTTGCTCTCTTCTCTGTACGTTTGACAAACCACCAGATATAAGTTTTGTATATATTTTGTTTTCATAGCATCTTGTTGATTCTTGATCGATTAAACTCACTAAACTCTCTAATTGATGATTTAGAAATGACAAGCAAATCACACACCTCACAAGAATAACAACTGAAACAAGCAAAACAGAGGCACAATTTAAGTGGTTCCGCTTGGAGATAGCCTATATCAAGTGAAGAACAGAGCAGCAATCTTATCTCCATCACCGAGATCAAACTACAAGCATTAAGAAGAAGTTACAAGCTTTTCATATGTCTCAACTGTAGCCTCTAAGACTATATATACAGATCATGAAGAATCTAGAAAGTTCCCCCCACTCACAAGCTGCATTCAGGGTTTGTTAAAACAAACCCAGAATTTTTCCGCCTTGTAAAGGTCAATTAACAACCTTGAATGACGTCCTTAATTCGTGCTTCAATGAGTGACCAAAACGACTGACAAATGTGCCGTATAGGGTAAATGAAATCACGTGAAGAACATGTGATCCTGACGACAACACACAGCTGTCATATTCTTGAATTACATAAAATTATGAAATCGATGTTTTTAATATCATACCATCAAAATTGATTGATAAGGAAATGTTAGTGTAATGCTGCACGGTTATAGTACCATGCCAGTCGGATAATGTAGTCATGTAGACATATTTTCGCTGTTGCTGTGGCCATTGCACAAAGTAATAAATTGATCACTTATTTCCTCTGTTCTGTTTATTTGATCTGCTTAACTTGTAGTGGCTTTATTATTTGTCTCTTTTCCCAATATTTCATAAACCTCAAACTTGTCCATTGATCCTTGCTCCAAGCCATGTCCTGTTAGTCAGACTACGAAGCTCGCTCATTTTTTGCATCGACTGATCAAATTACTTATTTTTCTTTTTGATCTATGTTCTATATCTTCTTTGGAAACGTTATCGAAATCACCCTTAGCCAATTATCAAATCAAATGAAAAGTTCTGTCAGCACTTGCAACATATGCAAGTGCTGACAGAATATATATAATTTTCCTGTGTTGATGGCGTAAAATTTTGAATGATACTTGAAAATTGCAACACATCCAAGAAAACAAAACAAAGAAGCCAGCTCTTCCTAATTGGCACATTTTACTTAATGATGTGCCACAAATGTGGGACTCTAATAATGTTTGGGAGATATAAAAGAGCTTGGGTAACAATGTAGGAAGCTCTACTCTTCAGTGATAGAATAATGTTTTGTGATTGTCAAATATTTTATCTTTTAATTAATCATAAAGAACTAGTAGTAGTATTAATTAATTAATATAAGCTAGCCAGCTGAATGTTCAATGTTATTGCACTTTTGAGTTTTGAGTTTCTGTGATATGATACTATTCAGTCACGTAACTCTATTTTTCAGTGATTCCTAATTTTGGTACAAGAAATTAGCTAGCGCAATGAAATGTAGGAAGCTCTGTTTTGGATATTTGGCACAATATCACGAAATTTTGAGATTCAAATGATTTTGCCTAAAGTGCTTCCTACAACATATAAATTACACCGTTTCTTCATAATTATTAACACATTAATATGAATAGTTAGAAAGTAATAAAGAGATGGGGTTTTTTTTTTTGAAGTAAACATAATTGATTGAAGAATATTATTAAATGGGTGGGACCACTCGTAGTCTAAAATTGTCTCCCCATTATTATGTGCGCTAGCTAATGGGTTTTAAGAAATCAATTTTTACTTTGAACACTTGTGTAAATATGAAAATACTCCTCAACAACATTCCTTATATTATCTTTATTTTTCTTAGTACCCCCATAAAAATGTTGATCACACCAAGATTAACTACCTTTGCTCTCCTTATTTTTCATAGCCAAGCAAGTCTTCAAATCAAAGCATTTGCTTGTGATGCCATGACCAAGAATGCCGCTGCCATAACAAGAAATGGCATTGCAAGAATGTAGAATGCCACGTGTTACCTAATCTGCTCTAAATCAAGATTAGGATTAGGAACCATGCTTCCTCTTCCGGCCGCTCTACATATCTGGTGATTGTTGATTTACCAAATCTGGAACCCCTGTCTAAACCTCACTAAATTGAAAGGTACAAAAAGGATGGAAGACAATATCGGCATATGCATTGTCATAATGAATAGTAGACCAGTGGATTTGGATTTGAAACAGAGGAACGAGTATTGAACTGTATAAATTAATTGGTTATTCCTGCTGCACGGGTTTGTAAATTTCTAGGACTGTATTTTTCTTATTGGGGTGGGTGTAACATGTAATGGCCTCCATGTATTTCTTGATGTTATTATTATTGATGTTGTATCTTAGGGTGCGTTTGGGATTGAGGTCTTTGTGAAACTTTTAAGCTACAGTTGTCAAAAAAAAATTATGAAACAAAGTTAATAATATATAGTAAATATAAATTTTAAATAATAATTTTGATAAAATTATTAAAGATATAATAGATTTTGTATTTATACAAGTGAAAAATTATATCGATATAGGCTTAAAAACTGGCGATTAGTGTTCTAAAGCAACTTTTAGTCTTGTAAACTTCTATCTCTGACAAAATCCTTGTAGTATTATGTCTGGATGTAGCTTTGAAGTATACTTAGTCTTGATGGCTTGGCAGACTTTGGGCAGCTGCGTTGCTTACTTCGAATGGCAGAGCCAAGTTATAGTCTTCGAATTGCCATCATCTTATAGTTCAATAGCCAAGCTGCAGGTCTTCAATTATTTGTTGATCTAGTGCTCTACTTATAAACAACTAAAAATCATTTTGAATCTTTGGCTAATAAGAATTGTCATTCTAAACTAAGGGCCAGTGAGCTGAGGATTGTTGCTAAAATATGAGTTCTGTGTTCTATCATGCATTTTCTATACTCTTAATTGTTTGAGCCTAAAAACTAAGACATGCCTGGCATGGACATCTCAAAAGCTCAGGATGACTAGCATGAAGTACTGCAAACTTGAGAAACTCATTTACCGTGCTCTCATATTCTACAGACCTTCTATCCACCAACATCCAAGATTTATCCATATTTAAACTATTAACTTTCCTGCAAATGCATCACATTTTATTCATTCAGTTTTATTAATATTAGAAATTGATATTGTTTACAACCACAAGAACAACTAATAAGATTATAGAATCAACCAAAAAAAGGGGGCAATGAGAGCACAATTTCACTAATTAAGCAACTATAGTGTCTCCAACATAGTTTCTGCTACTATATCTTTGTGATTGTCCAGAATCTAACAGATGTTATAAATAAATATCAAATGAAGCTTTCGGCATTGATTCCATCAACTATTTTTATTGATTCAATAGATATAAGTTCCAAGTCTGATGAGTGGTGGATTCATTAATTGAGCAACTAAAGTCCTAAACTTGTGCCCAGCCCATTGAACTGTTGCAGCATAAATTAACATTACTTCTAATATGCAATCAATTTGAAAACTGCTACAGTTCTATAATTTTCCCTTGTTGGATTCAATTTGCAAAGTGCATTAAGATGTTTGCTAAAAATAAAAATAATCTTTTAAAGAGACATTTAATCAAACAATTAATGCGCATTCAAATAACACTCTAAAATCATTTCAACAGGATGTAAATCTCAAATCCCTATTATTATTACGAGACTCAATTAATTTCAATTGAAAATATTACACAATTATCACCTGAAATCAACGTTGCTCTTGGCGGAATTAAGGAGAAAGCTCTGTTCTCAATATAATCTATAATCTGCTTGAAGAAAAGAAAGAAAAAGATATCTTAAGTTAAATAAACAAAAATTGAACAGAAGTGTACTAACCAAAGATAAAATAAATTAATTCTTTCAAAATTGAGTATGAAAATGAAAATGATTTGTGCGTTCCTTGTTTGTTGAACAGGAAATTGAGACTTGGAATCAATTAAATCAACCTTGGTTGATTAAAAATACAATTAATTCAAGTATAACCCTAAATTATCAAACTAGAAAGAGAGATGTAAAACAAAAAATATCTAAATTAGAGGAAACTGTTGATGCTTAAATCATTTTGACCAGGATTCTTTAGCGTTTATGTTGTCAAGCTATTCTTGAACCTCGGTGGAATCACCTCCTTTCTCTTACTAGACTGCGTTACAAAAGCGGATCGAGTCGGGGTGGTTTTCTTGGCGTAAACCCTCCGATGCCTAAGTTAGCTCAAGGTGTTTATGGGAAAACAGTGCAATTTAGATCTAAAAATGGTTTCTAAATTATTCGGAGTCTTGTAAGAAAATGGCCTGATTGCAATTTGGCAGCGTTTTCCCTCTCTCAATTTTTCTGTCCCTTTCTTCATCGGTTTCTTCTTCTTTTATAGCCCATTTGTCGCGTTTTTCCTCGCCGTTCCCCCCCTTTCTCGAGTAGTGGTAGCCTCTCATGGGATTTTAACTGCTACATTGTGGGCAAACGTGGGATCTCGCATCTCCAGTTACGGGAAAAGCGCGCTTCTGATTACGGGGATCGTGTTCCCGCTTTTTTGGGGAATTGGTGTCGGCTCGGTATATGAATCTGGTCGGTACATTACCCTGGCCGGTACTCGTCTCTGGTTGTCTCGTGTTTATCCCACGTTCTGCTCATACCATTTGGCTGAGGTGATCCATGCCGGGGTGGAAATAATAGCATGGCCGACCTGGGGCTTTCATGTACTCAACAGGTCCCGGTTTACGTGCAGCGAGTGAAATGAGTTAAGTAGCGATGGTCAAATCTCACCCGGGAGTTTCTCATGGTCCTCTGTTTATTGGGGCGGGCGACTTTGATGTACCATTTTCTTAAGGAGACTTCGACATGGCTAAGTTAACATGTCCATTGCATATCTGAGCTTACATCACGCCTCTTGTAGCAGGTTAGTGTGGCATCAGACTCTTGTATTTGAAATTTGAAGCGACGGGCTATCCTCGATATGGGTGAGTGAGCTGGCATCGCCATCATCTTAAATGTTTTATTTTTCCGCACTATGAATCCTGGTTGAAATCCTCGTTGCTTTGTTTATCTGTTTCTCGCGTTAACGACCTCCTCTGCAGACTTTACTCCACTTCTGCGTCTGGGTTTTCTACTTGCTTTGGTTTTTCTACATCAATATTCATCAGTTAATCTCGGTCTTGCTTTTAATCTCTTCTACAGTTATTGTTGATTGGGTTCGTGTTGCCTTTTATCCAAGTATATTGAGTTTTCTTTGCTTTCTTTTGGGATTCGATATGTCAAACGGAAAAGTTAATTATTGATGAAATGAGGAAGAATGGGATTTGGGCCTCAGCGATGCAATACCACCGATTTCTTAGGTCCCTCGATGAGTGTAGTCCTTGTGGAAGATACCCAGAGTACCCGCCACTTTGGTTGTCTCTCCCTCCCCCGAACTAGAGCTTGTAGGGAATAGAGGTGGACCTGCGTCGGGCTCTGGTGAGAACCACAGCTTTGATGGGGTTGGGATCCCTGAAGGAGTTAGTGATGGTGAGGAAGCACCCGGACCTCTCGGAAAAGGCACCTTAAATAGGGTGGATTCTTACCATAAACGTACCACCCAAACTAATCTATTCAAGCTGAGGAACCTTTACGACATTCTTGCGGAGATTCTCCTGGTAGTTCCAGGAAAAGGTGATGTCCCTAGTCAACCTCCGCGGGGGTATGTGACGATGCACCTGGAGAGCTTCAAATTAGGAGCTCTGCTGCCCCTTCAACGTTATTTTGCTAAGATATTGGGTGGTATGCACCTGGCCCCAGGTCAGCTACATCCCAATGGGTGGAGGGTTCTCTCGGCTATGTATGTGTTGTGGAAGAGGTGTGGATCAGAGGAGCCCTCCCTCGTTGAAGTGAAGCATCTATACGGTGAGGAAATAGCAGAAGAGGCTGGTATTACTTCATGTCGAGCTCTGCGAAGAGGAAACCAATCACCGGCTTCCCCTCCTCGTGCAAAAATTGGAAGAACAAATTCTTCTTTGCTGGGGGAGCTTGGTGTCCAGCAGCTCATTCGTTGGGTGGTGATATTTACCTTCCAACACATTTTGTCACCCCAGGTCGTTCATTTTTTGCCTATACTCTTTCTCGACTCGTTACTTATTGGGTTCTTTAACCTTGTTTGTTCTTTCAGAGTCGTGGGGTTTGATAAAGGGGCTTGAAGACCGACCTCTGCTCCAGGTGGAAACTTTCAGTGAGCATCTGCCCAGATCTCGCATCATAAGCAATACAGATTGAATTCGGGTTTGGTGGACATAGCTGCCGGAATGGATAATAAGATTCTTAGCACTCTATCCCGAAAGCGTGGTCGGGCTCAATGACTCAACCCTCCTCCTCCTCGAAAAAGGCATCCGCCCCTCACTCCATCCTGCTCTGCCCCTCCCATCCAGTAAGAGTGGTGGGAAAACCTCAAACAAGAGTCCGAGGTGAAACGCGGTCAGGGGACCGATCTTCTCCTCTTCCATCTCGGGATCAAGGTGACTACCTGAGCCCATATCAGAAAGATTACAAAAAATCGGTTGGGCCTAAGATGGTGAAGGACATCGAGAGCATGAACCTCTCCGAGTTAGCGCCTGTTGAGTCTCCTTGAAATTTGGCTAGCCTGATGGTCTCGTGCTGAGCCAAGGTCCGTAGCGTCATGAGAGGAAGCTTCAAGCTGATAACCAGGAGTTGAAAAAGAAAGCCGAATCTGCTGATCGGTCCAAGGAAAAACTGGCCGAGCTGAACAAGCAGCTTACGGAGCTGGAGGAGAAAGTTGCGGTTGCTGAGTCCACTTCCTCCAAGCTTGAGGGCGAGTTGGGTGATCTGAAGTCCGATCTTCAGGCTACTCAAAGTGAAAGAGATACTCTGAGGACCGCCCTTGAGGGAGAGATCAAATCCTGTGACCGGTGGTGAAGAAAGAAACAAAATCCGTGATGTGGATGATCGGTTGGATGCTGAGTATAACAAAAGGGTTGCTTTCGTATAAGTGCATGTCTGTACTTTCGAGGAAGAATACCGAAAACTCGACATGAAACAAAATTTTGAATATGGGAATGGAGAGGTATATAGGGCGGCCGGAGATAAGGAAGCAAAGATGAAGCGGGAGCGGGTGGAGTTCCTTTGGATAGGGTCACGGAGGGAGAAAATTTGGTAGGCGTGTTTTGAAGTGGGCGGTGCCTCCTCCATCCGATCCTTGCTTGATCTTGCTTACTCCAGAGATAGTGACCCTTCAGCTTTCTTGAGCGTTGATCCTCTCACAATCCTTGGAATTACATTTTTGTAAAGACTCTTAGTTTTCATTTGCTTTGTAAGCATTTGAAATGACAGCTTATAAAATTTTTAAATGCTCTCTATTGGTAACTTTCTATGCGGTTTACTTTGTTGATTAACATTGTCATCAATTAGGAATAGGCATCTGTTTGCCTTGGTAAAAATGAGCATTTTGCCTTGGTAAAATTACCAGCAAAATTACTGCTGGTCTTGATGTGTTGGCGGGGCGAACCGCATGTTGCACCCGCCAAAATCTAAATAGAATTTATTTCTTGGTCCTTACGTTGACCCCGCGGTAAACCTTTCATGCGCAAATACAGGATTTTTATTAGGATTAGGCTGCTGGCAGTCTTTTGTTGACTGAAACGAGCGATTTCTCACTTGCCTTCGTAGGAATTAATGGCGATGCTTTCGTTGGCCAGAAGCAAAAAGCGGGCATTTCTTGCCTTAATGTAAGATTAAATTAGGCTGCTTGATCTTTCGTTGAGCAATGAGGCGGGCATTACTGCACTTAAACGTAGAATAAACTGCTGATGTTCGTTTGACTTGACGAAGCGGATTTCTTTCTTGCAGTAGATTAATTTCTTGGTCTTTCGTTGACCAGCCCGAGCGGTTTACTTACCTTAGTAGATTAGCCCAGTAAATAACTTTGTTGATCGGCGAGGCTGCATTGCTTTGTATTAAATTTCTCGTAAATTAGTGCTTTGATGCTGTTAAGAAGCAATGACGAACTTTCTTTCTTGCACGCCCCAAATAGATTAATTCACAGTCTTTCGTTAATGCAAAGCGAAGCGTTACTTACCTTAGTAGATTGTTGCGGTCTTTGATGTTGATCGAGAAATGAGGCATTCTTTTGCATTAATTCTACGTAAATTAGTGACGATGGTTTTTTCGTTGGCCAGAAGCAAAAGTGGGCATTACTTACTTGGTAAAATTTTATTGGAGAAAAACACACTAGCGATTTCCTCTTGAATTCATCTTTATTCCAGAATTTGAATGTATTCTGAAATCTGAATACATCGTATTATGAGACAATCTGATTAACCGAATAACTTATCAAAATGAAGATTTAGTAGAGCACTTTTAACTGCACCTGAAATACTTAACTTATAAGCTCGGCGTTCCGGCCTCTTCAAATCTAAAATCCGTCTTGGTCGCTTCTTATAAGCTCTGGTCCAGATGAACAAGCTGCGTATCACCTGTCACGCAATCGGACGCACCCGTTTTGGGCGAAACTGCGCGTGGTTAGGATCACGGTGTTTTGATTTACGCACCTGCCGATCTCGCTGGCTGGAGGCCTTTTCGCGTACACGTTCTTGTTGTAATAGCGCGCGTGTCAGATTCTGGCGACATTGGGCGCTCTCTGTGAGCGCCCACTTTCTCCTCTGGCGAGGTCCGAGGCTTAGCGCCGAGATCGCTGCGTCGTTTGCCTCGCCGGTGAAATATTCCGTTCGATTTGTTCCCAACCCCGATTTACTGTTTGGGATTACCACCTGTTGACGAAATTCCGTGACAGGGTTTTCCCGTAGCCGGTTTTGTGAGTTGTCCATTGAGCCCGCGTCTATCACAAGTTAAATCGTCGGTACTCGAGGCTCCGCCTGCTCCCGATCTAGTTTCGAAACTTCTTTATTCTTTGTTATTGGCTGCTTGACGTACATTTGCACAGGGGTTATGCGAGGGTCGAGGAACTTCGAGTCCTTCATAAGCGCAAATTCCACTGAAGTTGTTGTTGTCAGAATTGTCTCCCGTTATACATGTTAATGATGGCATTAGGGATCCGTGTCTGAGATGATATTCCTCGAGGCGGTCGAACTCAAAATGCAGTATGTCTTCCTTACTAGTAAAATGATTTGTTGAGGCTTAGCTTACCGAAGCAGTAGTATGATCTGACCCTTGATTAAATATATGTCAACTCCTCGGCCACTTAAATGCTGGACCAATCAGTGATTCCCAGATTAGGCGAGAGCCAGGAGGATGTCATGGTGGTGTTTTGCAGGGGTTGTCTTGAGACCTCGGAGAAACTTTAGGCGAGGTTCACTTTGCCTCAACTGCCTGCGCGTCCACAGTGCGTAGTTGGCCAAGAAGCTATCCTTGCCAGGAGTGCATGATGGCTAAAGTTAACACTCGGTGATTGCCGCATGTTCGGCATTGAATCTCCTGGTGCCTGTAATCTGCCTCCTCGTGTCCTGCACGGCATCTCCAAAGGGGCAAGGGTGAACCCTCGGCGTCTGACATCCATCTAGTAAAAAGTGTACCTCAGCACTCGGCGTTTTTAATTTCTGTTTGCCACGTTTGCCTCTGATACAGATTCCATCGGATACTGTCACCTTGGGTGAATTAGTAGCGGACCTACGATACTTACTCATCGCTCTATCTCACTCTCCTATGCTTGTGAGGTCTTTATACTCTAGTGGGCAAACTTAGGTAATTCGGATCTACGATTGGGCGTCCTAATAGAAATATCTAACTTTCAGTGAATTAGATTCAAGGATATACGCTTTCTCGCTTCTTGGAAAAGCTCAACCTTCTGCTTTTAACTTCTTGGGATAAAGGCCGTCTTCTCTCCTCTTGTAGGCTGGTCATTGGTGATTCTGGCCTGTGGTGGGGAATCCGCTCAGATTTGCCGCCTGCCTTTCTCTCTTGAGTGTCGCGATGCAGGCAGGTGATAAAACGTATTGACTTGGTTGTTGTGAAATTTGAAGTCGGAAGCACCTCTTCGTATGTTATTTCGATTCCTTACAGGGTTACGTATTACAACTCTGTTCCGGGTCCTTACTCACTCGTGATCAAATCATTGTTCTGACCACACCCTCTGGTTCTCTACATTACTGTGATTTATCTCCGAATTTCTTCACGGATTCATTTCGGTCTACCCTTAAATTCTACGAACTTGGCGTTGCTCGCCGGGGCACCTTGGGATAAGTCAGGTCGCCAGCTCCACGGACCATTTCTTAATCATTGGATCATCCCCGGTTTTAGGCGGCGTTTAATGAAGGGGCAGTGCATCATCGCTGACAATCGTTAGACTGAGAAAATATGGTCGGAGTTTTAAATCTTTCTTGTTATTGAAATAGCAGCCCGTCCTCGTGATGGATGTCGGTTTCTGCTGTCTACCAGGCCTTGCTTGTGTAAGTATACCGAATTGTTGCTTTCGCCTTCTTCACGGGCAAGCGGTGGTAGCCCGTTTAGAGATTCTTAAGAAATCTGACAATTGGTCTAGCTCTGGAGTTGATAGCGGCGGTAGTTAGATATTCTTGATTGTGAATGTATAGCGCTCTATAAAATTCACTCAATGCTTTCCTCCGCTTTCTTATGGTTTGGAAGAAATAGTGGCATTTCTCATGGCGCCAGGATGAATCGGTTCGGTAGCGCGAAACACCTGTGAGCTCTGTCGCTTAGTATCCGTGGAGACACCATCCATGTGCTTAAATATTTTCTGGGTTGGCTTTCGATCCACCAGTGTACGAAATCGAGAGAAATTGCCAGTACGACCCAGATACATTCTCGGTTTTAGCTCCGTACCACTCCCGGTAATTGAAAGGTTTAACGGTCTTGGCATGATCCGCCGGTTCTTTGGATTTTGTGATCATATCGTCCATATACACCAATTTATATCCGATCAAGGGCTTGAGATCTTGTTCACAGAGCCTTTGTTAGGTAGCTCTTGTATTTTCATGCGAAAGGCATCACCTATGTGAAAACAAACCCCGTGGCTAGTTATAAAGGTGGTATTAGGTGCTGCAGGTAGAAAAACAGAATCAGATTGTGCCAGCAATACGTAACTTCC